>JAUCMS010000127.1:10018-37896 GCA_032357445.1 Enteromius radiatus | reverse complement strand
CCCCCCCCCCCCCCCCCCCCCCCCCCGCCCCCCCCCCCCCCCCCAGCTACTGTATCTCAGCCAGAACAGAATCTTCTAGTTCTCTCTCATTGTTTCACATTACAAAACATTGAATCCGCTGAACAAAGACCAAAACTGCATTAAAGATTCACAAGGATGTGCTAGTCCTCAACTCAGTTCAGTTCCTGACTGAGGTATCAGTGCACACACACAGACGAACAGAGAGCAACTTCAGCACTCCACAGGAACACGTCTCAAAGCGCTGCAGGCACGCTGGAGGTGCTGCAGGTTTGTGTGTTCGCATTGAAGCATGGGATGAGTTGCATGTCCGTGTGTGTGTTTAGATGGGAATTTGTATGTGTTTTTGCGGTACCTTTGTGATGCATGTCAGTACAGCATGGACTAACTAGAGGAAGATCCATGCTCACTGCCACGTGCTTGCATCCTTTTGCTTTCAGCTCTCTGTCTGCTACTCAGAGTTGTGCTTAGATGGCTTCACTGGTCCCTGCTGGAAATCAGTTTAACACCTGCAAATGGCCTCATCCACATTACAGCCTTTCATCAAGCCATGCACGCCAGCCGCTTATGATTACCTCTAAAATTTACGCTTAAAGAGCTGCAGCGTCTAAATAGGAGTTAATTAGTGAGTTTTAAACTTGAGTCTAAAAGGTGGAAAATTGAGGGAGGAAAATAATTGAAGAGTTTTTTTTTTTCCATGTCAACATCAGTATCAAATATCATAAGACATAATGTTTATTTCTATGTATCTCAGTCAGCATTGAATTATATGTTTTGATAATAGCAGAGCTTTGATAATAACAAGTACTAAACTATTATAAGACGTATGTATTATTACTGTATTACTCTATTATTGGGAGAAACAGAGTGACAACTAATATTTACATTGATTTTATGCAAATTGTCTGCTAAACTGTTAAGATCTCAAATTACAACCAATCAAATTCTTATCTTGCTTTTTAGCCATGTAAATCTATATAACACAGTTGCAACAAATAGCATATTTTTGTTCAGTAAAACATAAAATTAAGATGTTTTTAATCCTCCTCGAATGTGAGCCACACAACACTATATGAGCCATAAAATCTATATCAAAAATTGTATACTTCAACAAAAACACACATTTAAATTTCTTTTAATATCGATTTTCTTTTCATTTTGTATAAACATAACAAAAAAATAATGTTCCAATTTATATACATTTAAACACACACTGTTATTATTGATATTTTAACCCCCCTGTTTTAGCAGATATATATATATATACATATACATACACATATATACGCACACACTGTTATTATTGATATTTTTAACCCCCGTTTTAGCAGATGCTTATATCCAAAGCCTCTTGAAGTACATTTATTGCAAGAGTGATTCTGGGGTTAAGTGCTTTGGTCAAGGGCACAGTGGCAGTAGTTCATGCTATGTTCCTTACGAGACTCAAATGAGCAATCATCGGTCCACTGCACTTTTTTGCCCAGGTTGAGTGATTTTTCTATCCTTGTTCCTGCTGTAAGTGGTAGAATCAAATCCCCAAATCAATAAGAAGAACTACATTAAATATCGTCATAAGTAATTACCAATATCTACCAAATTCCACCATAAAGACCTTGATGATCTGGTTCCAGCCAGTAAGTATCAACACTCATGTGCCACATGTAATCATTATTGCATGTCTCCAATTGGACTCAGTTGACACTTAAAAACAAAGCAAAAGAAAATAAAAAATAAATGTGTTTAAAAAATAAGTGTGACTGTGTGCAAGTGTATAATAAATTTTTTGTGTGAGTCCAGTCTGTCTAGCCTGCGGCTAGTTATTAGCTGGTAGATAGTAGCACTGCTACATAATATAACATCTCAATCTCTGTTCACCCAGTAAATGAACTGATGAGAGTCATTGTGCAATGTATTACAGCTCTGTGAGCAGTACATCGCTCAATCCGGCACTCAGCCGTGGGGTGGAAAGAAGAGAAACGTCCGCCTTTGCAGCCTGATGACAAACGGCAGGGGGATCATAAGTGGATCATAGAGTCCCGTCCTCTCTCTGTGTGTCCAGCTGCGTGTGTGTTTGTGTGTTTTAAAGAGATGACTCCAGCTGTTTCAGTATCTACTTAATGGGATAATACAGGGCCCATCTGTTGAGCTGTCAATCAAAAGAACACTGATTTAAGTGTAAAGGCTAAACAGAGCTCTGTTAAGACAGACAGAGAGAAGATATGGGTGATCAAAGAGAGGAGAAGAGATAGGAGGATGCTGATGGAAATGTTTAGCTATAGATAAGAAAATAAAGGGGAAAAAATGAGGATGGCATTAAATAGGGTGACCATATATGCCAATTTCCCAGGATTTCTATGTTGCTGTGATTCAAAGTAGCATCTTTAACACATAAGGAAACAATGTCACACACCGATCGGCCTGCACAGGCAAACAAAGCCAAAGCCTAGATATTTTAGGGAATATAAAAATCCTGGCCAGGACGCGTCCCGGGAAAATGGCATGTATGGTCACTCTAGCATAAAAGTGCTTTGTAACACTCTTTATAATATGCCACAAAGTCGTCATGTGGTAAGATTATTGGGAGTCTGTTTGTTGCAAATAAACTACAGTGACAAGTGCCAGGATTAAAAGTATTAAAATACATATTATATGAACTCTGTTTGTCTTTAAAAAGACTTTAATGCATTTATTTTGATACTGAAAATATTAATATTTGAAATACATTTAGAAAATGTTTGTATACATGTATTCTTGAATGCATTAGATTCAAAGTGACAATAAAGAAATTATAATATAATGTTACAAAAAAACCCTTTTAAATAAATTCTGTTCTACTGAACATTCCATTCATCAAAGATTCTAGATGTATCATATAAGCAGCAAAAAGAAGTTTATTACATGTCAGGTCTCGTTTTATTGTATTTTTGATCAGAAAAATGCAACAGTCAGCACAAAAAACTATAAAAACACTACCAACCTGTATTTCTCCTAATATATGCATAATCCAACACAGTGTACAAGGTGTAAAATTTGTGCTAATTCGTACAACCTCACTCGTCCAACTTGCCTATACCCCAGTGACGGGTAGCTTTAGGGGCGGTGTCAGATGTAGGTCATTCGTACAAATTCATACGAATTAGCAACTCGAAAATATGTACGATTTAGCAAAAATCGTATGAATTTGTACAAGTGAGGTCGTACGAATTAGTAAAATATGTACGAATTGCCGTGAGACTGGGCTGGCATAGTGTGTGTGTGTATTGTAGCCAAAAAGCGTGTGTGTGCAATCAACACAGAGTGAGGTTCAGATGGGGTTTTCTCCCTCATCTGTTTGTGTGCATGATTTGTGCCACAATAATGGAGAGAACCACAGTTGGTCTGCGAATTAGTTTTGACTAGTTTTTTCCCAGTAGATCAAAGCGCTTATGAAAGTTGTCCTTCTGCGAGACTGTGAATGAGGGACACGAGAAAGAGAGAGAGGGATTGTTTTTCTCTCCCTTGTTCGCTTTCAGCGTTTTTCATCCCGTTGCCAAATTTCCAGCCTCAATAAGAGCCGTTTAAAATTTAGATTTATTTCTTTATTTTTAATTGAAGTGTTCAAGAGTGTTACATAAATGCTTAATTTGGTCAGAGGATTAACAGGCAGAGGCTATTTTTTGTATGATTAAAAAGGCCTGCTGTTATAGAAACATTCTCTAACCATGAGATGAAAGGATCGTGATGAGGAGTGCAGACATAAATAGATTACATGGAAAGAGACAGAAATGTCAGGAAGGGAGGTGGGAGAGATGGATAATTCAATAGAAATGGAGAACACGGTGACCCAAGGATAACCCTAGTTCAACTTTGCCAATTGAACAAGCTCATTTGTGTATCTATGCACATCTATGCAGCTTCACTCATGGCTGACCAGAAGTTACAGCACTGCTACAGGAAGGTCAAGTCTCATAAAAGTACATGCTGAGGGAGTCGACCATCCCATTATCACGATTTGGATTAAAAGCTTAGCAGAAGTGTTATTCAGGCGATTTCTAAAATCCATCTAAGGTCCGATAATGTAATTGCCTCTTCCAGTCCACTGAGGAGCAAATCATGTCTTGTTATTGCCTAAAAAAAGCAGCCAGCTCAGCTGTGTGTGCATGTGTGGCTTAGGTTTTGTGGGGACCTAATGTCCTCGCATGGACAGTAAAACCTGAAGTCACCTTTATATTGAGGGAAGCAGCTGATAGTCCACAAGGAAAATGGCTTAAGAAGCAAACGAAACATCTTAAAGGAATATAACAGCTGAGCTGAGCTGGCAATGCTATTATTCATTCACTCTCATGTGGTTCTTGTCTAAAACTAAACTTTTCTTTTTTTCCATTTGACTTTCATTGTATGGACAAAAATTCATCGTATTGGGTTCTTCAAAACGTCCATTTTAACATACACTCCAATATTCAATTGTGTGTTTCTTCAAAATAGCTTCTTAAGACAAGATAAAGACATACATGCTTGCAAAGACATTAAGGTGTGTAAGTGATCACAGACAATTCATATTTTATTTCATTGTTTTATTTTATTTGGTTTGGACTGGTAAAACACTTTTAGAAATAAAGATACAAAAGCTGTCACTGGGACGGTACCTTTTTAAAAGGTAGACTTTTGTACCTATTAGGTTCAAATATGTACACTTTAAATACTAGTACCATAATTTCTTTGTCACTTCTAATTTTCATGCATTACAAGCTGAACAATGATATCACTACCCCCTTTATTGGAAAATGTAAAAATGTATAGAAGTTTGTACACTCTCAGAAATAAAGGTACAAAAGTTGACACTGGAGCGGTACTTTTTCAAAAGGTACACTTTTGTACCTATTAGGTTCACATACTGTATGTACACTTTAAGTACTAATACATTTAATGTACCAAAATTTACTTTTTAGGTACAAACATGTACCTTTTGAAAAGGTACCGCCCCAGTGACAGCTTGTGTACCTTTATTTCTGAGAGTGTATGAGGTTTTGATTTATAATTATTAGCTATTAGAAATACCCTAGTATCCGTCAGTACAGCATTTCAGAGTGCACACTGACTTCTGAGGCAAAAAGTGCATTTTCTTGGTTCTAGCATCATCGTGCTTCATGAAGTGAGAAGAGAAAAGCTGGAGAGATTGAGACTGAGATGATTGAGAGGATAAGAAACAGAGAGATGTAGATAAAAGCAAGGAGTAGAGAATGGGAACGTGGGGAGGAAACGGAAAGCTGAACAGAAAGCAGATCAGAGTCAAACTGAGGAAAAGCTTTGGAGGGGTGAAAACCCCTAAAGCAATTAAGAGACCCAGGACATGGAGACGTGCTGAATGAGACATAGCTGCTCAGCCAATCAGATGGCTTTACAGCGACAATAGCTCGCTTGTCATATCACAGTGAAACAGATAGAGATTAGTTGCTTATGCTCCAGAAAGTGAGGCAAAAGGAGAGAGACAGGGAGAAAGAGAGGCATCCTGCCAAGGTTTTTTTTTTTTTTTTTTAAAGAAGGATTTACCATTGGTACAGACTTCAACGAAGACGGAGAGCCTGGTCCCACTGAGAGCTGTTCACAGATATGGTGCCAGCGACTCTTTCCCAGACCTCATCCGAGTTTTTCTCTCTAATATCCTTTTTCCACTCAATCAGGCCGACAGCAGCCTAACGCTGAAAACAGACCCAGAAGCTTATTTTTCTGTCAGTCACAGACGTAAAACTGTATTTTTGCAGTCTAGCATGACATTTTAACTTTAATTCTAAATGTAGTGTACTGTACCAATGAGATTACAATATAAAATATCATATATATATATATATACAGCAGGTACGGAAAGTATTCAGACCCCCTTAAATTTTTGGCTGTATTCGATCAAAAGAGTGCTTCTACTAAATACTGAGCAAAGGGTCTGAATACTTAGGACCATGTGATATTTCGTTTTTTATTTTTTAATAAATCTGCAAAAATGTAAAAAATAAATTATGGGGTGCTGTGTGTACATTACTGAGGAATAAAATGAACCTGCAATATAATAAGAGTGAAAAATTTAAGGGGGCCTGAATAGCTCCAGTCAGCAATCAGCGGGAACAGTGATATGCAAACTGTGTGTTTATGTATTGTTGGTGAGTGAACTGTGAAGTTAAGTAAACGCTACGGAAAATATCCTCTTGTCGTGGCTCCTTCCTCCCACGCATCCACATAGGCCAGCGCATAACTAAACTAACTGGACGTGACAATATACATACACATACTATATAAGGTATTTATTAACTAAGTAAAGCTAAATATAATGAGGGAGACATGAAAAATACCCTACAATTTACTCACCCTCAAGCCATACAGCTACTGTAGCAGACGCTAGAAATTATGGTTTATAAAGTTTACATATGGACATTTTTTTTAACACAAACGCATTGATTCGCTTCAGAAGGCCTTTATTAACCCCTCGGACCCCCTGGAGACATGTGGAGACACTTTTTTTATGATGAATGGATGCAGTTAGTTAGACCTTAAAATCTCAACACCCATAAATTCACTGCCATTATAAATTCATCCAGATGGCTTGATGGTGAGTAAATCAGATTTCATTTTTGGGTGAATTATCACTTTAATTAATAAACTAAATAAAATATTAACTAATATTAACTACAGTTGCTTTGCAGTCATTTTATCAGTGAAAAATAAAATGTAAAAATGTGGATTTCTGTCATTTATTTTACAGAATAATGTACTGATGAGAAAAATAAGACAACTTTGTTAAAAGACTACTTTCTGCATGAATTCACGTCTTGCCACTGATGCTTTTGTAGGCAATTATAGATTAAGAAATATTTTATACTAAAAATACACAAAAGTAAAAAAGCTGTATCCTCAGGTTTCATGTCACTACTATATTTATGATCTAGCTCTTTAAACGAATCATTCAGAATGACTCAAGAAATCAAGTTACCTCTTTTAATCAGTCTGGAGAATCTGATTGAACTGAGAATTTCAATACAGTCCATAATACAAAAGTATCATACGCAATTATTTCAAATACACCCACATACAATCAGCAGCTGTTTGTTATGCAAGCTAGTAAACAGTGTGTGGTTCTCATGGCTGAGACAAGACTATCTCATAACAGATGGTGTGACTTGACAAGTTTTGACAGAGCTAGCCAACATGCTTATTATGCACACTCATGTTCACTGTCAGTGACCACTTCAACAAACATCGGAAACGGTTTAATGACCAACTGCTGCAATCACTCTAAAAGCAAAGCCTCAAATACTCTCCTAGTGGAAGGCCAAACAAAATCAGCTTGATGATGAGAAGATCAAGCCAACGGACAATGTTGAATGCATTCGGAAAAGTGTAACTATTGTGTTTGCAGACAGTTATGTGTCATGTTAAGTCACAGAATTAAAATAGTCATGACATGGGTGATGCTGAGAGATTTTAAGTGGATCTGATTTGTGCGAAGGTCAAAGAGTTTGTGTTGTCAGGTGTAATATTCACAAGGTCCTGCACTTGAGTTTAACATCGGTTCATCAGAGCATGCTGGCTTTCATGTAGAAAGCAATCGGCACATCTTAGACTGACGGGGACTGATCAGAGAGGTCAGACTTTTATCTTCCATCATCCAATCCCTGTTGTCATCTCTGGACGAGTGTGTGTCTGAGTGTGGGCGGGCATGCTTAGCATAAACAGATGTATGAGAGCACTCAGGGTCTCTCTTGAGTGCTTTTGTCATCAATGTCACTGCTGATAGGTTTGTGTAGTTATCCATCTTGTTTTGAATAATATAACATGACACCGGGAGCCTGATTCACTTACACTCATGTAAAGACTAATGTCACCAATGCTCAGACTCTACCAGTTTCTGATTGGCTAAAGAATCGTACATTTTGTAATCGATCATATGATGCGATTTTAAGTTTTTCTTTCTCTTTGGAGTGTTGCAAGCTGTTAATGCATAGATAAGATCCTTAAATTTGCAAAGATTTAAGTTTAAAAACCAAAGAAATATTCTTTATAAAAGTAATGGTTTGTCCACACCCCCATGAAATGGCTCGCTTAAACACACCCCCACTTTTCTACATCACAGAGTGGTTTCAGACACCGCCCAAATGTTTACGCAAAGAAAGAAGGCGGAGCTATTATTCTCACTTTAGTGTTGCTGCGGGCGCCATGTTCAGGAGACACTGTGTGTCATTGTATAAGTGAAACTTTGTTTGTGCTTCCAAAAGAGGACATGTTTCATAAACATTGTAAAATGAAATCATGTTTTGGGTTGTTTTTAGGCAAAAAAAAAAAAAATGAGAGAATGAATGCCAATCATGAGACAAATCCAATAAAAAATTACAGTACAACAGAAAGCTGTTGATTTGTAGTGATGTGTATTATAAAAGCAGTATGTTTTAAATGTACTGAAAGATATTTACATTGCATTGTATACAAATATACAATAGTTTGATACAATACAGTCTCACAACTGGGTAGGGTTTAAGGTTAAAGGGCGGGTTAGGTTGAGGTCTTTCGTTCAAATTCATACGAATTGGTAACTAGTAAAATTTGTACAATTCAGCTAAATTTATATGAATGATGTTGTACAAATTCATATGAATTAGCCACCTTGTAAAATACGTACGAATTGCCCTGAGATCAGGCTGTTTGAAACTATGTCATAACTGATGGCTTCAATAGAAGCATTTCTGTGGAGAAAACAAGCTGAATTTTTACTTCAGGAACACAACTAGAACACCCTAGAAACTGCATAGCAACCCACTAAAACTGGACACCCTAGTGATTAATTTCACCTTGGAAATGCTCATTGGAGCAGCCTGGGAACTTATAGCCAGGGCTTTGTATCACAGTAGATCGATCAAAGCGGTACACCCTGACTCGTGGAATTACATAAAGACAGCCAATAAGAATGGAACATGCCTTTTGGGAATGCTTTTGATTGCAATATGTATCAGACTATTACTAAATGGATCATGGGCATACCAAGTGGAGCTGAGACTACAGATCTTCTACCAACACATGCTTGACACACACACACACACACACACACACAGATGTCCTTACAAATGTACTGTATACATGATAGCTAACAAATGTTTTTATATCCACTAAGCTCTTTCTTTTGATATTGCATGATTATGTCACTTAACACACACAAACATACACACATACCAGCCAGTGGAGGTGCCTTTTTGCGCTGATTTGATTATATGAATATTCATATAACTCTGTGATTGCAGAGATGTAAATAAGTCGACAGACTTGAAATTGCAAGCATCTGGCCACTGGGGAGAGTGTGTGTGTGTTGTGTAGAGGAGAAAGGGAAGCCTTGATAGTGAAAAATGATTCTCATTATTTTCCACTAACGATAAAACTCAGGGGTAACCCCTCCTTCTCTGAGGTACGAACTAATAAAAACGATCAAACACATACATGTACTGTACAGCAAGCAGGGAGGAGAATACGATAAGCATGCAAGAGTATGCCATACTACAATTCTATACTGGTTTAAAGTGATATATATATAGTTTGTTTTGTTAAAGTGTAAGTGTGTGTTCTGAAGTGATTTATGTAGCTTTAGTAGAGGATAGTGTTCAACTGACCTTTACAGAGACTCTCCTTCTCTCTGTCTGGGTTTCTCCTCAGATGATATACTGTGTGTGTACAGTATATCACACTCAGTTTTTTTTTTTTTTTTTTTTTGGGGGGGGGGCGCGTGGGGGGGGGGGGGGGTACACGTTCAAAGACAGATGACAACAGCTTACAAGGCACTTTCTTTTCAGATTATTCAATATTACAGGATTCTCTGAAATATTCAATATTCACTTCCCTGCCTCCACTCACAAATATGTTTGTTTTTCTATTACTGCATTCTATTATTTTCAGTTCTATTATTTTATATTGAACTGGAGGCATTTTCCATCACCTGTCCCCAAATTCAAACCCCAATACAAATTGTTTTTATGCACCGTTAGCTTGTTACCACAACATGGGTAACTCAAGGTTTTAATATACTTGTGAGGATATATTGTCCTCACAATGTAGGTAAAACCTGACCCACATATACCGTACACACTATTTTTCAAGGTCACCCTATAGTGACATTACTGCAGCAGATAACTTCATAAGTTGTGATTCTGACATCTGCCACCCCCACACACCAATTCCCACTCACTTACACACACACATACTGCTGTATAGCTGTTAAATCTTCATCAGTTCAACTAGCTTCACCATGAGGTCAAACTACCTGGACAGAGAAAAACAAGCATATGCAAAGCAGAACAAGATACATAGAGTGTGTGCCTATTGCTCAAATATAATTACTACAGCATTAAACTGAACCCTATCCCTAAAAGAAATATTACTATTAGGCTATTTGATAATCTATTCTATCAGCCAAAACAAGATGCCCCAAACATGCAATCAGATTTTATACTGGATTTACCATGGAACAACTGTACTTTTGTACAGAGAATCATTACATCTCTTACAGATACAATAGAAGAAAAGATGGATTAACAAACGACAGATGGAAAAAAAGACATGTCACGTGGATCAAATAAACAAGCCAATGACCAACAGATAGACAGAAAGACAGAAAAACACAGAGAATGATACAAAGAACAAGCAAATGACAGAAGGAAGGAATAGGTAGAATAAAAGATAGATAATGATAGAAAAGTAGACAGAATGACAGAATGATAGACATAACAACAGATACTGTACGACTATATAACTATATATAGAATGATAGAATAATATAAAATGCATTTTTATAACATTTTTATAACATATTTTATAACATTTATTATTTTAATTTAATATTAAAATAATAAATGGATAGACAATTGATGGAACTATAGATATAATGTTAGAAAGTTGGTTAGAACAACAGACAGAACTAGATAGATAGATAGATAATTATAGCTATATGTTATTTTGTTGTGTCTTTAATCACTTTAACAGGGGCATTTATGGACACTTCTGTTTGAAGGACCTATTGATTGTTTGAACGCTTGAGTGCTTGTGTGAGTTTAGCCTCTGGGCTCTACAGAGTGTGTTTGTATGCGTGTGTAACTGTGTCCTCTTCCATATATTAGCATGGCATGTCCGTGAAGGGCGGGGGTGCTGTTTCTGCCTCTGTGGCATTTGAGGTGCGACTACGCTCTGTAGTGTGTGTGTGTGTGTGTGTGTGTGTTTGAAGTGCCTGCTCCAGCCTTGAATACAGTGCGAGATGTATGTATATCAGAATGGGGGATGACAGGCAGAACTGGTGCGCTCTTTCTCTCCTGCTGGTGCCCACACACACATACTCTATAACTTTAACTACTGTTTCAAGCCGCTAGAGCTCCCTGATTTCACAGACCTGTCCCTGGGCTCCCCAGCCAACTACTCTCTTTGTAGTAATGAGTAAGATGAGTCACTGTACCGTGCAAAATACGAGAAATACAACAAACAGCAGCTTGTATATCCCCTCCTCCCTCTCCTTCTGTCTCTTGCAAACCAGCATGCAGCCTGCAATATCTGCTCTGGTGTGATGTTAAAGGAGCATGATCTTTGACTGTGACTGTCAGTCTGTCAGTCACGTGTGTTTTCTATTACCTTTAGGTGACATGTTAACATCTTAAAATATCTGTGCACTCATGTGTATCTATAGATTCAAAGTGTTAGTTTATGTACTGTTTTTACAAACATGTGTGATATACAGTCTACACAGAAAGCCCAGCATCTGTCTTTCTGTTGTGATTACACTAATGAACACAGAGAAGCAGAAACTGTAGATAGATAGATTATAATGTGTTTTGTGTTTGTCCTAGGTCTTTTTTCCAGAGTCTAGTTAAATTCTAGTAGATGCTGCTTTACCACATCACTGCTTCAGCCAATCTCTCTGTCCATTCCTCCTTCCTTCTTTCTTTCTCTCGCTCTCTCCTTGTCCTCTCTCCCCTGTTCAATGTCAGTGACGGCAGGGCCACCGGTGATGGCTCTGTCTTCCGTAACATGGCTCAGGGTTTGGCCGCCCCATTACAGAATCCATTTTCTACAGACAAGAATCTCATTTCAATTTCAGTTTGTTTTCATGTGCATGTGAGTGCGTACGCTGGTTTTCGTGTGCCCTAATGAACTGCTGTGTGTGTTTTTGTGTGGCACAAAAAAATGTGTATCCGTTTTGTGTGCATGTCTATAGGCACATAAATTTAGTGCTATTTCATTTCTTCTCAATGACTTTCCCTCTGCAGAATCAATTCTTCCGGTGGGAGTGAGGTGGGAGGGAAAGCAATGCGATTGGTGGGCGGAGCATGCATACTCGTTTAGACAAGAGGGATTGAACACAGGAGGGAGGGTTGGACTAAAATAAGTAATATCCCATCATCTCTCTCACTCTCTTTCTTTGGCTCTGAAACACAGCCCCATTATCCTAAGTGCAATAATAAATACAGCAATGATCCAGAATTAGTCATGTTCCCCTCCAACCACACAGAGAGAACAAAGAGAGTGCAGGAAAAAATGAAGAACAGAAAAAAGAGAAAGAGTGAAAGCACAAACAATGCCAATGGAGTCCAAAAATAAAGAAAATGCCATGTTCCGTCAATAAAAAAAGCATAGGGGTAGTGTTAATGTGTCTAGCTCCTCAGTGTCTAAAAACATTTGTCTGTCAATAAACACAATAAAAAATCTCAAAGTTTCAAAGTCTCAAAGAGCTGTTTTATATACTTGATTTGAATGTTTGATGTTTGAACAAAGAGTACACTTTTTAAAAACATCTGTAAACTTTACGGTAAAAAAACAGCAGTTGTCGGAATTCGACTGTAAAAAAAATACGGTTTTAAAACCATTTTAAAATCTGTTTAAAACCTAAAATCTGTTCTGTATCTTTTGAAATACACTGATAAGCACCAAATACAGGTGATGATGAGAAAGTCACATGATGAACAAAGCCATCACAAACAGTTTTAAATAGTAACATACAGTATATAGAAGGAGCTCAGAGTCATTCACACAAACACTAAACACCATCATGATGAGACTCAAATTTTTCATATTTCAACTGAAATATGCAATAAACATTCATTTAACAACATTACATTTAACATACAACCCTAACAAACATCACTGATAAGAAAAAACTAAAAAGAAACAGAGTTATTTCAAAGAACAAAGTTTGAAATGCAATGCAGGGAATTCTGAGAATGTCAGTTTATGGGTCTTCCCTGTAAATTTTACAGAAATTTACCCTTACTGTAACTGTTTTTTACCATTAAAATCACATCATTTTTTACAGTGTATCAAAAGTGCTAATCAGTCTTTCACGAATTCGCACTTCTTCATTAACTTAAATAAGCAAATTTGGCATGCTGTCCGGGGAGCGAGCCGGGAGCTCGTCAGACCCCGATAGATAGTACTGTTGATAGTAACCCTAGCGAGGGCAGAGCTCGGAGCGCGGCTCGGTCCCGTTCGCCCCCCCTTGAAGGTGCGAAGGAAAAGGTGGAGAAGGGGAGGATGGCGGGACGAATCATGCGAAACTACTGTAGATACCGAGATGAGTGAGACGCTGGTATTTATGCCGAGGCGGATAATTAGGAATTAATAATAGGCTAGAGGGTGATGATAATAATGAGCGTAAATGGGTACCGGCTGTGCAGACATTCAGCGTGTTTTTCCCGAAACTATGTTAAAACATCCCTTAATAAAAAGTAAAAACCATGTTTACCTCTCAATTATGTTTATTTCACATGCACTAAAAGCAGAATATTCAAGAAAAAATAATTTATTATACAGTAATTAAAAGTATCAGTAAAGAGAACTACAAACCAAAGGGAATTCATCATTACATGTGGTGTAAATTTGCCATATTCTTTGTTTATGACTTATTTTGCTATCAAATTAAATGAATATGGTTTGATATTTGAATGTGCCTCATAATGCAGACACAGAAGCATCAACTATATTGTAAAAAGGCTGGATTGTAGTGGTGGGTTATTTATAACATTGTGGCTAGTCTGAGCATTCCTGTACTGAACACAGGATTAATGCATCACTAGAGCAAAACAACTCAAACATTTCCTGATTTTTACACCAGTACATCACACATAGAACAGCTTTACACTTTTCAAAAATGTACTTCCATTCACAAATCATCTGAAACATACTGCAAATAAAAACGCCATTCCAACATAAAAACGTCCAATCTAATTATAAGGCTTCAAACCAATTTATAGGAATTTATGAAGACCTGTCAATCAAAATTATTTAAATATCTGAATTAAATTATTGCATCAATAATAAAAACACAACAGATACATTGTGTAATAGCTAGGATCATGAATAATAATCCAACCGCTCACTCTGTCAGCGAAACAGCTTCTTCAAGTATGACTGCACTTATTGCAGATAAGTATTTTTTCATATCTGAAAGGCCTTAAGCTTGTAAAACTGCCTGTTAGCCTGCAGGCTAACCATTGCAATCAATAATGGCAGCCATGATAATTACTCCCACACCGATAACTGTGAATAAACAGCACGCTGACCAGTTCACTGACAGATATCTGGGATATAGTCGTAAATATACCATCATGTCATTAAAAGCGTTAACTATGTCTACTATGAACAACCAACTGGTGCTCATCTTAGAGAATTCAGAAAAACATTAAGTCATACGTATCAAAGCGACTGAATATTGTGTGTTTATGTGAATATTAAGTCACATTCAACCAACACCGTCTGAGGTCTCTAACAATCTGAGATTAAATGTTGGGAAAATGCAACGCTGTGGTTTACCAGCTAATGCAGCATGAAGCTCTTATTTGTAAACACAGCAAGTGTATTTGATGCCCGTAGGGAGCTAGTGTGGTTAGCATTAACGTAAGCGTATTGATTGTAACATTATCACATTTAGTCCATTAGCCACTGCTGGTGCGGCTGGACTTGGCTGGTCTCACAGGGCATTAACCAGTGTGCACAAGCGCTCAAAAAGATTGCGCTCATCAGCCCATGGGCATGTATACAGCATGCACACGCTCACAGGGACAGAGCTAATCAAATGAATGGTGGGAACCATTCTATAGAGACCCACAATTCCAGTAATATTAATGCAGGATCCGGTATGATTAATTGTTTGTGTTTTATGTCACAATAAAAAACAAAATTAGCCAAAAATACCATGATGCATATAATGCAAGTGGGCTTTTCATTTTACCCCTCCAAAAAAAGAAAGAAAAAAAAAGAAAAAAAGATTCTCTGCTCCGCTGTGCATTCTGAAGCTGAACAGACAAGAGTTCACACAGAGAACAAGTCGTGTTGACAGGAAAGAAATGAAAATCTGCTCACCCTACAAAAAAATGAAAGGAAGCAGAAGGGGGCTAGAAAGCGTGTAAGGGTTTATCAAACAAGTCATTTTAACAGTAACGGACAAGTTGTGTTCCCACACAGGTCAGGAAAGACGGCTGGGTTTACCACTCTGACAAATGCTTGTTTATTTCTCATGCCTTTATCTAAAAAGATATTTGATGGGAAAAATGATTGGCAGTGGTAAGATGTTACGGTAAGGTTCAATTTGTTAACATTAGTCAACACATTTAGTATGAACACAGATCGCTGTACAGTATGACATCACAGTACTGCAACAGGTTGTTATAATCGCTCTTGCGGTACTTTGATGTCATACACCGATTGGTCTCTGCAGCGCCGCTTCAAATTGAGCACACCTAGGCTCTATCGGAAATTAAATAGGGCACTATTTGATGGGACAGCCATTGTAAGTGGTGTCTGACACCATAGTGGACATTCTTGAGTGCATTCATTTATTAACAAAATGCACCACAAAAATGGGTGTACAACCGATGTACACTCAAAGAGAATCCCCATAATGCAGTGTGAGTGTCGCGCACCGAATGAATTCCCGCTTTTTGCCAGAAGTTGGTTGCTAAATCATCCATACATTCATTTTACAAAGCCTTGAACGAAGCACTAATCGTGGTCGGTTCTCAAACGGAAGATGGAGGTCGCATTTATAGGCTGCATACGTCATAAAGAAGATCTTATTTTAGAATATTAACAGTTCTAAATTTGACCATTATTCTTAATTAAGTGTAAATTGTTGTATTTCTTTTCTTATGGCTCGCAAATATAATGATCAGTTAACTGAAATAAACCAGGCTTGAGGACATATGCAGCCTATAAATGCGTTCTCTGGAGAATGCAGCCATATTTCTTTATACTTCAGTTCAAAATATGAACTGCTCCATTATGAATGTACAGAGCTGTCTGAACCACTGGAAGCGTGAAGTGTTTATCTGATCTGATCTGATCAGGCTTACATTTTAGTCTAGGATTAGGCTTAAGCCTTGTCTGTGAAACCGGAGGTTAACTAATCTGAACAGGTTTAAAAACCATTTTAAATTGATACAATTGCCCTTTTTAAAAAAATAAAATAAAATTCAATATTTTCAAGCATTTGATTAGCCATGGCTATAAGAAAACATCAGTTTATGTAATAAACTAGCCACAATAAAGAAATGAGGTTGGTTATAAAAGAATGTAAATGAAAGGTTATCGATGAACACACGCATACTGACAGCACAGACTCAACCCTGTCACCCGTATGAGTGCCGCAGCTCAATCAGTTCATATGCTTCACAAGCAATACTGCATTAAAGATCTTGTAGTCTCGGAATCAGCTATTAAAACTTCAGCTTAATTAATAGAGACGAGATGAGACCGTAATCACTGAAGTGTCTGTCAGAATATTCACTGGAATTTCTCAGAACTTAATAAAAAGCAAAAGGTGTGAATGTGTGTATGTGTTCGAGCCCTTGCCTTCATCTCAACAGCAGAAGGTAAATGGCGCGTGTGTGAGTATTCTCTGCGGTACGTCTGCTGTGACTCAGGCGATGGGAGCAACAGAAGGCAGAGGCTGACGCTTCATGTCTCAGCACCCTCTCCTCGGGACGATAATGAAGTTTTAAACTCACACTCAAGCAAGCAGGAACTAATGAGCAGTACAGAAACACAGCCCTCCTTAGCTTCAAACTTTACATTCACACTACCCAAATCTCGCCAGAACATCTGTAAATAAATGAGAAGATCCTCTGATGCTCAGCGGCCTTGCTTAAACTCATTTTCTGCACAAAATATCTTAATAAATCCCCACAGTTCATCGTTTTAATAGCATAATTCATGTTATGTTGAATAAAAACAGCTACTTCCCATCACATCATAATTTGTATTTTTTTCGCATTTTCTAAAGAAAATGTTAGAGATGCCACTATATGCAATATTATTACAATGTAAATTTTATGACAGTTTAAAATAAATATTTTCTCTTTTAATATATTTTGAAATGTAATGTATTCGTATGACGCAAAGCTGAATCATCAGCAGCCATTACTCTGTCTCATGTAATCGTTAACAAATCATTTTATTATGCTGATTTGATGCTTAAGAAATATTTCTTATGTTTATCAGTGTTGAAAACAGTTGTGCTGCTATATACTTTCACGGAAACTGGAAAGAAAGTTGGTAACACTTTACAAAAAGGTGTCATCTGTTAATATTAATTAACATGAACAAACAATCAAAAGAGCATTTATTGTACTATCTATTAATCTTTGTTAATGTTAGTTGATGGAAATACAGATGTTTTCATGCATATATTCAAAACAACTTTTTTATATTTTAATTATATTAAATTAAGATTTTAATAATGCATTAGTAAATGCTGAAATTACTACTAAAAATAATAAGTGCTGTATTATTGTTCATTTTTAGTTGATATTTACTAATGTTGTTAACCAACTAATAACCTTATTGCAAAGTGTTACCTGAAAATTTTAATGGACAGCACTTATTTGCAAATGTTTTTGCTTTAAAAACACTTGTTTTAATAATAATAATTGTATAAATGTAACATAAAAGTAGCATAAATTTTAGTAATTACAAAATATATTTAAATCATGTGGAGTCACATTAAAACTTCACACTTCATGGGGGCTGACAAATCAGATCACTTCACCCGTGAAATCATACTTAATTCTCATAGCCTCCCCAATCATCTGACACATTCACTTCTTCAGGAAATTAATTCACTATGAACATTTCTAATTTGTGAATGATCCGTTTGCACTGAATATTCAACAATACTGCAACCGCACCACTTTCACTTGCTGCTGTAAACAAAAATAACTTGAAGTACATTTAATTATTATAGGGATAGCCTGAATAAATGAAGCCCTGTGAAATGGCAACGCTATATTAATGGTGACTCGCACATTGACTATAATAGAAAGTGCTGGAGGAAATGCTGGAGAGTTGCATCAGTCAGTGCTGGTGAGATACAGATAAGACAAGGTTTGAGTTTATCCAGAAACTGGGTAAATGAACTTAGCAACTACAGATGGGCTGACAGTGATAATGATCGAAATAGCCAGGCAGTAGAAAAACAGAGGAAATGTCATTCAAATAAGTCTCATTTTGTCCCCTAGGAAAACAATGGGGAGAGATGAGACTGCCAAAAGCAAGCAATCACATACAGAGAGAGAGAGAGACCGAGACGGTGTGAGAGTAACCTACAGAATCACATCCCAGGACAGGGAGAGATGGGCAACATCTCGATCAATAAACTTTAATTGCATTCAGTGGAAGAAATGATCCACGTCACTATGCTCATCACTAATGCCTTCCATCCTTTTCTTATCTTATCTCCATCACATGACCCCTGACCACCAATCAGGGCCCACATCGGCTGGGTAAATGTAACTTGATGATACAAGACAGGCAAATGTATTTCAGATTGTGAAGATTAATACGCAAAACAGCTATAAATTGTGCATAAATTATTTTAGAAATGAGTATAATGTAAAACTCTCAACAAACGCTGCAACTCTATGTATCCTCACATTCTTATAAGCATAAATATACTAGTCAATATTTGAAGTGGATTATAACTTTCATCAAAGTTGACCTAAAACCTCAAAACAGTGTATTTATCTTAAAATTTTGATGAACTTTTGTGATCCACTTTAAATATTGACTATGGTACATAGTATAAATTACTATTGGAGTAAAAATACACACACACACACACACATATATACAGTATATATATATATATATACTTAAAAATTTTGGTAAATGATTTTTATAAAACTAAAATTCCTTATATTCAGCAAGAATGCATTAAATTGATCATCATATGTGACAGTAAAGATTTTACATTCTTAAATACTATGGATTCCAAAAAGTGTATACTGTTAAAAAATATAGCTGCTGATTTTTTTATTTTTTTTTATACAAATATATCACAAAAACACAAAAAATATAGATTAAAATACTACAGTTTATACTGTATTATTTCTCAAACAAATGCAGTCTTGGTGAGAATTAATTTTTTTTTATTCTTTTATTTCTCTGACTTTGAATTGAAAAAAAAAACTGGCAAACTCATCACACAAGGATGCATATGACACAGCCATAGTTTTTTTCCTGAGTTTTAGAAGGCAGTGTGATTAGAATGTCTACCTTCTGGAGAAGTGCCTATGATGTTCACTAGATGTTGGAACAGAGCAAAAGTCTAACTGTAAGAAATGTAAAGATCTAGAAACAAGACACACTCATGCATTAAATGTAATACCAGCCCTATATTCCTCATGGGGGGCTGAAGGACAGTGATTCATATCACCTACAAACTTCCTTGAAAGGAAAAAACTGAGCCACCTATCCCACAAAATCTAATGAAAACCGTGAAATAATAACAAAACTAAAGTAGAGAACCAGAGTAAGAGAGGAGAGTCAGAGCTAAATAAAGTTATACGAGGAAAATAAGAGAAGTTTACAGTACACGTGTCATGAAAGAAAGCCTCCATTCCTTGTTGTGTCTTTTTGTTTCCATAGTAAACAGAGAGATAGAAAGTAAAAGAGAGCGATGAACAATCAGCTCTTCCCCTCAGACCCTCACTATTAATACATGTGCATCTCTAATGGAGATAAATGTAGACCAGTAGAAGAGCAGGGGGCTAAAACTGAGAGAGAGAGAGACAGTGAGAAAAGGGGGCTCTGGGTGGAAATAGAGAAGGATGAAAGATGGATTGAGTGAATTAGTTGTTGATGGATTGAAAGAGATAAACATTGCTGTGGAGGTGGAAAAACACAAGTATCTCCATCTAACATGATGAAAGAAAAATGACAAAGAAGCATGTGAAATAGATGTGCTGTACATCAGTGGTGTCTCCTGACCTGTGCTGAAGTGCACAGAGACATATAGACAATCAGTTTACCTTGACTCTATAGCTTATGGCTAAATAATAGACTAGAGTAGATATATTAAATGACAACTCATAAAAATACTCTCTGACATTTTTCGCTCTTTGTTATATTGCAGCCATTTGCTAAAATCTTGTAAAAAGTTGTAGACATTTTTGCAGATTTATCAAAAAAGAAAAATTGAAATATCACATGGTCCTAAGTATTTGCTCAGTATTTAGTAGAAGCACCCTTTTGATCGAATACAGCCACGAGTCTTTTTGAGAAAGATGCAACAAGTTCACCTGGATTTGGGGATCTTCTGCCATTCCTCCTTGCAGATCCTCTCCAGTTCTGTCAGGTTGGATGGTAAACATTGGTGGACAGCCATTTTTAGGTCTCTCCAGAGATGCTCAATTGGGTTTAAGTCAGGGCTCTGGCTGGGCCATTCAATAACAGTCACAGAGTTGTTGTGAAGCCACTCCTTCGTTATTTTAGCTGTGTGCTTAGGCTCATTGTCTTGTTGGAAGGTAAACCTTCGGCCCAGTCTGAGGTCCTGAGTACTCTGGAGAAGGTTTTGGTCCAGGATATCCCTGTTATTGGCCTTATTCATCTTTCCCTGGATTGAAACCAGTC
The DNA here is from genome assembly GCA_032357445.1 of Enteromius radiatus. Lineage (NCBI taxonomy): Eukaryota > Metazoa > Chordata > Actinopteri > Cypriniformes > Cyprinidae > Enteromius > Enteromius radiatus. The sequence continues at coordinate 16,989 of JAUCMS010000127.1, read as the reverse complement.
GTCCTGCCCCTGCAGCTGAAAAACACCCCCACAGCATGATTATGCCACCACCATGCTTCACTGCTGGGATTGTATTGGACAGGTGATGATTGGACAGTGCCTGGTTCTCTCCACACACACTGCTTAGAATTAAGGCCAAAAAGTTATATCTTGGTCTCATCAGACCAGAGAATCTTATTTCTCACCATCTTGGAGTCTTTCAGGTGTGTTTGGTTTTTTTTTTTTTTTAGCAAACTCCATGCATGCTTTCCTATCTCTGAGCTCTTCAGGCAGTTCCTTTGACCTCATGATTCTCATTTGCTCTGACGTGCATTGTAAGCTGTAAGGTCTTTTATAGACAGGTGTGTGGTTTTCCTAATGAAGTCCAATCAGTATAATCAAACACAGCTGGACTCAAATGAAGGTGTAGAACCATCTCAAGAAGAAATGGACAGCACCTGAGTAAAATATGAGTGTCACAGCAAAGGATCTGAATACTTAGGACCATGTGGTTTTTAAGTTTTTCTTTTTTATTAAAACTGCAAATAATTTCTACAATTCTGTGTTCTTGTGTCAATATGGGCTGCTGTGATTTTAAATGATTTTAGCAAATGGCTGCAAAATAACAAATAGTGAAAAATGTAAGGGGTTCTGAATATAATATAATATAATATAATTGGAAATTGACACCATTTGCATAATTTCTGCGCTGTATGCCACCAGAATTAAAAAATAACTAACACAATGAAGATCAAATTGAAGTGCAGACTTTAGTCTTAGTTCAAGGTGTTGAACAAAAAATAACATAGCATAAAATACTTAGGAAGTACAACCCGCCCAATTAATTAGATTTAACTCAATCTGGCAGATTGAGCAGAGTATTTCCCTATACACTTTAGAATTCTTCTCAACAGTCAGTCAATATTCTGTCCTGTTACACCCACTTCATCAATGTCTTCTTTTGCCCAAAAAAAGTCTCACATCTACTTCTGCAATGGCCATGGGACTGTGCCATAGATCTGATTCTGGGTGAGTCAGTGCCCCTTGGAAAGATGTATCACTCCCAGAACATAACGCCATGGAGGAGTACATACAAGAAGCTTTACAACAAAACTATATTTGCCCTTCGATTTCCCCTGCTGCTTCGAGCCTCTTCTTCATAGCCAAAAAGAATGGAGGCTTGCAGCCAATGTATTGATTACCAGATGCTCAACAAAATAATGGTTAAGTTCTGTTATCCATTTCCCCTCCTACCAGCAGCACTCAAACACCTCCACGGAGCCACTGTCTTCATCAAGCTCCAGTGAGTAGATGACAGCTGACTTTCTAAAATCCAAAGCAACTAGGATGATGCCATTTACAAGGTCAACAAGTTTTGGAATCCTGGTGCTGTGGTGGTAAGTTGGAGTACCTGGTAGACTGGGAAGGCTTTGGCCCAGAGGAACGGTCTTGGGTTCCCAGGAATGACATCCTTAAGCCCACACTGCTGGGAGCTTTCCATCCCGCTCATCACATTGAACGTTACTGTCTTCCATCCGTTCCATCCACAAGTTCCTCTAAGATGAAGAAAAACTTACATACCTCATCAATCCTGTGAACTGCCTCATTGAACTTTACACTCACCTGCCATATTTCGCATCAGCTCTGCTCCCATTAATAAATATTCACCTGTTCATTCAAATCATTTGTGTGAGAAATCCTCCTTCCGTCACAGTAGTATTGCATCCTTCATATCTCTGAAGAGTAGGGCCATAAATTGGGTTGTGCAACTGGTGCATTTTCACTGGGCCCCACACTTTTGTTTTTCAGCAGGACAAAGGTAAGTGCTTATGGAAAAGATTTTTCAAGAATTTACAGCTTCAGTTTTCAGTTTGGATAGGAGTAGGGCTATCATGCTACTAGCAAGGGACAATAAACCCAAAAGTGTTTGAAAACCCACCTCTTTGACCTTTCTGGATAGAATGTAAACTGGTACATTTGAGGTTAATTAGGAAAGTGTGGTGCTTGTTGCCATTTTGTATTCAAGCATCAATTTATTGAACTCCACATGTGCTGTAACTGATAGACATTAGAGGTGTAACTTGGACTAAGTTAAGACCAGTCATGCTACTGCATTCTGTATTTTTAAATAAATAAATACTGTAATAAATATAGTGTTCATTGTTTGTTCATGTTAGTTAATACATTAACTAATGTTATTACACGGCTTCATGGAATACTCTATTCTGATTGGTCAGTTACCACATTCCAAGGTTTGTTATTCCCACATAACAACTGGTAAAACTAATAACACAGGCTCATTCGAGTACTATGAATCATTTTGACCGTTAGCAATCCTGTGTTTTAAAAATGCTTAACCATGAGTTAAAAAGGAGGACTTCAACATTCATTTCAACATGTATGGAAAAAGCAAAAGCAGTGTATTTCAGCAGTGGATAGAAGATGACTCAACTGACACCCTGGTTAAAACAATTATTTATTATTGTATTATACAATTTATTTATTGTTTTATTATTTGCTTTTGGGGCAAAAAGCTGTGTAATAAGCCGGATACCTTATAGACCTTATTGTAAAGTGTTACCGGAAAAAAAGCAAATAAATCCCAGCTATAATTTTTTAATGACAATCAGTAAAAATGTCCATTAGAGATGATGCTGGCTGAAAAATTCTAAAAGTTAGAATGTGTTTAACTGTTATTTTAAACCAGCGGTAAAATAAAGCATAGACAATAGGATTCACACCAGAGTTTATATAGAAGGTCCATGTTAGAAATGTCAGAGTAGTAGAAGAGATTGCTGTGGATTTTATTACAGAACAGATGAAGAAAGGAATCCAACAAAGCAGATAAGCTGTTACAATGATTCCTAATGTTAGAGCAGCTTTACTCTCGGTTTTCCTCCTCACTGAAATGTCCACTACACATTTTAAACCTTTCATTTGACAGTTGATAACTTTCACTTGCTGTTGCACAACATAAAATATCCTCAAATATGCAGTGATGATCACAGTACAAGGAAATAAAAAGGAAACAATCAAATCAATGAATTTCCAAGCATTAGTAATCAGAACAATACACTGGCCATAACACAGTGTTCTGTCTGACATGTTAAAATATCCATTACTAATAGCACACCAAATATTGTAAATTGAACAGCAAAACCAGCAGAGACAGATGCTTATTAAAGTTTTAGTTGTGGTTATTTTCTGTGGGTACAGTAAAGGGTGACACACAGCCATATAACGATCCACAGCAATTAATACCAAATTACTAAGAGATGTAATAAGGATCAACCTAACAATGATCACAAACAGTCCACAGTAAGTGTCTCCAAAATACCAACATGTTTCAATTTGTTTGATGCCCTCTATGGGTATCACAATAAGTCCAACAAGCAGGTCAGCCACAGCCAGAGAGAGAATGAGCAGGTTGGTTGGAGTGTGAAGCTTCTTGAAGTGAGAGATGGAGATGATCACCAGCAGATTCAGAAACACGGTCCATGCAGAGAGCAATAATACAAACATATAGATGACATTGTATTCATGCTTGGAGCGTTTTTCCTTGATGCACGATGAGTTGATGGCAGGAAAGCAGTATTGAGTCTCATGATCTGTCTCTGTCTCATAAGCCATGAATGAGTCTCCTCCTGTTAGGAGTTTGTTCTGCTGTCTTCACTATGCTTTCATTTATACTGTGTCTGGAACAGACTGACCAACCCATCTACCACCCCCTGCTGCATAATTATGCATTTAGCATTTTTTTTTTTTTTTAGGTAACCTTTTGATGTGATGGATAAATATAATTTGTGTTTTAATAATTGTTTAATATAGCAGTTATGTTCATGCATTTTTTCTTTTATTTTTCAAGTTTTCATAATATTTGGTTTGGTGCATATTTATTTTTAGATATTTTGTATGCTGTTTAGCTTTGTTTGTGTTATAGTACTGAAGTCTTTTATTTTTGACAATCACTGGTATGAGTGGATAGAGTACAGGTACACGTCAAACATTTCAGTATGGAACGAGATCCAGACGCACATGGTCTCGTCTATACTTTTATTAAACCAGGGAGCTACAGTTCAGTCTCTATAGTGGAGTACAAATCAAGTCTTAAGTCTCTTGAGAAGTCACATCTCAAGTATTTGTTCTATTTTTAAAAATAGTTCTTTAAAGACCGTATAAGGTAAATTTTGAGAATTGTTTTTAAACCCGTTTTAAATGTTAGAAATGCATTGCTGAAACATGTTACAAAGACTGAGAACTATATAATACTTAATGGTGGAGTTACTGGGCGGGTCTAAATCAGAAGCTTGGTGGCGCAATGGAGCCACCCAGCACTGCCTGTCCAGCAAAACTATAAGAGCTGTGTTTGACTTGAAGCAGCACAGACTGATTGCGGTGTTAGCAGACACTGCTTATGCTTTGAACCGCTCTCACTGTATTTTAATGTGCAAACACTGTTCATTCAGCGCAGTGCTGCTTTTAAGTGAACACACACATAATAACTAGAGTGCATCAGTGGTCCGTCTGTTCAATCATGAGTTACTGTCATTACTGTTAGCAAACTGTTAACTGTAGTATCTATCTGGCTATGCCTTTGTCACGTTACTGTCACGTATCATGCAGTGGAAGCAGCAGACGAAGACTCAGAGTAGCAGTTTAACATTCAACTTTAATATAGCTGTGGTAAATAAAGAAAGAACTACACGCATCCAACAAAGAAACATTTTAACCTTGGCGATCGACAGACAGGACTAAACACAACAGGCTTAAATACACAGGGGATAAGGACAGGTGAGGGACACAGGTGACAAGGGTTAACTCAATTAACTAAACAAGAACATGACCATAAATGGATACACATGACATATGAAAACTAAAACATAAAACTAGTGACATTAAACACAGACTCTGACATTATTCCCCCCTCCCGGAATGGTGCGTCCTCGCACCTCATAACATCTCTAGGGGAGGGGGAGCTGGGTGTCCTGGCAACAGGGGCGGAGCCGAAGGTAGTAACAGGGAGCCGAAGAGCCAAGCCGAAGATGAGGATTTGGAGGGCCAAGGCGGAACAGTTGGGGGATCTGAAAGTCCACGGCGGAGCTGAAGAGAGGGAGGAGCCTGACAGAGCCAGCAGGACGGAGGGACGAGGCGAAGCTAAAACCGACCTAGGCGGAGCCGGAGGGATGATCGAGCCCGGTGGAGCTGGTGGACACACAGGCACCGAAGGAAAAGAGGGAACTAGGGCCCACGATGAAGCCGACGGGTCGAAGGACCAAGGCTCTCTGCCTTTCCTGGCACTAGTGGGTGGGTGGGTGGGTGGGTGGGTGGGCGGTGGACTCACAAGACTCCTCTCGTACTATGAACTCTTGCAGTGCGGACTCAGTGAGGTGCTTGTGCAGCGCGTGCTCAGGGAACTCGGCCCATAGGGGATCAAAGTCAGTGACGGGCTCTGGTACCGGGATTGGGATCAGCTCCCCTGGCCATAAACTAAGGACTGGAATCGGGATCGGCTTTCCTGGCCGAGACTCTGGAACTGGGATCGGGATTGACTCTCCTGGCCGAGACTCTGGAACTGGGATCAGGATCGGCACTCCTGGCCATAATCTAGGGGCTGGAATCTGGATCGGCACTCCTGGATGTAATCTAGGGGCTCGAATCTGGATCGGCACTCGTAGCCGAGACTCTGGAACTGGGATCAGGATTGGCTCTCTTGGCTGAGACTCTGGAACTGGAATCAGGATCGGCACTCCTGGCCATAATCTAGGGGCTGGAATCTGCACTTCTGGCCGGGACTCTGGAACTGGATTCAGGATCTGCTCTGCCGGTGGAAACTTGGGAACGGCACCCCTGGCCGTAACTCTGGAACTAGACTCTGGAACGCCACTCCAGGTCGTGACTCTGGAATTGGAACTAGGAACTGCGTATCGGAATCCGGCGGGATTAACACTGGCATGACGGTCTATAAATCTGGTTCTGGGCCCGGGTTACGTGGAGTGGGATCCACGGGGAAGTGAAGTCACTTTCGGGGAGCTGGCAGAGTTTTGACTCCGTACCGTGCAGATTCCCAAATTTTTGGCCACAATTTGACTCCATATTTTCCCAGTTGTGTAAGCGGAATTCCGCCGTATGACGAGGCTCGAGCTGGGCAATGGAGGATGGCCTCCTGGCCATTGCTCGTCCGGACCGGGCAGAAGAGTGAGTCCATTGAGGAGGCGGTGGAGGATTTCCTCTGGTGTTATCATCCTCTGTCGTGCGGTGGTGGTCGATTGTACTGTCACGGATCGTGCAGTGGAAGTAGCAGACGAAGACTCAGCGTAGCAGTTTAACATTCAACTTTAATATAACTGTGGTAAACAAAGAAAAAACTACATGCATCCAACAAAGAAACATTGTAACCTTGATGACCGACAGACTTGCCTGTCGACTTATATGGATCTGCATGCCTCTGACTCATTCGCTACACCACCCCCAACTTTATGTTTCACAACATAAAATATCCTCAAATATGCAGTGATGATCACAGTACAAGGAAATAAAAAGGAAACAGTCAAATCAATGAATCTCCAAGCAGGACCAATCAAAACAATACACTGGCCATAACACAGTGTTCTATCTGACGTATTAAAATATGAATTACTTATTACAACCCAAATAACATAAACTAAACAGCAAAACATACATATGCTTATTAAAGTTTTAGTTCAGTTTAGTTTAGTTAGTGGTCATTTTCTGTGGGTACAGTAAAGGGTGACACACAGCCATATAACGATCCACAGCAATTAATACCAAATTACTAAGCGATGTAATTAGTAGCAACCTAACAATGATCACAAACAGTCCACAGTAAATGTCTCCAAAGTACCAACATGTTTCAATTAGTTTGAGGCCCTCTATGTTTATTATAATAAGTCCAATAAGCATGTCAGCAACAGCCAGAGAGAGAATGATCAGGTTGGTTGGAGTGTGAAGCTTCTTGAAGTGAGAGATGGAGA
>JAUCMS010000126.1:1963-33397 GCA_032357445.1 Enteromius radiatus | reverse complement strand
TGCATGTATATATTTAATGAAAATATGTTATGTTTATATATTAAATATATTTAGATATAATATCAAATACAAGAAAAATAAATATATAAATGCATTAACTGTACGTTTTTGTGTTTTAATATAAACATAATAAATAAGCACAGCATAAACATATATTGTGTAAAGAAAAACTTTTATTTTGGATGCGATTAATCGTTAATATAAATATGTCAACTGGTTGTTGGTATACTGTATGCTGGTCTTCCTCATTCTTCTGCTGTATTTGTTCATATACAGCTGTCCGTCATTTCCTCCTTATCTGACCTCGGTGCAGCAGCTGGCCGTCCCGCAGTGGCACGTGTCTTGAGAAAGAGGTGATGTGGTCTTGCACATCCCACTCGTGTGAAGAGTCACAGAGCTGCCATTGTTTCCCGCCTGCCTGGCATGTGATTTCCACAATGACGCACGTTTGCCACCTCTGTTTGTCCACCCATGAGCAGACTGCTTCTGAAAATGCCACCAAAAGTTTTTGCAACATTGCCATAAAAAAAAAAAAAAGCTTTCAGGGAACAGTTCTAAAAAGAACCACTTTTTAAAAATATAAAGAACTATAGAATACTGTAATATTTCCACTTTAAGAACTTTGAAAGATTCCATGGATTTTTAAGATTCCTAATAGATCCACCAGCGGCAATACTATTTCTTTTTGCTGAGTATGTGATGTGATGTGCGCACCGGCTGACATCCCCGCAGCCTAGATTCTCTGTCAAAGCGGGTGAAAGCTGAGATGGAAAAATCACAAAGCAGCAGAGCAAGAGAGAAAGGAACACACCGCCCCCGCAAAGCAGTGGCGTGGCATGGCCAGAGCTTCAGAAGGGTCTCTGTGGCACAAATGCTTATACAGTGAAAACAATGAGCGCTCTGTGGAGGGCTCTCGGCCGGTGCATTGTGTCCCATCTCTCTCTTGTGTTTCCCCATCTCAGCAGGCTTCACTCTTCTGGGAGGAGGAGGAGGAGGAGGTCCGGCTCTCAGATGATCTCCAGGGGCTCCGATCTGAGGCTTGATAAGCATGTGACTTCTCAATTCTGTTTGACTGAACTGCTTGGATATCGCCCAAGCGAGCGGCCTCTGATCGCCTCTGATACCCAGCAGGAGCGGTTATTTGAGAGAGAAGTGTAAGGCTGTCTGATCTGATGAGCTGCTTCAACATCGACTTTGCGGGAGATGAGCGCTGCTTCGTCCAGAAACATAATTCAGTGCAACAAAACAGCTTCATGTAATCACAATTAAGATAATAAGTCTACAGCAATATATGTTTTTCCATTCTTTATCTCATCAAAATGGTTTAACCAATCTATGACGTTTTATTTATATATATATATTCTCTCTCATCTTTGGTGTACCTGTTATTGTGGCACAGTATTGAACTGCACTCATTTCTATTTCCCATTCTGTGATTTATGTTTGCTGCTCTACTGCCTCAATTTCCTTCAGGAAATTACTGAAGAACCACCCCATTCTATCCTACAATAGCATGCTGATTTTTTTTAGCTTAGCTCTAGTTTGCCCACGTCCTAACGAGATCACAATATGGTCAGTTAATATTTTTGTATTTGTTTCTTTAATTCTTTCTAAGTTATTTTGAATATGCAATTGCTTTATTTAAATTAAAAAGCATACAAGACAAAGCTATTAAGTTTCTTACGAGTGTATGTACACTAGCAGTGGAATTTGCTACAATGCAATGGGGCGCCACCTGAAATCTTGCCTAGGGCACCAAATTGGTTAGGGCTGGCCCTGTGAATGAGTCCCTGAATCATTAACCCAGCTGATTAGTTTGAATTCAGAAGAGCAGCTTCTCTCGTATAAAGATGTGGCAGAAACAGTAAAAATAGTACGGTAGTATTCTACCCGTCACCGAACCATTCGCTTCATTTAAAAATACTCATCCATTTTAACACCAGAGCATCTTGTAATATTCTCCAAGAAAGCTCAACATAACGTTGCAGACTCATAAATGGATTAAAATTTTCTTAACAGCCAACCTCTAACCTGAACACTAACACACACACTCACACACATGTGTTTACAGCATCAAACCAATGTCACCCCTGGGGTGGTTTTCTTGGAAGCAGCTTAAGGCTCGAGAGGGTGGTAGAGGAAGTGTGTGTCTGATGTGTGTGTGTGTGTCGGAGTGTGTTTGCGCGAACGTGTGTGTGTTGTGAGTTAGTGTCAGCAGGCTAATTCATCACAGGGGGCTTTAAATGGAGTCTCAGCACCACCTGCTTTCCTCCAGACCGACTCTCTCCTGCTCTGCACAACAGATACTGGGTCAGAGCGTCTACGAGGAGACTCCTCATTAAAAATGGATCAGCAGGATTTTTCTCTAGCTTGGCATTAGAATCTGAAACAGCACCGAATTGATCTCACTTTCAGGTATGATGAATTCTCAACGATTAGAATAATCCATGAGAAGAGAGAAAACAAAAAGAGAGTGAAAATGAGGGCGGCTTTCTGTAGATAAGAGACCCGGGAGATTGCAAACATGCAGGTGCTGAACTTATTCAAGAGATTCTTGTCGCAAGACACAGACAACAGGTTCATTATATCACCAGGCATCTCAAAGAACTTAAAAGACTGTGAAACGAAGAGTCTTGATTTGAAAAGAGATGTAAAACACAATAGCAACTTTATTTAGAGTCCTTGATAAACCAGTAATGCATATCGTCCTCCACTTTCAAAGGTTGTCTTGGAAACTGCCGCTGCATCAAGGAAAAAAGTTGGGTGTAATTTTAGTACTTTTAGCCGCGCAGCAGTTTCTTTGGTGCAAGAAATGTCAGGCGTACTGTACTCCGGGCCAAAGAGGTTCATTGTGCTGGCATTTGCCAGAATCTGAGACATTCGGTGACATTTCTGTTCGGAGATTCACTGTCAGTCAGTGTCAGAAATATCCTGCTCTGGAAAGACTCGGGACCAACTTTCACAGGCTGTAAGTAATGAACACAGACTCAGGTCGTGATCCTGAAGGATTAATGGATTAGAAACCACTTATCTTAACGACTTCCAGCGAACGGTCCAATGTCATGTCAGGCACAGTGCACATGTTAGTCTTTTTTTTTTTTGCGAGTGGTGTTTGCTTGTGCAAAACTCGCTGTCATGATGCTAGGGAGTTGTGGGTGGTTGCCATGGCAATGCAGACCCGTATCTAAGGTGCTCTGAGTCATTGTAACAGACTGCTATGCGGTGCTGTGGGTGGATGCTTTGGCCCGAGCCACAAGAGCCCAACTCTTATTCTTGTCTCTATATGGTTATATCATTATTTTTATGAAAAAAAAAAATCTGTCCTTAATGGAATTAGTTTTACCCCCAACATTTAAATGTACCCACCTTCAGGTCGTCTGCAGTGTTGAGGAGTGTGTTTCTTCAGCAGATTTGGAGAAATCTAGCTCAACAATGGATGCTTTGCAGTGAATGGGTGCCGTCAGGATGAGAGTCCAAACAGCCGATAAAAACATCACAATAATCCACACCACTCCAGTTCATCAGTGAAAAGCTGCAAAAATCAAAATGTACACTTCTTTAAAAATTTGTCTGCTCACCCTTCATACATCTGTGAAATCCAAATAATGGTGAACACGTCAAAGTCTTTATCAATAATGAGACAGAGATATAAAATATATAGTTCTTTACTGAGTGAAATGTTAAAATTGTCCAATAATTGAGACATATAACATAAAACCCATATGCATGTTGTTTGGATCAACTCCAAAATAGCAGAATATGAAGCAATAAAAAATCAGCATAAAATACTGATTAAAAATATATGAGTAAACCCCCAGCATATGTTTGTAAGGTCAGCCTTACCACAAATACAAGCTAAGGCCACCATATCAAACTGAATTCAAGCAACGACAAATAAAATAGGGTCTTATACAAAACGAAAACATTACAATTTCCAATAATTGAGACACATTATATAAAATATCTATAGCCTAGCTATATATAAGAAAAGCAATACAAAATAGACCAGCAAAAACGACTCTAAAAGCAAAGACAGTGCAGCTGGTTTAATGCTTACCTTCAAAAAGGGAAAAGGAGGAGTCGACACAGGAAATGATTAGAGCTAAGGGCTCAGATAATTAAAGGGGCAGACAAACTTAAATTCACACTTATTAAAATGACTGAAAACATTGTGATGTATACGTTCAAGAACTAATAAGCTGATGCACAGGATCTTGTGTGAGCGTTACAGAGTGATGGTTATTGACCATATTGAATATGAATTGGTAAATCAATTTTTTCTAACCATCTGGATGAACTGAATTATTACTAGCGCACTCTAGGTGAGAGTTTTCGATTATTGGCTTAAAATATTAAATAAAAACAGCAATGGCTATTTGTTAGGGAAATTAGCTTGCTACTGAAAAAGGGACACTGTTTTTAAAACAGCTGCACTACTGTCATGCAATTGAAAAATCTATTTAGTAGCATTGCTAATTTTAGTTGGTTACTCTCTAAACAGTGTGTGTGTGTGTTGTACAAACTGCGGCTGTCAACCCAGGCTGGTGGGATGCGTCTGCAGGGAGTAGGAACTTTAAATAGACTGTCTTTAAATCCACACAGTGATGCAAAGCAACAAGCTGTCAAGGTGGCCCTCCGTCATTTACTCCACTGGATGGGATGCGTTTTCACATTGCATTCCTCATTCTCTGGCTCAGGGAGATGAGGAGTCTCCTTCGTCACTGATAGCGACTCCCGTATCCGTGGCTGCCCCGAAGGCTTCGGGACCGCCGTGACAATGCCATTAGTTTTCCATCAGCTCCAGTATCTGGGGGTATTTTCTGCCGCAGTGGGCTGAGAAATTGCCAAACATCCATGTCATTTGAAGAGGAGGATTACGATACCTGCGTTACTCACAAAACCACACCGACGACGGGCCTTAGCCAAGAGACGAGGGCCATAAACTCCTCACGTCTAGCGCTCGCTATCAAACGCAATCAATACCTCATTGTGTGGGAGCTTAATGTGGCACGGCCGCGTGTGTAAAAACAGGCCTTCCAGCTGTATTACAGATTACCGAATTAAGGCCGAGCATCAGGTCTGGATTTGAGCCAGTCTGCCGTGAGCTTGAATTAATGTCCTTCAGATGCAGATGAAACCAACTTTGGCTGCTGCAGCTCTGAAAGCTTTTCGTGACAGCATCGTTGGAGCCGCAGCGATGGAGGACGAGAGCGGAGTCAGTGGCGGGTAATTGCAATGAATGATTATTATACACTGATGCAAAAAAAACGCACTGAATATGTGTCTGATTCGAAGCCATTCAATTATTTCAAATGGAATTTTTTTGCTCTTTAATGCAATCAGGGTGCATTAGTTCTGTTTGACAAGGAAAGCATCAACAGTAGACTGTGCTCGCAACACTGATGCCTTGGGTTTGATTATCAGGAAATGCATGAATCAATAAGTGCAGTTTAAGTGGCTTTGGATAAAAATGTTGATAAATTCATAAATGCAATGCAAAACACAAGAAACTATTAAACTTATTACTACATAAAGCAATTGTCCTAATTAGTTATGTTTTCTACTCACTAAAAGTAATTTTAAAATTTAAATTTTAAAGATTTTTTTTTTCTGTTTTAAGCAAAAAGTCATGCAATTTTGCTTCTGAAATATATTTTAATTTGTGGATGTTTAGGATTTTTTAAAACAATAATAAGAACATCATTTTTTCCCAACATCTGCAATGCATTCATGTGAATTTTTCAAATTTTAAGCAAAAACAAGCCTTAACTTGTGTAATTGTGCTTTAAGCCAGGAATGTTTAGATATTTTACTGAAAAACAAGACAATATATTGAGGGAGAAAATAATTTTAGAACTTCGCTTGAATTAATAATAGGCACAAAATCTTTTAAAACATCAGCAAAGCACCAAAAACACACCCACAGAATCATACGGGTGACTTTTGCATGGGCAAACGCAGCTCACGTCTTCCTCAGAACGTTTCAAAATCAAGTGAACGTGATCAGCATTTTAAATACAAAGTGAAGAAACAATGTCATACATGTTAATGTAAACAGACAGCGCAAAATGATCCCCCGAGGCTAATACCAAACACCGTGACCTCCAGGGCAGGGAGTCTGTCAATCGTGTTAAACCCCGCCCACGTCTTCTCTAGTCGCCATGGCGATCCCCACTGCTCATTAGGACTACTCAATTAAAGAGAGAGCAGCAGGTGTTTCCTCAAGAGCCGTCCAGAACCTGATTATCCCAACCTTTCCCGGCAGAAAGTCGTGAGTAGGGAAGGCCTGCGGAGATGGAGCCGTCTCCGACCGAGAGGAACGACACAACACACGCCCTAATCCTCACACACTCCACAGGAACACAGAAGCCTGGAAGATCACAAGATAAACTGGCACCTGCTTCACAAACAACAGAAGCACACCTAAGAGCCAAAGACAAGAATAGCCATCAGGGTATTATGAACGTCACATAGTCGAGCCACAGATGTCTGACTAATCTACAGGATGCTTTTGGTTTTAAAGAAAAGCTTTCACATTGCTTTAGTCCTTTAAAGGAACGGTTTGCTTAAAAATGAAGATTTGTTGAAAGTGCGCTCACACTCAGACCATTCAAAATTCATCAGAGTTGGAGAAAGGTTGCAGTACATCACTTGCTCACCAATGCAGTGAATGGGTGCCGTCAGAATGACAGCTGATAAAAACATAATCCACACCACCCCAGTCCATCAGTTAACATCTTCTTATCATCTTGACTGTTAAGTGGTTGACTGGCGTGAATATTGGTGGATTATTGACGTGTTATGTTATAGATCAGCGGTTTGGTCTCTTTTCTGACGGCACCCATTCACTGCAAAGCATCCATTTATGAGTGATGTACTGCTACATTTCTCCAAATCTGATGAAGAAACAAACTCATCTACATCTTAGATGAGTAAATTTTCAGCAAATCATTTTTTGATTAACAGTAAACCTACTTTACAGTACATTTTCATATCCTTATCATATATAATATTATATGTTTGCATTATATAGTTTCATGTGCAGTTTTAATTATACTTGCACATGACATAATACTATTTTCTTTTCTCCTATTATCTTTTTTTTTAGTCTGTTGGTGAACTTGGCAGAAGAACAAGCATCATGTCCTCTACTATCTCTTTCATCTGTGTCTCCAGCCAAGAGAGAAAGGTGTCGGCTGAATTGTGCCAAAAACCATAGAGGTCAATGGCAATGAGCCATTCTTACAATAACAAAAAACATTAAATTACTGAAGAACAGAAAACACCCATAAGTCCATCCTGCAAGATGAAGAGGGAGAGGATGACATAAACTAGACCAACCATCAACCTACATTCTCATTAACCCAGATGAGCCATGGAGGAGAAAAACAGCTCTTGAAGGACGACTACTGCATTTCTTATTCCACCTATTCCAGCGGAAACCATGATGCTCTTAAACTGGAACTGCTCTGCAGCCATTCAAGCATTCAGTTCCAGCGCTGACCCAGAAATGAAGACAATCATAAAAGAAGAGGCACTCGTTCCCTCAGGAGGACTTTCAGAGGGTCACTACGACACACACTGAACAGGAAACAAGCACATTTCACGTCTGCAGTGGATAAACCGGCTGTAAGAAGGCTTAATAATAATGTTTATTTGATGTTTTATATGTAACATTAATAGAAATAGTACTACAAATAATGAAAACAATAGCAATGATAATGATAATAATACTTTGTTTAATGTTTTTGGTAATTGATTTACCTCTCATAGTAAATAAATATTTTTAAAAATCTTAAAATAAAATAAAATTAATCTTTTTTTCTTATCAAAGCAATAAAAAGAGAAAAGAATTTGACAAAATAATATTTCTGGGTGAAATATAATAATTTATATAGCATATATATAGACATATTTATAGGAAAACCTCATGAATAACCTTATTTAATACTTTGAATTCATATAATCATAAATTAAATCATATATATATATATATATATATATATATATTAATGTTTTTGGTAACTGATTTACCTCTCATAGTAAATAAATATTAAAAAAAATCTTAAAATAAAATAAAATTAATCTTTTTTTTATAAAAGCAATAAAAAGAGAAAATAATTTGATAAAATTATATTTCTGGGTGAAATATAATAATTTATATAGCACATATATAGACAAATTTATAAGAAAACCTCATGAATAACCTTATTTAATACTTTGAATTCATATAATCATAAATTAAATCTTTTATATAAATACATATATTCCTTAAAATGTTTTGTTAATTGATTCACATTTTATAGTAAATAAATATATCTGTAACATCCTACCCTTTGTAGTAAATATATTTTTATTTATAAGCACACTCTGTGTCTTATTAAAGCAAATAAAGAGATGGGAAAACATCTTTCTTAACACTTGGCATGTGTTGCATATCTCTTTGAGCCATCGAGAAAGTTTCTGACAAACTAGCAGCAAATATCTTCAGTACATTCACAGATTTTGTGGAGGTTTCGATTCACTGGATCAGATCCTGTTTGAGCCCTTATAAATAAACATGGAGAAACGGCTCCCTCCTCCACACAGCTCCACATGCCAGAACCCACACAGCCCAGCAATCGCTGAAGTATTTCTTTCACTTCAACAATTATTCGTTTGTGCTGTTGAATTATGCATTTTCTCACTGTGGAGTTGGACACTGGTGTGTCTGTTCCTTAAATCTGCCTTTCAACATATCTATAAAAATGTATGAATGAATCCTGATCAGTGGCGGAGAGCTTTATGTCCTGTGAAAGGTGACCTAAAACTTGATTTCCACGATTAAAGCGATATTTAATGCAAATGAAATGAAGTGGTTTGAAAATAAATCATGTTTACAGTCAGGATTTTACTGTGGAAGTATGTTACAATGCATCAAATGCATGTAAAATTAACGATCTGATTCAAAATATTAATAACTATAATAGCATATAAATAGTGTTATGCATGAAATAGGCAAGACTTTTGGGATATACTGTAGTTTGTTTTAAATATAAAATGCCACTTTACTGCTATAAGCATTGTATTGTTATTGTTAAATAAAATTACACAACAAAATGTTGCAGAATTAAAATCTAACATTATGTATAAAACCTAAATAATGCTCTCTAGGCAGCATAACTCTATTTCAGTTGATATTTCTCCAGTAATCAATTTTTACCAGCCGCTCATAACAGGAGTTCAATTATTGCATAACTTTGCACAGACAAGGTTAATAAATGATTATCTCACATTAGTCTCAAAGTGTTTGAATATTGCAGCTATATTTATTTATTGTATATTTTTATGCATAATACATTTTTTGTATCATGCATAAAAATTACAATATTATTTATTAAAATGACATATTATCATGTATTTATTCACTGTAAAGTATCAAAAGTATTGTCTGTAGTAACATGCTAAAACTTAAATTCTCCGGCAGCAGCTGAACACACATGCATACATCTGCCAAATTTCTTTATATTCATTCAGTTTATTTTCACTTATAAACAACAGTCTGTGAAACACCTGTGGCGTGCACAGAATACTAAAGTTGTGCTTTCATAATAAGAAAAGTGATTCTGACAGTGATGGGAAGAGAATAGCTGTGTTTCTGCCTGAGTAAGTCTCCTGTGCTCTCAGACCCATCAAACCAACCCAACGCATTACCATGAAGACTGCAGACATCCAGCGCAACCTAACAAGGGCCGGGAGCAACTTATTCCTGGCACTTTCTCAAAAACTAACCTCATTAAAAGAGACAAAACACCTGTTCCTCTCGGACAGGGCTGAAATAAAGCCAATAAGGAGCTCAGGAAGGAACTGACGTCAGCTCCACAGCTGTAGAGCTTCATAACGGTGTTGTGCTGTTATTACTGGAGCATCTGAGAGGAGACGAGAGCAGGGCTTCAGGATAATGGGGTGAAACAATGGCCATCGGCCGCAGGTGGGTTTGACCGAGACACTGTAATGACAGACGTCATGCTGCTCCTCCACAATTACCAGCCAAGAATGGCAGATCAATCCCTCCGCCGCGGATGAATGGTGACAAAACGGCAGCGATTCATCTGACGAGAAGACACGAGGACAGAACAAAGGACATCTTTAAAAAGAGGCTGTCAGGAATATGCCATTTTAGTCTACTTTTATCATCACTTCTAGCTATTGAAGCTGGAGTTAGTGAAAAGATTCCTAACTTTTAATTTTAAAAGATTTTTTTGTTTTTATTTTGTTTAACTGTAAAAAATAATATAATCAGTTAAGTTAAAATGGTAAAAATTGATCTTACACGGGTTATTTTAAGTAACTGCATAATTTCTGATCAGTTCTTATCATTTTCATCAGATAGAGTTAAAAAAAGCCTAATATATTTGATCAAATTATTCCGTCTGTCTTAAACAGAATGATTTCATTTGCAATATCAAATATGTTTATAATTTTGCTATTAATTTCATTCATTTATAACGTGTTTGAATAATGTTTGACAGTTGCTTGAAATAAAAATGGCCTGTAAAGTGATTTTTATTGAACTTAATAGCAGTACTCACTAAATTTCATGAAAACATCACACCAGAGGACACAAAACTTTGGACCATGTATACACAAACATGGCTGAAGACTATGCTGTGATCCCTCTCCTCCACCTAGGACAATCAGATCACCTTTCTTTGTTCCTCACCCCTCATCAACCGTGTGAAGCCATCAGTAAGGACCATCAAAGTATGACCAGCGGGGGGCTAACATCACACACCAGGACAGGTTTCAACACAGACTGGACTATGTTTGCTTCCCAGGCCACCTGTGGCTCTCATATGGACATAGACAGTTACACTTCTTCCGTTCTGGACTACATTAACACCACCACAGACAGTGTTACAACCCAGAAGGAGATCACCACATACCCGAATCAGAAACCATGGATGCACAGGCCACCAGCCCTTCCAGGGCAACTCTGAAGAGGGGCATCAAAAAGGCCAAGCACCGTTACAAATGAAAGCTAGAGGAGCACTTTTCCAACGCTGACCCTCGACGCATGTGGCAGGGACAGACTACAAACCCAGCAACTCCACTCCCACAACCACAAATGTCCTCTTTCTGAATGAGCTTAATTACTTTTATGCTCACTTTGATAACAAATAACCCGCTATCAGGATCTCCCCCTCAACCGACCACTCACCCATCATACTGACCTCCTCAGATGTTTGCACTGCAACGAGCCAGATCAACGCGCACGAGGCTGCTGGACCAGGGAGCCTGGACCCTGGGGGCGTACTTAAGGCATGTGCAGAACAGCTCGCTGGGGTATTCACAGACATTTTTAACATGTCTCTTGCCCATGCAGCTGTTCCAGCATGCGTTAAATCCACCTCCATTGTGAAAATCCTGAAACACTCTAGCCCAGCATGCCTGAAGGACTACTGCTCTGTAGCACTCACGCCCATCATCATGAAGTGCTTCGAGCGGTTAGTCCTGGCACATCTGAAGGACTCTCTTCCACCGACTCTGGACCCGCACCAGTTTGCTTATCGTAGCAATAGGAGCACAGAGGATGCAGTCTCACACACCTGGACAATAAAAACACTTATCAGCTCAGCATACAACACTGTCATACCCTCTAAATTAATCACCAAACTTAGAGACCTGGACATTAATACCTCTTTTTGCAATTGGATTATGGACTTCCTGACCAACAGACCACAGCATGTCAAGTCAACAGCAATGATGCCTACAGGGAGGAGGTCCAGCATCTGGCCACTTGGTGCACAATAATCTGCTCCTTAACACCACCAAGACCAAGGAGCTCATTGTGGACTTCAGGAAGGAGAGCAGAAGCTCACATCTACATTAGCGGGATGGCTGTTGAGCCCGTTTCATCCTTCAAGTTCCTGGGGACCCACATCTCGGAGGACCTGTCCTGGGCCACCAACACCTCCAGCCTGGTCAAGAAAACTCACCAGCGCCTCTTCTTCTTGAGAACACTAAAGAAGAACCAGCTGTTGCTGGACATGCTGTGTGTTAACCTACTCATCAGTGGTCAAGTTGTGTGTTCAGCGCATTTATGGAGGACTGATTCCTAAAACCTGAAAGCAGTCTATGCTGGCTGCGCATGGAGACTATAAAGTGGAGCAATTCTATCTCTGCAAGAACAGTCCGGCGCTTCTCACTCACAACCTTTAATTCAATGATGTTTTCTTATTAAAAGAACCTGCTACTTACTATTCAAACACAAGTTTTGGGCAGTCAAGGGTAGTGCTTCTTGTGTGTCGTGTCTCTGATCACGATTGCAGACATGTTGAGGCGCCATGTGATATGAAAAAAGACAGTAAGTCATGATAATCAGTAGTTATGTCTCCACTGGATGCAACAAATGCCTTGTTTGTAATGTGTTTTATTGTTTTGGTGGGACGCAGCATCACATTATGGAAAGGGATGCAACATTTCCGCCCCATACTTGTGGTGTTCAGCCAATCACAGTGCACTGGATAGCTGGCCAATCAGAGGACACCTAGTGTTTTTAGAACGATGAGTTTTGTACAAATCGATCTGTTTCAGGAGGCGGGGCTTAGAGGAGAAACAAAAATGTACAGTATGTTTATGCACCTTAACCTGCATAACATTGCAACACACATTGCATTACACCAAATAATGTTCTTTTAAGCAACTTTATTTTCAAGAAAATATCTTTATTTGAGAATCTAGACAAGAATGTGATGTTTTTAGTTACAGCAATTTGTAATTTATTGCTAAATTTACTAGGAATTGTTTATACACCAATTTTACTCCAGTGTCCTTAATGGCACAGAAATGAACAGTTTTAAGAATTAAATGAATGGAAATATTATTGCATTATTTTGTACTGTAATGCAAATTAAAATCCATATTAAGAATTAGAAAAGTAAGACAATGCTCATTAAAATAATGAGAATTTGGAGGAAGAAATGTGCATAACACAATGCAAAGCATTGCTCCAAAAATATGCCTTACTTTTTATGCAAAATCTTTTTTGATATTGTTTTGGGGCCAGCTGCAACCCAGACACATTTGTGTGTGTGTTTTTGAAAGATCTGTCAATTTCGGCGAAATTGTCAGATCTTCAAAGCTTTCCAGAATGATTTTTTTCCCACATGCACGATTGAGATAAAGCATGAGTAGGTGACAAATTTTGGGAGTCTGATTACTCTGCAACAAATCAAAGCGTGGCGTTTCTGCTGAAACATTTAATCATCCCAACACAAACGCTCCTGTCTGTCACAATCTTCCCACAAAGTGTCCCAAAAATAGCAGATTGCTCCGTTTCTGACACCTCAAACATGGCAGAAGCGTTTGAAACACAAAAGAGCACCTCCTCCGGTTTGTGGGAGGGGAGTCCGCCATCTTTGGAGTAAGATCTCATCTGGGCCTGTTCAGTGTGAAGCCTGACAGCTAATGCTTTTATGTGGATAAACAATTCCTCAGACACATGCCGGGACGGATGTGAGCCGCTGGCCTTGAATAATGCAGGGGGAAAAGAGTGTGACAGCTTAGGAAAACATTGGAAATCTTTGTTGGAGCAAAACCTTCTGTTTGTATTCAGAGTTATCTTTCTGGACGCACAAAAGGCGCTTTATGATTAGCACATGCTACCAAAGAAATGCACGCAGCCACACTGGCACTTTCATATATCAGTTTGCCATTCTTCTAGCAAACGTGTTTCGTTTATTAAAGAGACATTTTGTTTCGGGTTATATAAAAACGTTTAGAAACCGTTAACTAGAAGGAGCATCGAGTGGGTGTTGACAGGTATAAGACACATACAGATGCTCTACAGACTTCAAGAACGATTCACAAGAATCACCTTCATCAAGAGAAAGGTCACGGCACGCAACACACAGCCATTTAGAAACATTAGAGAAATGTTACTTTCAAGAAATGCAGAAACACACCGTGCGACAGTAACAGCGCGTCTACACCGGACACCATCAAAACTAGACTATCTGTGCTGGAGCGATGTGATATAACTTCTTTTTAGCTATTCTTCATTTTTAGTGTTATCTCGAGCACAGAAATCTGTAATAGGGATTTTCAAGAAATTAATAAAATATGGAAGTAAATATAAAATATAAGTTTTTTTCTAGTTATTTTCACAAAAATAATTTACCAGTCAAAAAAAACAAAAAAACAATCAAATATGAATCTCATTCCATCACTGCAGATTTTAATGTTACTTGCAAAAAAAAAAAAAACCCATACAAAAATATCTTTTTTATTAAAATACTTTTGAAATAAACTTGTAAAATAAAATAAAAAACCTATGTAAAGTTTATAACTAGTGATAGTATATATAATTGATAGAAAATTTTTATTAAATGACAACTAATTAAGATACAATATAATTTAAATGAAAAAACTTTGTTATTTAAAAAAAACACATGGATGGATTACAAATTTCAAAATGTTTACAAATTCCAGGAAAATAGTTGGAATTCTTTCAAATGAAGTGGGAAATAAAATTGAAATTAAAAGCAGTAAAAAAAGTTTAAAATTAAATAATAAATACATTCAATGGATTTCTTAAATTTCACCTTTACCCTACCCTCAAACCTATATGCAGTCGTTCTAGGGTCACGGCTTCAGACTGAATATGAAGCGGAGTGACTCCGGTTCGATCGTCTCGGGTGTAGACGCGATGCAAGTGTGGAAACAGAGTGAAGAGAAAGCTAAAGTGTTTGGCAGTGCAAAAAAACTGCAAAATTAAAGCAGTCACTAGTTCAGTGTATATTCATATATATTTATATTTATATATATTAAGGACAATTATACAAAAAAAGTACTTACATAATTTTCAGTCTACGTTACCTTCTTTAAAAGAGCAACACACCGGTTGTAATCAAAGTATTTACACAGTAAGACAAAAGCATGTGCTTGTACAGTACAGTACAGTAGGCACGAGACTCCTCAGCAGTGGGATCCAGTCGCCGTGTAGTTGGACATTTCCCGGCGTATAGTGCTAAACGGCGACAGCTCCAGTTCCGTCGTGCACTCGTGCTCATTGTCGTCGCTGGCCGTGGCCGAGGAGTGCGCGGCGATCCCGCACGCATCCACGCAGCAGCAGCAGCAGCACTCCAGAAAGGCACGGCCGAAGGGTCTGCAGAGGCACAGCAGCAGCACCGGCGTGACGGCCGCGCGCAGGAACAGCAGCAGCTGACTGAGCAGGTGCAACAGCGCCATGGTGCTCTGCGGGACCCCGGCCGCCATGTACGCCGAAACCATGTTGCACACGTTCTCGGGAACCACGCACGCGCCGTAGACGATCGCCAGCGCCACCACGGTGCAGTTCATTTGGCTTTCCAGTCGGATCTGCTTCTTGTTGCCTCTGGCGCAGCCGCGTTCGGCGCGACGAATTCGCCGCGCGGTCGCCACCGAGCTTCCGATGGTGAAGAGTGTGGGCAGACAGAAGTAGCAGCCAAAGCACCACCAGAGTCGAGCGCCTTCGTAGGTCAGGCCCAGTACGTACAGGGTGTCGGGGAGGGACGTGGAGATGCGGATCAGGCAGCGTTCGGACGCAGGCTCGTCCACCGTGCCGTCACCGTTTTCTGACACCAGCTGGCGGATCAAGAGCTCGGGGAGGGCGAGGAGCAAGGCGCCGATCCAGATGACGGCCAGCTTGGCGGCGGTGGAGGTGCAGTTCTCGATCATCTCGTAGTACATCTGAACGTTGGTCGCGGCGCGGAAACGGTCGATGCAGAGTGCGCAGAGGGTGAAGGTGGTCATGCCGAGAGACGCCACCTGGAGAAATACAAACACAAACACTGCTTGGTTATAAAAGATGTGGCAAAAGTACTGGTGCTTCAGTGTCAAACTTATACTGAAAAAAAAAAACGTAACTTTTTTTTGTGTTGAATCCAACACAGTCTCATGACCAGTTCATATGTATTCGTACGAGGTGGCAAATTCGTACAACCTCACTGTACGATTTTGTACAATTTGTCTAGATGGGTAGGTTTAGGGGTGGGGTTAGGTGTAGGTCATTCGTATAAATTCATACGAATTGGAAACTCGTAAAATATGTCCGATTTAGCAGAGTGAGGTCATACGAATTTGTAAGAATTAGCCACCTCGTAAAATATGTACGAATTGGGTGGGCTGATGAATCCGTTTTCCAAAACACTATCACTATGGTACGTATATAAAAACTTTATATAATGTTTATATTCAGACTATTTAGACTGGTTCGGGTCGGTACTGCTGTGGAGTAGCCCGGTACCTGCGTGATTAGTCATCACAAAAATGCATGCAGTTCTTTTATTAAAAAAGCTATGGACCGCAGTTTTAAATTACATTAAAAATATGGTAAAAGTGTTATTTTCAAGCCTGCAAAAGTCATGGAAATTAATGAAAATTTTATTAACGCAAAATCATGTTTTTTTTAAATAATATCATTTTTACAGTTTATATTCTACAATATGAAAACTTTTTTCAAATAATTAATGTAAATGTCATTAAAAAAAATCATTTGTCAAAAGGTGATGGATATGATAATGTTACAGTACAGGAACTTGCTACTGCCAGTACATACGGTGACAGTGGTGTGAGTATTTAAGACATACTGCTGCTGCACAAATAGCATATAAAATAACCCATAGCAGATCTATACAGGTGGAGCTGGGGAAGGGCCAGCCATATAAATGCAAGGCAGTGAGCTCATTGGCTCCATATGCAGCATGAACCAATCAGCTTAACTCTCTGAATATAGTCAGTCTGCGCCAATGTAGAGTTTCATGACTGAACTATATATATATATATATATACTGTATACACACACAGAGTCATCAATCTACAGAAGGTAGTATACTCTTTAGTACTTAGTAACCATGTAGCAAACCGATTGCTAAAGTAAGCATTTGGTTTTCTGTAAGAAATAGCATTGAAAATCATGACATTTCTCTGGTATTTTTATCAGCTGTCAAAAGGTTGGTATCATGACTGCCCTGTTTGTGATATCTCTGAGAGCTTGGTTGTGTGTCAGTGGGAGTCTAGTGTAAATGGTGTAAGGCCAGTGGCGTAAACAACCCACTTGAAAGGAAAGTCTGAATTATATCTGGCATCTCGCTGAACCCAATCCTACAGCTAGAAACCCTCTCCTAATAATCATTCAGCACATAGCAGCAGATTCACCGAACGAGAAACAAACAGCTCTGCTTTTTACAGACTTTATCTGCTGCTGTTATTGTGACAGACAGTCAACCTCCTGCAGGCCCGGCAATTAATTCAGCCTGAAGAGAGCGGGCCCTAAAACTCTCCCAGCGTACCCTTCCCACTGAGAAATGGGACATTTTGCATGACTATTGCCACAATAAATTGGGAGAAATGAAAGAGTGTTTACAGAGGCGACACAAAAGAAACAACTGCAATGAACGGGAGACAACTGGAGAGCTTCTTGGCTGCGTTCGAGCCGCTGCGTCCCGGCAGATGATACAAACCCAAATGAAAGAGCCAACTAAGTGTTTGTCTTCATTATCATAATTACAGAGCAATCAGGCACATCAGCATCAAGGAGGAGACAATTAGCGGAACGACGCTCATGCAGCTAAATGAAAACTAGTCCGCCTCTTTCATCTCCAAAAGCTGATCGCTGAGATCCTTCATCATTTTGACAAAAGCAGACTGTTCAGAATCCATTATGGACCATTGTGTCCATTAAGACGCTGTAATGGTGCTGTATTACTTCTACAGGTGTGAAATGCATCCATCCTGCCCCATTACGCTCAGCGCGTTTACTGCGTGGGTTTTGTAGGATGGGAATATTCTCGCAAGACGAGCAGGTCGGGAAAGTGGACTGCAAACTACCGCTGGCTTCCCCTGTGTGTTTTCTGGGCACATGAAGTTTCTGAAAGACTCATTAAACTGGTTTTGGTCCTCTCTCCTCACAAGCTCATGAGAGCATTAGGAGGTCTCACCAAATGGCATTAGCCTGTAAGTTTGATTCATTTATGTGAATCAGTTCATCAAATGATGCATTAATCAATTCAATGAATCGATTCAAAACTCTGAATTAGAAATATGTATATTTTATATTTGCATATTTGTATGAACATAAAGTGTATGTACATTTTCTGAAGAAAACATTAGCAAATAATTAATATATATATATATGTGTGTGTGTGTGTGTGTGTGTGAATAAAATGCACATTTGTTCTTAAATTAGTCTTTTTCTCAGGCCCCTATGGGTAGGTTCAGTAATGTCACTTTAATGGCAACGACTTTAATGATTTGCAATTAAAATGAAATAACTGGACATAAAACTGAACTATTAGAAGGTGAGAAAGTATTTACATGCTTTTTCCTCAGCAAAATGACTAAATCAAGTTGTTACTGCTATAAATATTCTTTAAGATTACAAATAAATAAATAAACTAAATATATATCTGTTTAGAAATACATTAAAAATCTTTAAAATGTTGGCTTTTTACGGGGTCTATCTGTAATAAAAAAAATAAAAAGGAATCTGACAAGATGTAACCAAGCAAATTAATGTGCAAAAAATAAATAAATAAATAAAATAATATATATATATATATATATATAGTATAACAGAAATTATATATATGACCCTGGCTGTCTGGCTGTGTATTTTTTTTTTTTTTTGTGATTTATTGTTTTCTACATAAAAATCTCATCTCATAAAAGATTCATGTCAAAGAATGAAATCATAGTAAAATTAATGGTTTGAATCAAACTTTGATGCTTGTTATAGCATTATTAGATTTTGTGACTTGAGCCTGGATTTCACAGAGAGGGTCAACATATATAAAAATGAAGAATTATCACAAATGTTGACCGGTAGAAAACTCAGTCAAGACCACATGCTGTGATTCATGTGGTTTGAAGCTCACTTTCTGCCTTCCTTTCACAGTAATCAAATCTAAGGTCTCTCTGGTCTCCACACACCTCACGCTCTAGCAGTCAAGTCTCGGTCTGATCTGATATTCACATGCGTTTGGAGGCATTTTCTAGCTTACAGGTTTCCTAGCAGCAGGTGATGATAGCGTTGGCTGCAATGGTCTTTACTAACGGCTCATTAATTCTCTGATTAAGAGGCTCTCCAGAACGATGGAGGTGCTGTTATTAATCTGGTTTAACGGCTGCTTTTAGACAGGGTGACTGCAGGCCATTGTTGGGCTACCGGCCAGAAGGGACGGCAATAATTCGTACTTATTGACAAATGAGATGCACTGAGGCATGAGTGAGCTCGAAGCAAAAGCTATTACAGGAATATTGTTATATATGATGACCACAGAATGAAACAAATACATATTCAGCTACATAAATTCAGAGCAGTAAAAGGGGAGTTAACAGCCTGGATCAAAAACACAAACACAAAGTGGATTAATAACATTAATAATAATAAAAGAAAGCCAATAAAAACCTGTAACGAATCCAGACAGTAATATTAGATCAAATGAAATGTCTCTCAGACTAAAAGAGGTTTAATTACAATAAAATAAAATAAAAAATATCTATGAGCCTATAAAAGGACAAGCGGTTCGAAGAATGAATGCATATTAAATCAAATCAAACACAAAAAAAAACTACCATACCAAAATAATGGAGAATGGATAAAATAAAGTAAAAAAAAAGAAAAAAAATATATATAAATATATATATAAATCACAAAACGAGTAACTAATAGAATAAAAAGCCAGCAAAAACCTTAATAAAATATAAAAAAATAAAATACAAAAGTAGAAGCAGTTTGGAGAATGAATAGATATAAAATAAAATAATAAGGAAATATTGATAACACATTGATAAGAAGCCGAAAGCTGACAGCTGTCAGACACATCTCTGCATCATGTTTGCTGAAACGAAACGAGGTCTTCCTGCAAATCTGTGTGTTGTGACTGATGCAATCTCCAAAAACCTCCAGTCAGAGCACAAGTCAAGTTAAAACACAGACACGCCCTCAGATTCGCTTGACCTACCGCAGCGGGACATGTCAGACCTCTGATAAAACAAACCCAACGATCAGACAAGTTCAACCGGCGCTCGCTAAACTTGCCTGCAGTGGAGCAAAACTCAACAATATACTTCTCCACCCTCTCGGCAGGAGACGACCAGCGAAGGGCCGTCAAAAGTGAAGAGTGTCAGGTCTGAACAAAAGCAGCTCGCATGAACTATCACGCACCAGCATGCACGTGTGTGAGAGTAATGGAGCCGGAGGCGTTGTCTCCCAGTGGAGCACTTTGCCCTCAGGACTGGCTTTACTCAACACTTAGCTTGCATGCAGTCGCTGGTCATCAGCATTCATAGACGCGCTGCAGCCGCAGGGACGAGCACATGCACGCAGGCACAGTGGCTCGTTTTCATTCAGCTTCACCATTGTCAGGCTGAGCCTCCTGGCCCTCTCTGCCTGTCCCATACAATCACAGCAGGCACGCTGTGTGCCACCAGGATCTCCCTCCAAAAACCCAGTCTCAACACCCCCTCGCACTCTTCACGCTCACAAAAGCAATCGCAGTCTACTTCTCCAAGGCAAAGGGACGGGTGAATCTCACCAAAGCCTCATCAAGGCAAGGCGGCTCAATCGGTGGCCATCTTGGTGACGCCCCTGGGCAGCTATTTTCTTTGTATACAAGCACATTACTAATTTGTAGTATTAGGATACTAATATGTATCTTTTAAAGGCACTTAGATGCACCTTTTAGAGTTAAATAAGGTTTTTACCACAACATGGTTTATGATTTATGATACCAAATGTATTGCTGCCCTTGCTGTTGAAATGCAAACTTGACAAACAGTATCAAACAATTTCAGAGTCAAGGTACAAAAGCTACAAGTGGTCTGAGTGACACTTCACCCTAAATTCAAAAGAAAGAAATCCATTGTAGTTTTTAGTAAATGAAGCCTGTTTTCAGAAACATTAAATATATGAACACAAAAGATATGTTGAAGAATTTGCTCCATCACTGCAAAATCATAAAGTTACACTTTTGCACCAATTCGGATCAAATATGTACACTGTAAGTACTAATATGTACCTTTAAGGTACCAAAATGGACCCTTTAGGTGCCGCCCCAGAGACAGCTTTTGTACCTTTATTTTCTGAGAGTATACTATAGACGTCAATGGGTACTGTTTGCTTACCCATATTCTTCAAAATATCTTCTTTTGTGCTTAACAAGAAACTTACACCCGTATTGTTCAAGTTAATCATGAAAATGTTCATTTTGGTTGAACTATCACTTTAATTTGAAATATTTTGCATTATTTTTGTTTGCATGACAATTCAGCACCTAGGAACTTCTCCTTCTCATTAGTGTAAATGACAGTATAGGCTGGCTTTACATTAAATCAATGCAATAAATTAATGCATTTATAATTGAATAAATGGAAAATGCATTACTGTACTGACTGTATTGCAGTAAGAAAATGCTATGCAATAAATAACAAACAAGCAGGCTTCAAGCATTTTACTTCATGCAGAATAGAATCTGATTTTAGGGTGAAATATGATCTGGATGTGTTTTTGTGAGGTTCAACCAGGAAAGGTTTCCAGCCATAAAATGAGTCCAGGATTATTTGACACTAAAGAAGCATGGTGTAAAGTGAGCTGTGCTGAAACTGGGTGTGGTGAGGAGATCAGGACGGCAGTGGGCTGCTGCAGATTTCACCTCAAATAAGCGCTTATGTTTGCACCGTACAGTATATGACGGGAGCGGGGCAGAGGTCAGTGCAGGTGTCCTGAGGGCAGGGTGGATGATCTTTTGCATGCAGCGAGCACTGATGTCTCTCGAAACGAGACCCATTTACCCACGATGCTACGGTTTCAAGAAAACCTTGTGCATGAAAAACTAGATCGCTGCAATGTACAAGAACACAAAAGATGATATCTTGAAGAATGATGGGGTCCTAGCAACATCAGTTTTCACTCTAAATTATGAAAAAAAAAAAATATTTAGGGCTAAATTTAAGATTTTTATGTAGAAAAAATGGACAAATCACACTGATTTCAAGCAATTTGCATTAATGCATTCTGAAAATATGATGATTTAAATCAAATGAAATAGATGCAAATTGTTAATAATAAACCAAAGAATGATTTTTTTGAGTGCAGAAATCTTACTGGTACCATTTATGTTAAGTTTAGTGGTTTTATGTTAAAGCTGTGTAATACAAATTTTTATTTGATTTAAATTTGATAAGATTAAGACATTAAAATCTTAAATTTTGTGGACAATCCACATGAAGACATTTTTCAAAATATCTCCTCCTCTGTCCTACAAAAAGATTCAAATTTGGGGCGACATATCGACAGAATTTTTTGCGTGTGTGTGAAAAGAGTGCCAAAAAATGTGAAGTTGATGGTGGTTTCCTGTATTTAAGCTCAGTGCTTTGCACCCATCCCGCATAATACGCACACAAACATCTAACACCTGATATGAATGAACATGGAATCCATTACCTCAATGTATGGCACGACTTTACAGGTGAACTGGCCCAGCAGCCAGGTCTTTGTGAGCTCGTGAAACACCACTAGCGGCAGGCAAAACAAGAGCAGAGCAAAGTCCCAGATAGCCAGGTTGGCCAACAGAGCATTTGAGATGCTCCTCATGTAGTAGTTATGGCACACCACACACATTATTGCTATGTTTCCCGTTATTCCCACAGCGAAGATGAGGCCGGATACGATGGTGATTGCATACGCCCCATAGGTTTCGCTGGTGACGGGGTAGAAAGGATTGGGGAAGAACTCGCTCTCCTCATCCTCGGCGTACGGAGGGGTCATCGGCGTGGCGTCCCACGGGTCATCTATCTGTTTGGTGTGGAACTCGGCATATCTGGTGAGGTCGAACGGGAAATCTGTGGAGGTGAGGGCTAGAGGCTTGGGCATCGGTTCCCACATGGATAAAGAGGATGTCAGGGCGTTATAATAAGTTTCGACTGGTGTCAATGGGGCAGCGCTTTTATTCTGGCCCCTTTTCAAGCTCTTAAACGCTTTCTTGTGGTGCTCCTTTGTGCCTCTTTTGCGTCTGTGGTTTCTTTCTCGCTTGCTTGTTGAATGCAGCTTAGAGTTATTGTGTCCAGCTACTGTTCCCATGGCAGCAGGCATCTCGCCGTTCAACTTTTTCCTTTTATGTCGCCGAGAGCGCTTATGCAGGTCCGTGGCACTCTCGGTGACCGCGCGCGTTCTGTTCGACAAGACACGTCTGTATTCGTACCGCTTACCTCCGCTTTCCAAAAGCAGCCAGAGGTGCGAAGACAAGTTAGTGTTGTCTTCTGAAGTCTGTTTGATGTCAAAGGCGGGTGTACCTGCGGCTCGATGCCTCGCAGGGTGTGTGGCACTGGGTTTGGCATCACGAAGGCTCCTAAGAGCGACCGGTTCTTTGGTGTGTACGTTACGGTTTTCTCCGTGCAACAAAACATGTGGGCAACCTACAATGAAAAAGATCGTTCTCAAAAGCAGCAGCCTCTGCATCTTCACCGAGTCAGTGTGCCGCCTGAAGATGTTAGAAAAACCCTCTCGCGTGGTGCATCGCAAAGAACGCGCGCTGTTTTCCCAGATTCACATTGTTAAAAGGAAAAGTTGACGCGCGAGCGACCAGTAAAGGCCAATTAGATCCATGCAAATGACTTTTCCTGTTACATCCACTCCGGCGCTGTGCGGCAAATAAAAAAACACCTCCGCGAGATTCTTTGCGATCCTCGTCTTAAAGTGGCAGAAAGACGAGATCTCCTGCAATCGACATCATTTGCGTTTGTGCTTGTGCACCCCAGCCAGCTGCAGGAGTCGGTCGCATCTCGTGTACTGTTGGGCGCGGCAACCTGGACTCGTCCTGCGCGGAGAAGCGGAGTCCGGTGGCGCTGCTGCTGCTGCTGCTGCTGTGAGCGAGTGAGTGAGTGAGCGAGTGAGGAGCGGGTGAAGAAAATGGACGGACTCTCTCCTGGCGGATAACCTTGTTCTGTCAAGCCGGATCCATCAGCATCAGCCCCTTGGACCACCGCAGCTGGAGGCGACCCCGCCCCGCCCGTGCGTAGTACATTCATTACCATGCGTAATTACGCATGTCAACAGAATCATAATCCGATCAGTCTTGAGAGTAACACGGGCTTATACGAGTTCAATTACAGCTGTGTGTCACAGTGACATGCAGGAACAGAGCAACTGCAAAACAATTCATTAGACACAAGCTACGATAATAAATCAGCGAAGTATTACATTTATGGTTTCTATACGTTATATTTGCCGATTATGGTACATGCACACAACAAAAACGATTGTAAATAAATGAATAAACTATTAAAATGATTTACGAGACAAGCAGCTATATAATACACAACCGTTAATGCTAGTTACAGATTCTGCGCATGAATTGTACGCGCAATTCTTGTAAATACATCTATAAAACAAGTGATTATTAATATACTGTATTAGTCACTCCATTTTCACACTCTATACGTTATATTTGCATATGCATGCATTGTACATGCAACAATAACAATCCTTGTAAATAAATCAAAACAAGTGATCAATAATGTGTTCATTAAGAGTCAATGCTTTATCTTTACGTTATAAAAAAAGTTCATTTATGAGTGCCAAAGTGCAGTGCAATGACAGTTAGATATCTATGTGTGCAACTAAAACGTCCAAATGTTTTTTGGGGGGCACTGCATCTGTTACTTTCAGTTCTGAAAGCTTTTTAATGCATTGGTATGTCAAACAGGTTTCTCTGCCTGTGGCAATGTCACAACAGAGCAAAGTACTCTGAGCGGAAGGGCAAGAGCTGACTTGCTTAAGGTTCGTTTCCTGCTGGACAGAAACTTGGGCTTAGAGGCGTGCATTCGCAAACAGCCAACAGCCTTTCATTGCCTTGCAAAACATTAGTGATTATGTGGAAACGCTCCTTATTTAGCATCAGACATGCTTTAGTTTCTTTGTTCCGCCAGGTCCAAAGTTTCATCTCTAAGTCCTGCTGGTCAGTGAAAGCCTGGCTGGATATTGAAGTGTAAAACAGGGAGGCCAGGTGCTGGAGTTGGCACAGCCTTGGCGAGTATGATACTCCGTTGCCAAATCTAAGCATGGGGTTCAGACGCTAAATAACAGTGTGAGCCACAAGGTCAGATACTTGACAAAAACTGAAAGCTGACTGAAATGTTTTTTGTGAATGAAATGATTTTATGCAACATGATGAACAAGATGTCTGAGATGATTTCATGTGTGAAAAATGTTTATTCACACTTTATCTCTTAAATATTAAACAATTTCTCCATTTATCCTTCTTTTAGTACCTTAATAAAATACCTGCAATAATTTTTTTTTCATAATGAGAAATGCTAAAAAAAAGATACACTTTATGCGAAGCAAAACTGTATTGTAAAATTATTATATATTTTAAAATTTGCAGTTTCAAGCATACATTTTCACCAAAGTTAGATGAAGACTAAACACTACGTACTTCCAAGATACATAAAAAAAAAAAGCTCTTGAATGTTATGCAATATAGTGTTTGGATTGCATGTTTTGATTATCATGAAAAAAACAAGATAAATAGACTGATTTGTCATATGCATATGTTAAGAAAGCTAGTTTTTACGAGGGTGATTTATATCTAAACCTAAGGATGTGACTCAAAAAGCATTATAAACACAGATGTTCATATCACTAAGCAACTGGGTGGGTAATGTGACTGGGATAGATATTGCGGCAATCCGAGGCGCCACCTGGCGGTGTAAAGCAGTATTGCATAAACACACCCACAAAAAAAAAGCCGTGTGAGAACAGGCTCACCCTAAAATCGCTCTTATAGAGTGCAAGACAGGTGTACTGCATGTCTAGTACAGTGTAAACCTACTTAATGCAGTATAAAGGGCACTGAAGTGTGACTCTCTGAGGGAATAAAGCGCGAATAACCCAGCGACAGTGCATTACTGTGATCAATCACCTGCTGTCCACATGAGCGCAAGATGATGAATGACTCATATCTCCCAACAAGCACCAGCAATATCTCACTGCTACTGTACATGCACAAAATCACAGATAAGAATTGGGATTAATCAATCAATTAATCTATCACGCAGGCACAGTTTATCTGAAAATGAAGCTCTGTCATAGTTTACACTTCCTCATGTCGCTCTAAACCTCCATGGCCCTTTCTTTCTTTGGAAGACAGAAGTTTAGCAAACTATCCAGGTTTCTGTTTTTCCAGATGGCAAAAAAAAAACAAAAAAGATGATAAAAGTTCCTCAGCATAACAGCATCACAATACTAATAGCCTAAACCCGATGCCACATGACCACTCATACTGGGTCAGTAGAGGTCTTAGTAAAAGCCATTCAATTCTCCACACAATAGGACAGAACATCGTATCACTTAGAAAAGTGGCGTGATGACAGCAGTTAGTGGTGAGTGCAGCGGGGAGCGAATGGAAGAGGACTGTCAGTAATGGCCTCGAGTCTCGGATTGCTCTGGATGACTCAGACACACTCAGATCCGACTGAACCGAGCCACAAATGTGTCTCTGAAAGCAAAATATTATAAAACAATAATACAATCTTTAAGTACCAAAGAATCATAATAAATGCTAGTATAAATGTGCTGGGGCATTGTGGGTGTAAAGCATTGCTAAGCTGGTATCCTGGGTGCTTTTTAGTACTAAGTAGTTGCTAGGGTGCTCTAGATGGTTGCTTACTAGATCAAATATAATATTCTGATCTTGGATCCCTCTAGTGGAAGTCTATGGGATCCAACAGGTTATAATTATCTGAGCATTATATGATGTTTATAAATGAAAAATTCTTTAAATGAAAGAAATAAATTTCTTTACAGAACTGTTCACTGGAAAAGTTCTTTTCGGAACCATGAATGGTTTAAAAACCCACTTTTGGAAGCTTTATTTTAAGTGTATAAAGGTTCCATGGATGATGAAAGTTCTTGGAGCATCAAAATAAATGTATTTACTTATTTATTAATGATCTATTTTTTGGTCTGATTGAAAATGCAAATTCATTCTTTTTACACATTCATTCTATTTTCAGAGCTCACAAACTGAGGAATTTGGAAAAATTAATAAAATTAATTAATTAATTAATCAACCTGCATCACTACCATTCACTTCTTTGGAAAAGAGCAACAAGAACATTCTTCCTAATGTCTCATGTTGTCTTATAAGGAATTTGCTATCTGTAATAATAATGCCTGAATATCACATATATTGAGTCAATAGTGCTCTGAAAGGGATAATTATCAATTCTTATGACAATCTTTGCAGTCGCACTAAATGTGCATGACACAACAGGCCAAGAAAGGCTGGAAGTTTTGTGGCTGTGAGAGTCCCAGACAGACAGAGGGAGAAAACGAGATATTTCAATCAATTACTGTTCCCAAAACTCACAGTCTGCCAAAGTATAGTAGTCACAGGTGGACAAGCCTTTTATAGCCACATGTCTCACGTAAAACCTAATAGAGCTGCTTCAGTGCACTGTAAAAGAAATTCATTTACAGTAAAACATAAGTGCAGACGTTGATAACTTTTCTGCAACTTCAGAAAGAAAATGTAATCAGTTAACACACATTACTCAAAAATGTAATACAGATTCACTCAACAATATGAAGTTCATTTAATATAATAAATTACAATAAATATACGGCACTCATGTATATGAAGATTGCACAATGACATTTTTTTTTTCTTTTAACAGTCTTCTATATTTCACTTTAATTGCAATAAGTCAGCTATCTGATAAAAATACTCTTTTAAAAGAAAGTATCTCAGATGGGCTTACAGGTTTTTGCATCTTAAAGGAATACAGTAGTTCACCCAGAAATCATCATTTATTACCCTGGAGAATTTCTTTGTTCTGCTGAACACAAAGAAAGCTATTTTTAAAAAGTTTGTAAGCAGGCTATTTTGGGTCACCATTGACTTCCATATTATTATTTTTCCTACTATGGAAGTCAATAGAGATCAAAACAGCCTGGTTACCAACTTTATTCAAAATATTTTCCTGTGTGTTTGGCAGAACAAAGAAATTCATACGGGTTTGAAACTCCTCGAGGATGAGTAAATGACAACAGAATTTTCATTTTTAGGTGAACTATTCCTTTAAGATGCAAAAACCCGTAAGCCCATCTGAGATGCTATCTTTGAAAAGAGCATTTTTATCACACACACACACACACTTTTTCATATCACTTTTACAGCTCCTTCCTCAAGAGAACATGTATTTCTTAACTTGGCCACATGATGGGGCTCATTGGTCGATCTTCAAGTTTCACACCTGAAGAGATTTGACACTCTCTTGCAAGACTGCAATTTTGTCTTCTAATCTTATCACCTTAGCTGACTGTAGGACCCTTATAAAAGGAGGAAAAAAATAGCATTACACTTACATGGTCTTTATTACAGGGCTAAAATCGTGGGCTGAAGCCGAGCCAGGGAGCGAGAGCGTGTTGGCAGCCGTACAGGAAGCCTGCTATCATCAGGTTTGCAGGCTCGACTCAGACAGCGCTGAAGAATGATACACACACTGATACTGAGATGAGCCTCGAGGACGACTGGAGCCACTTTAGTCTCCCTCGCAGACCAAAACATATCAAAACATGCTTTGATTATGACTGACAAACACTGAGCAGCATTCATTTTCCAGACTGGAATAAATGGGAACCCCTCCTGAATGAAGGTGTCCTGGGTGCTAGATGGTTGCTAGGGTGTTCTAAATGGTTGCTAGGTGGTTACTTATGACTAAAAAAACCCTGATATTCTGGTCTGTTGACTTTTTTTTCTAAATTTCCAAGCTTAGAGAATTAATAGCAAGTATCATTCCTGTCAGTAGCACAAACACTGTGGGATGAGTTACACATCGAAATGGAATAATTATGGGATTAATCAAATCCCTTACCATAAGTACAAGAAATATACCGATGCTTGTCTTAGCAGCATCAAACCGCGATGACAAAGTAGATAGGAAGAAATACCAAGCGGGATCAAAACAAGATATTTACTGAGGATTATTGAACGTCCCTATACTAACGAGACGGCAACAAATACGCCGAAATATTCTCTCTCCAAGGAATAATTCATATCCATACGCTCTTC
Organism: Enteromius radiatus; assembly: GCA_032357445.1. Classification (NCBI taxonomy): domain Eukaryota; kingdom Metazoa; phylum Chordata; class Actinopteri; order Cypriniformes; family Cyprinidae; genus Enteromius; species Enteromius radiatus. The sequence continues at coordinate 4,301 of JAUCMS010000126.1, read as the reverse complement.
AGAAGCCGCAAACAGCCAACAATTCATCATCACTGAAGGAAAAATGCATCATGTTTGATAGAAAAATAATAAAAAGAAAACAAAAACAATTCTAAATGAAAACCGTGGCGTGTTACAATAGCCTATATGAGATCCAGACACCAGGCGAATGGTTATATAAATCATAACTCTTTTTGCAGGAAGTCTCCCTGTCTTATTTTAATAAAAGTGGTGCTAGCGACAAAAACATGTCTTTGCCACCTTAGCACGTTTCATTCTGATTCAGTGTGGGGTGAAACTGCTGATTGGAGAGAAAAAGAGGCAGTGGTAGCCGAGATGAGCAGTGACACCTGTATCGTGTGATGTCAGAAAAGTTTGGCTTTAACTTTCTCAGTGACTAATTTTAATGGCCAATTAAACCAATTAAGTTTCCTGGTGCCACGGCACGGACAACCCTCGAGATAGAGACCATCAAACACGACGTGATGGCAGCTTTTGCACCACTGCTCCGAACAGAAGTGTGAGATCAAAAACTCCCTCATTAAAAAGTCTCCTGTCGCCACACCTCTAAGACAACGGATTAGGATCCTAAACCAGCGCGAGACAAAAGCATGACATAAATATTTAAGCATATTCTTAAGGCTCTGTTTGGATTTATTTTACCTCTAAAGGTCTCATCTGAAGCAAAGCGCTGCTGCTTTTAACAAATGAGTCTGGCTGAAGTTTTGTGTGCTCATGCTTCATATACTGTATACTGACTTCTTGTGATAAGACTGTGTAAACACAATGCTGGGATGGTTGCCAGGGAGTTGCTAGGGCGTCCAAATCAAAAAGAAATCCAGCGTCAAGTCTCTGTTCTGCTCTGTAGATATGATTATCTTCTTAAAAATCCTTTTTTTGATTGATCTTAGGAAATATTATAACATTGTGAGATACCGGATGGGTGACTTTTCTTGAGCTGTAAGCTCTAATAATCAAAATTAAAACAACAACAAAAAAATTAAATCTTTTACTTTGCAATGAATCTATAAAAATTGGCCCTCACTACAGGATTTGATCAACTTGATAACTTGTAATCTTAGGCCTTTGTGCCAATCAGCCACAAAGCCCTTCCAGAGGGGCTTCTAAGTAAGGATTATGGGATACGGATTGGTCAGGCAATGACCCAAAGCCTTGCTGATCCCGCAGTGCGTCTGTCCAATTCAACATCTGATCCAAAGCTCAGACAGAAGATCGCCGCGTGTAATTCGATATCTCTCTGATAGATCGAATTATGTCATTTAATATTCCCAAAACATTATAATTCTGACAAATGATTCCGGACTCCAAACATTTGATCAGCACATTTTCAAGTGTTTGTAAATAACAGAGTTATGGCTTTGTTATCTTTGGCCTGAAAAAAAGAGCCATTTGTCACACCGATCACTGTGGCAGCATCTCGACTTTTATTACAAGTAGGGTTTTCTCATGGAAAGGCTCATGACTCAAGCTGTCAGCAGATGGCACTGTGGCCCAGTGACAGATGCGCAGTCGTTACAAGAGTGTGAGAGAATGCAATTACAACCACTGGGGGAAACAATTAAGTGGTAGAGGTAGAGCTCTCTACACCACTGCGGTCTGGGAGAGAGCCCACTTCTGTGCTTCTTAGCTTTAGTGCCCGCAGGCGATGTTGAGGAAGAGGCAGAGACGGAGAAAGAGAGAGACCCTCTGGCAGCGCTGCTGTGCTAGCCACTAATAGGCTGCAGCATGCTTCAGTGGGATGGTATTTGATAGCAGCGGTGTGAGGGAATGTGCATGTGTGTAGAAAACTGTAGAAGACTGACAACAATATAAACAGGATTTTCCTTAAGAGAATCTGAGCAGAAAGTGACTGTTACAGTGCTAGAAGACAGTGGCTTGGTATGTTCCTACACAGGTGCTAGGGTGTTTATTGATTGTTGCACTGTAGTTGTTATGGTGTTCTTGGTAGGTGCTAGAGCACAGCATTTCTTAAAGGGGTCATCGGATGGCCATTTTCTACAAGTTGATGTGGTCTTCTATAATGTAAAATTTTCTCAATGGTAGTGTAAAAAACAAACACTTATTTTACCCTGTCAAAATCAACTCAAGCCATTCTAGTCCATGTTGCTTTAAATGCTAATGAGCTTTGCTGCCCCCGCCCCTCTCTTCCTTATGCTGCGTTCACACCGGACGCAAAAGTCAATGCAAAGACGCGATTAGACATCCTGCGGCGCGAATGGCGCGACTCGCGCGTTTGACGCGATTGACACGTGATTCGCGCAAAACGCTCAAGTTGAAAAATCTGAACTTTGGTGAAAATTCGCGCCGCGTTAACCAATCAGGAGCTTGCTCTAGTAGT
>JAUCMS010000125.1:12675-23420 GCA_032357445.1 Enteromius radiatus | reverse complement strand
CTACGTCTGCGTTCAGAGCGCTGCTTGGCTCTTGGGAAATTCAGTAAAATTCTGATTGATTCATTCATTGTTGTGGTGCACATATTCCCGGGTGCTGAGAAGTTCTGACCATCGCCTGATTGTCTATGCGCTTAATACACAGAAAATGCCCATTTTAATTAAAATGAAAGCTTAAAGCCTGAAATAGGATACCGAAATATTGCGGTTCACGTGGGTGTACCGAACCGAACAAGCTGAACTGAATGGTTCAATAAATTACAGAAAACTGTTGCATCCCTAGTGGACACAGAGAAGCAAAAATGTAGCCTAAACAGGTTTGTGTCAGTACAGTACTATGCAAAAGTCTTAGGCCACTAGTATTTTCACCAGCAACAACAAAAAAAAGTCGGTTGGTTATTTCCATCTTTTGCAGTAGCAAACAACATGTCCTCCAACTAATACACTCATATAGGTAGTTTCTACAATAGCAGTGAAATACGACCCATCAGAGCGTATACAACAATTGCGCCCCTATCGGCAACTATTTTATATTGTACTATGTACTATTTTATTGGCCATATGATTCAGGGTTGGTGTAGCTTAGGTTGTAGAGCGATGTGTTATAAGTTGAGATGTGATCATGTGATCCTGGGTTCAAACCCAGGGGATGCATGCACTAGTGAATCCCTATGAAACATGATTTTGCTGCCTTTTTGTAATGGGTAGGTTTAGGGGTGGGTTAGTGTGGTCATTCGTACAAATTACACCAACTAAAATACGTTTTAATCACAGTGAGATCAGTGTGGAAAGTCCACATACTGCATTTAAACGCATATGCAATATAACACTGTCATTATTTTTACATCCGCTAGAGGGCACTTACCTTTAACACAAACATAGGTCGTAATACGGTACTTACAAAACCACGTATAGAGTCGTTTTTTGTCAGAGGACAGGCTGGTAGCAAAATATCATTTTACATTTCCAAACATTATTTTTGTCATTAGTTGTAATAATGCAGTGAGATTATTGTCTGCACAAGGAGTCTGACAACAGCCAGTGCTCCACAGAGATCTGATCTAATCATCCAGTCTGTCTGGAATGACATGAAGTAACAGAACAAACTGAAACAGACTAAATCCAGAAGAACTGTGACAACATGAAAAGCTACCAGAAAAACTATGGGCAAGTGTACCTCGGAACAGAAGTGGTATTTACCTAATATTTATTTGATTTAGTTAATATAAGTTAATTGATAAATTTAATCTATTTATGGAATTATTTTGGAAAGCATCCTCATTTTACAACATATCTAAAACTTTAAACATAATTGTAGCTTTCTAGGTAGGTTTTTTTCTTCATCTTGGAAACGTTGCCACAGTATACTGTATGTACAAAATATGCCACATATTTAATATATGAACATATTTTTCTTAAATATTTACATGTATGTGTTTGTTTGTATGTATACACACACACACACACACATTACACACATATGTTATGTCAATAAAATCTTTTATTTAGGATTTAATTAATCGCGATTAATCATTTGAAAGCACTAGTTCATGTATTTAAATAAATAAAAAGATAATTTTGAACAAATTTTGCACTGTAGACGCTACTATTTTACAATGACTCCACTTTGACAGAATGAAGTTTAGTGCTGAAAAAAGAGACCTATAAAGACCAGGCTGCATTTCAGAAGGACAAGTTTTTCCTTTGACCAGACATTACAGACATTCCAAGCAATTTTCAAGCAGTCTCCACTTTATAATAATTAGTGAAGAACAGAATTCAGTCAAACACCCAGCATTCCAGACAATTTATTTGGTACTTTCTTTGTTTGTGCTTTTATTGTTAGTTGGGCATAACTATGTAAAATAAGCGAGCTGATGTACATCAAAGTACATCTTAAGGACTGAGCCTGAGAGAGAAAAAATACTTTATCTGAAATGAATGTGTTGGTGTCGGAGTGGAAGGGTTTTTTCTGTATTACACAAGCGCACTGTTTTGTCTCACTATTTAACTGAAATGTACACTTGAAGTTCTATAATTTTTTATATGGGGGACTCCGATACATGTGGGCTTTTCATTTTTAGCCTCAGAAGGCATAGAGGTTTTTACAGAAAAAAAAACAAAAACAAAAAAAAAACATGCAATGTTCATGCAACATGTATTTGTCCTGGGAAACAATTAAAATGAATCTGTCACTGAATAACACAATACAAGATCTTCAAAGACACAAAGTAAAACACTGAAACAAAAACTGAATTTTGCATGACTTACTTGAAAAAACCTGGTGTCTTCTTAATAAAATCTCAGAAATGCAGGTTAATATTTTCCAATGACAACCTTGAAGTATGCAGTTCTTCTCCTGCAGCAGTTATAGAATGGTACATTTTGATGAAATAATATAAAAAAATCAAGAAAAACTGGGAGGGGATAAGGGAGAATCCGTAGTAAGGGGCAGGGCCGGCCCTGGGCATAGGTGAAATGGACAAATGCTAAGGGTGCCAAAACGAGTGAAGTTGTTTTTTTTTTTGTTTTCTTTTTAACAATTTATTTTTTAATTACAAAGAGAGAGAGATTGTCCCACAAAAAAATAACCATTTTATTGCTCTGCGGAGTTGACACATCATGCCGACTCAACCACATGCATCAGTTACCTGATAGTGACAATTTATCAGTGAACATTTACCATAATGTCAAAAGACTCTAGCCCTCTGGTGCCCAGGGAAGAAAAAAAACAACAACAACAGAGGTAAAACTATATAATGAATGGAACAAACTTTATGTTGGCCTAGTCTAGTTCAAAATGTTAAAATGTCTGGAGTTCCAGAGATCTACGATTTTGTAATCATTTAATTTATTTTTGCGTATAACACATTTCAATAATATCTTTTCAAGTTAACTAATAATGGGGATTTGTGGCATTTTTAATTGGAGTTGGCTAATTTAGTAATGTGTATCAAAAAATATATTTAAAACATGAAAATGCAGTTAAAATATGTATCATTAATGGTTTATCTTATCCACCCATAAATAATCAGAATGAAGTTTTTTACATTTGGTGTCCCAACAAAAATAAAGTCATTATTATTTATTTTTAATGGTTATATATATTTTATTATTTTTATTTATTTATTATTGTTCTTTACTAATTGTTATGAATTACAATATTAATAACAATATAATAATTTATTTTAAATGTGTCTTAAATAGCTAAAAATAATGATTTCTTCTTATCCGCATCAGTCAGTGTTATTTCCATCATGTATAAATGTGCAAAATATTTTATAGCACTTTCCTTTTGGCAACAGTTTATTCATCTTATTTATAAAAGTTAGTTACTTAATTCTACAACATTAAATTATTAAAAAAATAAAATAAATGTTTTCTTAGAAAAATGCGTGTCCCCAAATCTGTGATTACTGGACATTTTCTGGAGGTGAATGTAGCAAACAAATAAAATATGCCAAGTGGGATTTTTTATAGAAAGATGACAAAAAAAACAGGAAAATAAATAAACAGGGTGATAGCATAATAGAATGGTAAAATACAGGAGAATCCTGGGAAGGTTAAGAGGTATGGAAATATTTGACCTTCTGAATGTCTTTATAGGTAACATGTTCAGATTGTCAATATATGTGAAATGATGCAAGTAAATAATAATGAAAAAATAAAAGTTTGTTGTATTGGTGGTGTAAAGGAATACAGAGAATACTCTTACAGCAAGTTAAATGGCATTTGATGATTTGTTAATGTGTCATTGTGTCAATTCATCATTATTAACTCATCATTAACTAACCAACTACTAACTAACATCAACTAATGGTTTGTTAAAGATGATTTTGACATGATTTTACTTGAGGGGCCCAAACATGTTGAATTCACTGTTAACTACCCATTCAGCGACAGATTAATTTTAACTGTTTCCCAATTGGTTGACACCTGATCAGGACAGATACATGTGGCATAAGCACTGCATGTTTTTTTTTTTGTTGTTTTTTTTTTGTAAAAACCTTTATGCATTCTGAAGCTAAAAATGAAAAGCCCACATGTATCGCAGTCCCCAACTAACATTGATGCAGTGGCATAGCGGACGAGCCCCTCCCCCCCAGAACATTAGGGTTGTTATTATTGGTAATTTTCTTGACCGACAGTGGACATTCGTTAACGGACTTCAGGATATTCCACCCGTTGGGTGTTCTAAGCGAGGACTGGAAGTGAGAACCGCAGCTGAAAGTGCATCCTGTTCTATTTCTCTCTCTATCGCTCTCTCCCGAACAAGGCCCAATGTTTTGTTAAATAAATCACTTTTAAATATTGGCTCATTTTTTTATCTGTAGATATGAGTAGCCTATTTTCAGCTGTTTTCACTGTTAAGGACAAAAGCTTTGATTGCGCTGGTACGTTTCAGTTTCTCTTTAAATGCGCTTGTTTGACTAACATTACACATTTAGCATACATGTTGTTTATAACGGATGCCATTGTAATTTGTTTTATTGTATGATTGTGTATTTTGTGTTTAAAGATGTACTTTTTACTGTTTAATAGTATTAATCTCTAAAAGTTCTTACAGTAGTTTAAAGATTAACCAGAGAATATGAACATCCCTATTAATGCAAACAATTTATATTGTGAATAAATGGGACTTTTATTTCGGCACTACTTATCACTGATCACAGTATCCTTTGTTGTTGTTGTTGTTGTTTTTTTAATCCAATTACAATTGAGAATCAGTTGCTTTGAAAGTGAATTTAGTGAATTAAGTAATGCACAACAGCAAATTCTTTCTGAAATGTGTAAAAGAAAATATGACAGCTGAGCCCAAATACTGATAAATCAACACAGAAAAGAGCAATTTAATGCAAATCTACCAAAAATATAGTCCATTTTTCGTCCAAACCATCAGAACACGAACACAACCAATGATGTTAGCAGTGTCAGCATGGACATTTCTGCTACTCCTGATATGGACACAGTTTTGCTAACTGACCCACCAAACAGCGGCAAAAGCAAATCTATAAATATTATATAAAATATTAATATAAAATATTACAGAGGATGCAACACCTATCTTTTTTTTCCCTTTCCTTTCCTTACAAGAATTACTGATGTCACTCTGACTTTAGCTTCATGTTATCTGTCATTCAGAGGGCATGACGAAAAATTGTATGCCGGTAATTCAGGAGAAAGTCTGAGAGACTGTCAATGTAGTTTCACATATACTGCAAAAAAAAGATGTGGACCTTCTTCAAGCAGCAACATTACTGAACAATACTTGCAACACACTGCTAAGAGATCATATTGAGAAGATTAAAAGTATTGCACAAGGACTTGCTGCATCCTGGGGCATCAGCTGCACTATAAAGACCAGGCTGCAATTCTGAAGGAACTGTTTTCCAGACTTGGCCGGACGTAACAGACATTCCAAGCAATTTTCAAGCAGTCTCCACTTTATAAGAATTAATGAAGAACAGAATTCACCCAAATCCCCAGTATTCCTGACGGATGTATAACACGCAGATAAATAAAACATAGGAATGCTTGCCAACATTTCTACAGCTCCGGCTAGCATTTAACAAGGGCTCAATAGAGACTATGAAATAGTACATTTTAAACTCAATGACATACAGTGTCAGTGTTTAAGCTCTCTCCTCTCACTGACAATTTCTTTGGTACATTACTTTGTTTGTGCTTTTATTGTTAGTTGGGCATAACTATAAGACAGCATGTAAATGTTGTCATGAATAATACACTACATCAACAGAAGAGACCCAGAGCTGGAATAGAAATGGTGATATAAATGTACATTTTCATATGACTCTCATTGGTTTCACATCTAATAAGATTTTAGGTTAGTTATGGAAATGTGATGTACAGACAGTACAGTGTTGAAATGGGTGTGTAAAATTAGCGAGCTGATGTACATCAAAGTGCATCCTAAAGACTGAGCCTGAGAGAGAAAAAATACTTTGTGTTGGTGTCGGAGTGGAAGGGTTTTGTATTACACAAGTGTACTGTTTTGTCTCACTATTTAACTGAAATGTACACTTGAAGTTCTATAATTTCTATCATTTTTCATGAGGGGGACTCCGATACATGTGGGCTTTTCATTTTTAGCTTCAGAATGCATAGAGGTTTTTACAAAAAAAAAAAAAAAAAGCATGCAATTCTTATGCCACATGTATCTGTCCTGATCAGGTGTCAACCAATTGGGAAACAATTAAAATTAATCTGTCGCTGAATAACACGATAAAAGGTCTTTAAAGACGCAAAGTGAAACCTCGGAAAACAAAAACTGAATTTTGCATGACTTACTTGAATAAAACCTGGTGTCTTCTTAATAAAATCTCAGAAAGGCAGGTTAATATTTATGATGATGGTCTTGAAGTACACAGCTATTCTTCTGGAGCAATTACAGAATTGTACATTTTGATAAAATATATATAAAAAAAAAACTGGGAGGGGAGAAGGGAGAATGCGTAGTAAGGCGTGTACGAGAACTTAGGAGATATACAGGCTCTGCCCTACATTTATATGGCTGCACTGTTTGAGAACCACATGAGAATAACAAACAAACAATCGAATGAATGAATAAACAAACAAACAAATGCATAATCCGAACTTCCCTACAAAAGCTGGTCTGAACCTTTTCCTTGACATCCAAAAACTGAATGCTACATAAAAAATTATGTTTTTTTTTTTTTTTTTTTTCATTATTTAGTATACAGTACTCTTGATAACATACACAGAAACACCTTTGATCATTGTAAGGTCTGTATCACGAAGCAGCCACATCAAATAGTCCTTTAATGACCAATGTTCATCAAGCTCGCCTTTATGCTGCCATGAAAATGCATTATCGTTAGAAAAATTAATCTCTGTTTGCTTTTCTTTCTAAAAAGATTAAATCATTGCCACATAAAATAAACCACAAAAATTTCAAAGGGCAAAGTGGCTTTCCTAAATGTTTTTGGAAACAATTGACTGGATATGCCTGTTCTTCATCCTCCTTGTAATAACAGGTGTTGGCTTTTACATTGCATAACTACCATTGGAATGCTCACATTTGGATCTCAGCACATCCCACATGATTAATAGATTTCCCAAAAACAGCCAACACCCAATTATAAATGCATTATGGAAAATATTTAGACTTTGGCCAAACTGACTATATCATCTATATTGTTTGTGCTCAAACTGGTGGAACAGCTTTCTTTATTCAGACAGATTTTGATACTGAATGGCTTGCTTCGTTAATTGGCTTGCTTAATTTAAAATTTTGAATTTATCGTAAATTGAATACAAAGAAAATGAGCTGATCTAGACAACGGCATATCTCCATTTAATAATGAAGTGTCTTTAGTTAAAAATGTTGTGTCTTGTCATTATACGTCACTGAATAGAGTATTCCCCAATCTGATACTGTTCAGTGCTTTGACACAATCTGTATTGTTAAAAGTGCTACATAAATAAAGGTGATTGACTTACTGATTAATTGTATATATATATATATATTTATTTATTTATTTATTTATTTTTTATTTTTTTTGTTCACTACAGAGCATTTGAAAGCCAGCACTTTCATTCACTACAGTGCTGTTTAGGCCTTCCCAGTGCTGCAATTGTCATGGGTCTTTCTGTCACGCCTAGCTGGAGCTGCCAGCTAAAGACTGTTGATGGCAGCTCCAGCTCTCTATGAACTCTGTGTTTTTGTGTATGTTCTCTCATTTGGACTCCATTCCCCATAATGCACCTCTCCCCCACAGCTGTTGCTTGTCAGGTTCATCATTCCATTAGCACTTCCTGTATAAATAGCAGCATGTTTGTCTGTCTCTTCACGGTTCATTGTTTCAGTGTCTTGCCGTCTACCCAGTTTTCTCCTTCGTGTTCTGGTTTCATTGTTTGTTTGTTTGTTTTGTTATCTGGATCTACCCGTTGCCGATCTCTGCCTGTTCCCGGACCTTCGTTTGCCTCCCCCTCTGGACTCTGATTTCACGCTATTTGACCATTGCTTGGATTTACGTTTACTCTCCTGTCTCAGCCTACGTTGTTCCTGTGAAGCCGGTGTTTATGATTGTCTGTTTTGACCTTGAGCCTAAATAAACCCTTTTGCACATGAACTCACACGCTTCATGCCCTTCCTTGTGACACTTTCTTTTTATTGTTCCAATTTCGAAATGCTAAATTATTATTTAATGTGTATACATTTAAAAACAGTACTATTGGTGTTTTAATGCCATTCATTACTATTAGTCATTAGTAAACTTTCTGGTGACATTCTAATTTTATTTCATTTTATAATATAATTGTAAATATTTATTTGTTTGTTTTTGCAAGTTAATGTTCAATTATTTTTTTTGTGCAATTGTTTTATTTTTTTTTTCTAGCAATTGACATATATTTATGAGTGAAACATGTTGGATGTGAACACTTCTGTGTCACTGATTTATACAATGGTATCAAAATATCACACTAGCTGATCCCATCCAAGTGCACACACACAGAATGGGGAGCAGTTGGGGGTAGTGTAACTACAGAGATTCTTTCCACTATACATTTTTATGATTTACTAGATTAGTGGGACACACATTTGCACACACACACACATTTTTTTTTTTGTGATTTCTGGGGACTCTCCATAGGCGTAATGTTTTTTATACTGTACAGACTGTATGAGATATTGCCCTACACTGACCCTACACCTAAACCTACCCCATTTATAGATTTTCAACCCCCAACACAATTTAGCATGTTTTTAAAGCCTTTTGGATGGGGACACTGCAAATGTCCTCATAAATCACCTTCATATTGTAATACCTATGTCATACCCATGTCATTATACAAATTTGTGTCTTCATAAACCACATAAACATGCACACACACACACACACACTGTTCACTAAGGTCAAAATCAGGTTTGATACATGATATGCACGAGGCATTTCATGGTGTCTCAAATCAATATAGTTTTGTCCCAAATGTCTGGATTCTCAGACTAGCAGCTACACCCTTAGTTAGTTCTGTCTGTGCTCTGTCTGATTAAAAGCAGAGTCTACTTGTTAAAGCAACTTTTCAACTTTTCCATGTAAAAAAAAAAGCATATTCAAATGTCTCTGAAAATTTTCCAAACTATACAGATGGAGATGACAAACTTAAGCTTTTTGAGGGCAGTATAAGTTTAAGTACCAGGCACAAATATCCTTTCCCTTTCATTTTATCCCCTTTCGCCAGTTTTTCCAGACTGCAGCTGTCTGCAATTCCTACTCTCCAGAGTCTTTGAGAATATGAACCAAACATATATTTGATCCAACAGCAACATTTAATTGTACTTTTTATATAATCTGGGATATGCACAATTGTCTACTGTTTATGTCATCTAAATATCATCTATGATCTATTCCGTCTTGTGTGAATCCGCAGTACAGTAAAGCAAACAAATGAAATGTGTTTGACTGTATGGAGCTGTTTTCTAATGTTACCCCATGTCTACACCAGCACAACACAATTAAAGACATTATAAGTCTCATATCTTACCATTTTACTTATGTAACTTTACTTACAGCAGACAAATACCACTTAAAAAATAACTATATATATATATATATATATATATATATATATATTTAAAACAACATATGGGTATAGAAAGTAATGAGACTGCCTTTATTTTTTCAGTCTTTGTTTAATTGCAGCCATTTGCTAAAATCATTTAAGTTAATTTTTCCCTCATTAATGTACACACAGCACCCCATATTGACAGAAAAACTGTCAGACTCTGTGTTTTGTATTTCTTCTGTTTTGATCCCCATGTGTCTGTTATGCCCATATTTAGTTGTCCCTGTCCTAGTTTAGTTGATTGTGTTAATTAGTGTCCAGCCGTGTTCCCCATGTGTGTGTTTAGTTTCATGTCATTAGTGTGTTGTGTCTCAGTTCTAGTCCTTATTGTCGAGTCCTCAACCAGTGACCCCGTATGGCCTCCAGGGTGCCTGCCCCCCTCCCCTTGACATGTTTCATAGGTGCGAGGGCGCACCTTCCGGGAGGGGGAAGTGATGTCAGACTCTGTGTTTTGTATTTCTTCTGTTTTGATCCCCATGTGTCTGTTATGCCCATATTTGGTTGTTCCTGTCCTAGTTTAGTTGATTGTGTTTAGATAAATTAGTGTCCAGCCGTGTTCCCCATGTGTCTTTAGTTTCATGTCATTATTGTGTGTATTTATTGTGCCTCAGTTCTAGTCCTTATTGTCGAGTCCTCAAGTGTTTATCCCGGTGTCTGCATTTTGTGTTCCACGTTCAGGTTTGAATTAAAAATTTCATTTCAAGATTTGTGTGATTCCTGCTTTGCAGACATCGTGAAAAAAACACATAATTGTTGACATTTTTACAGATTTTTAAAAAAGAAAAAAGATATCACATGGTCCATGCTCAGTATTTAGTAGAAGCAGTGGACCTTTTGATTACTCTAAGTAACCAAGATAATGGTCAAAGACACAGGACATCATTATCATTACATGGGTAAAATAGTTAAATGATTTTGCTGGATGGATCTCCATCTCGCCAACTCTGAAACTCAGGCTGAAATTCCTGATGAGACCTTTAACCCTGGTCATCACAAAACTGAACTCACGTTTTACAAAACCTGGCCAAATTATATTCTGCAAGAGCGGGAAAATTCAGATAATGTCACGGGAGTGCTCAGGAAAGGCACGGAGAGATTTGAGTTCACGAAGAAACATCTTTTAATAAGCATCGAAGAGA
>JAUCMS010000124.1:213995-253455 GCA_032357445.1 Enteromius radiatus | reverse complement strand
ATGGATATACATAACTTAATTGATAGCAACGAAAAACTGTAATGCTAAAACAAAAATGTAACGTTATGGGGTGTAACGGTGGTTGCCCAAAACAATTATTTTACTTTTTATTTAATAAAAAAAAAAAAAAAAAAAAAAAACGTTGGATACGGGAAGCAAACCCAGGTCTTCACGCAAGCTGATGCTGTATCTGAACTGCTAGACCACGAATTGATGTTAACTTCAGCTCTCAAACTTTACTTGATTTAAAAACGGAAACCTCAAAAAAGAAAAAAAAAAACAATTGGTTACTAATGTTCAGGCGCCAGACAAGTACCGTTATTTACTTTACTTTAAATTTTTGACAATTATCCTGGATAGCTCAACCACATAATACCACCTTTACACGGGAAAAGACAAAAATATACACTCTGGGTCTCAAAATCCTTGCCCGAGGTAAATGTAATTCTCTTCAAATAATACAGCCTCTTCATCTATGAGAACCTCCAAAAAAGGACAAGTCATTCTCATAACTTTCTTCTCTGTTTGTGTCCGAAATGTGGGCATTGAATGACTAAGGTTAAGGTGAGAAATACCACTTCATCTTTAAAAAAAGGGGAGGAGACCGACAGAAACTCTGAGTTTAGAGATTAAAACCTGCTCCCGACCAGGTTAGTTTCACAGAGTAAGTTACCACGGTAACTGACTCTGAGTATGAGTTAACTCTCTTTCAGAAACAGGCTTGAGTTACCCTACTTCCTGAGTTTGACAAACCTGCCTTTTTGAAACAGAAAACCCAGAGTTTCTCTTATTTCAGGGTTAACAAACTCTGAGTTTTCACTTAACCTCCTTTCTGAAATGGGCCCCTGGTTTTGACTGTGTAATTTAATAAAAGTCTGCACTTGGATCCGCCCTTGTCTGCCCCACTCGTTAAAACATGTAGGTTGTATTTTTTAACAGTGCTAAATGTAATATTTAGCAAATCTCAAAATGAATATCTAGTTTTCATAATGTACATGAAAATATTTTGATGCCTAAGTTCACTTTTAACATTTAAGGCAACACCCTAAAAGTGAATAAGTGATAAGCAATATTGTTTTGTACATGTACAAGTTGAAACATAATAATGAGATATTATGACCCCGTGGTGGTTATAGCGTTAAAATTAGTCAAATAAATAGTTTTAGACTGTTTATAAGCTTACTTAGACACAATATTATGAATTGTATAGAACTCTGCCATTGTCAGCCTTAACATGAAAATAATCAACGGTACTTGTATGTGTTGATACATCCCCCGTCCCTGCAAAACATCTACACCAGCTGACCGAGGCTCCTGGGGCCTAATGTTAAGCACAACATAGCAGAGAAATCACTGCATTGCTAAGCTGAATAACAATCAGTCTCTCACTCTCCGTCTCATTCCCTCGTTCTCTAATTTCTCCAGTTCTCTCTCAAGGTCAGCACGGTATAGATTCCCTGCGGGTGTCGTCTGTCAACTGTTAAACCTTCTGCTTCCCCCCCATCAGCCCACCCCAACTCACAAATATTTTTCGCCCTCTCACGCTAGAGCTCCCCATCCTGCCCCATTGGCTCCCTCAGCGTCAGTCTGGAGAGAGTCAGGGGAGTACGAGTCTCATGGTTGAGCCGGTGTTTAGAGGATTGAAGAGGTTTGGTAAAGACCTTTCTTACTTTGTTTATTATGGTTGCCTGAAGGTTTCGATGAGCTGTGTGACACACTGCTATCTGACAGCGGGTTAAGATAACCTTTATTTCCCCTGGATCTCTGTGACACTAGAGATAAGAGTGAGGGGGAGAGGAAAAGGGAATGAGAGAGAAAGAGAAAGCGATTATGGGATTAACATGTTAAAGATGGATGTCTCGGTTTGGATGAAAACATGACAGCTGTCAGGTCAAGTGGACCTGAAAACAAGAACGCAATCTGTAATTCTAACATCCTCGCTAGACATCTGACTTTCACCAAAGAATGGATGGATCAGAACTGAAGGAAATAAGTCACTCTTGCACATACTTATAGTGAGGGATTTCATCAAACCCCACTGAATTCTGGTGAACACTATTGTGGATGCTACGAATGATCCCCCAAATCATGCAACTTGTTGAGGAGATATGTGCTATTTTAAAAAAAATAATAATAATACAGAGCTGATGAATTAATGAATCAATTCTGATCTAGATTTATCCTTATTCAATTTCAATTCAGAATTTAAAGCGATAGCTAGCGAGATAGAAGATTTATTCTTTAGTTTTTTTTACGAATTACCCAGAAACACTGCACTGCAATGTGTGTGACACACTTTGCAGAAGGTGTGGGTGTTGTTTACATGGCTTCGAGACAAAAAAAATAGAATTTCCATCCAGCTGTTGTTAAAATTACACTAATCTCTT
Organism: Enteromius radiatus; assembly: GCA_032357445.1. Lineage (NCBI taxonomy): Eukaryota > Metazoa > Chordata > Actinopteri > Cypriniformes > Cyprinidae > Enteromius > Enteromius radiatus. The sequence goes on along the minus strand of JAUCMS010000124.1, from coordinate 251,068 downwards.
TGCACCACCACCTGACTTCTCCAATTTCTACCACTGATGATAGATCCAGCTTCCCGGCACATCTACTACCTGCACAGAACCGGGTTGTAGGTTTGCCAGCTTGAGGTCACAAATGTTTTGAAATCGATTGTGTGAGGCGATAAGTTCCATACTTATCTGATCTGGCAACTGGGCAACTTTGGAATAAAATAGTGATTATTCATAAAGCTTTAGGTCATACAAATTACGGGAGTATCCCGAGGAGAAATTACAAAATAGAGTGGGGCAGGAGATGGGTGTGAAATACAGGAAAAAATGTGGGGAAAAAACAGGACTATTGACAGGTATGATTAACTACAACCTTTGCCTAGAACTCCTAATTTGCCGCTTATTAATAGTTAGTAAGGAAATTGGTATGTTTAGGTTCAGAACAAAATCGCACTTGCCTAGCAACCACTCAGAATACCTGAGCTACCCCACAGTGCAAACTAGGCTCACTGGAAATACAATCCTCCACATACATTTCTGCAAAACTGTAAAAATGTACATATACATACAAGTTTATACAAGTCATACAAATATGATTTGCAGGTACATTTTTGATTAATAAAGGCTAATTTTCACACTATTACTTCCAGAATGTTATGTTATGACTTCAAAACATTTTTAACATCCTGCACGATTTGAAAACTGATACTTTTGAACGTTGTCGTCACATATACAGCTTCATATGTATCAGTTTTCTTGTCAGTCGGTTTGCTTGATAGCTCACATGGTAAGCCGTTGCACTTAGATGATGAAAACACTGGTCTGAATCCCGTGCTGTAAGGTACAGTACGTAATTGCAGAAATATATTTCCAATGAGCCTGGCACACGTCATGACACACGTAAGACCAATTTGTGTGTGTTTTTGTTTGTTCAGGAGGGAATAAAACTCCAGGGGTTTATCACTTCAGCTGAGAAAGACCAGTAAATCTTTTGCATATCAGCATTTGTTATATGCTGCACTTTATATCACTTCATATCTCACCAGGTCCATTTAATTTACAAAAGTGTTCACCCTCTTTATCTCTTTCAGTCTTGCTCTTTTCCACTTTCTTTCCCTGCAGGTTGATCACATTGGTGTCGTGTCACCCCATGTGCATTTTAAATGGCCCCTAACTATTTCTGACATGTATCAGCGTAACCAGGGAAACAAACCGGCTCGACAGATGTGTGATATGTGTGTCTGAAATAGGGTTAGAGGTTGCGTGGTTGTCTTGGGAACACATGCTGCATACAAACACTGCTCTTTCTTCCCTGATATGGAGATATCAAAGCTTTGGCACAGACATCTGAACACACACGTCATGCTGATTCAGAGAAGCCGATGCACAATCTAATTCATACGGTCTAAAGTTCCCTTGTTGTGAGTGTCTTTACTGAGAAAGTTGAATAATTCAGGTGTTATTCTTGGCATGTTTGCTTGTATAACTTAGAAAAAAAAGAAAAAAAAAGAGATTCTTTCACCATTTAATCATTTATTCACCCTTATGGTGTTCCAAAAAAGATATGAAGAGTGGTTTTGTCCATTTAAAGAAAGCTAAAAGAGTACAAAACAATATTCAAACACACTGACTTTCATTTTATGGATAAAACTATTTTGGTATTCCACAAAACAAAGTCCGTCTATACAGTTTGCAGTGACAAGACAATGACACAATTGTAATTTTTTGGGTGATCTATGAAGAAAACTTGCATCATGGGACATGTGGATATTTTAAATGAGGTTAGGTCTTGAAAACAGCACATACATATAGATGTTCATATTTATTTATATTCTCATGAATTACTACTATTCATTAAAAGTTTAGGGTCTGCACGTTTGTTGGATGCAAAGAAAAGTAAAACTGTACTATTGTGAAATATTAGGCTAATATAATTTAAAATAGGGGTTTATTTTACGGTTTAATGCTTGGTTAGATCTTGAGCGCAGCACACAAATATAGACAATCAAGTTTATTTATACTGTCATGAATGACTATATAAAAGTTAAGGGAGTGTATATATATATATATATATATATATATATTATACTGAAATACAGTGACAGTAGTAGTATTGTAAAATATTATAATAATGTAAAATAAAGTTTTTCTATGTTAATATATTATAAAATGGGTTGTCTACAGTGTCACACAAGCTTTTAGAAATCATTCTAGTATGCTAATTTGGTGCTCAAGAAACTATTATTTTATGAAAACATTTGTGCCCACATTTTTGTGAAATCTCTCATACATTTTAAATACTTTTAGATAAAAAGTCCTAATGAATTATGCTTATATGAACATTACTTATTAATTTATTTACAAAAGGTGAAAAAAAAACAGCATATGCTGGTTTCCACTGAGTGGTATGGGTCAGTACAGTACGGTATGGTATGATTTGAGATGGAACAGCTTGATTGAGCTTGTATTTCCATTGTATACGCCAGAAAGTAGCGATCGATGATGAAGTGTGACAATAAGCACTACTCTGCCTCTTTTTTGTCAATTTTAACGAATAGTAATAGCCACTATAAAAGTATAAGAGGCTTAAGAGGAAGTAAAAGACAAAAGCAAACATGCTAAAAAGTCAGTGATGTTCTACGGTGAAGTTCAAAATAAATATTTAAAGTTAAACATAACTTTGCTCTTAGCCAAAACTTTATGACCTGGAACAAATAATAGATTCATGAAACCATGAATGCCTGTAAAATATACTAAAAACGAATAGTATCTCATAAGGTACGACAAGGATGCGACAAGCCCCGTCCTATGCACACATACACATCACATATACTGTCTAGCCACGGAGTATTTTGACAGCTCTCATCAACGGAAAAACTGAGAGAGGCTCCTTTGTTCACAAAAGGGAAAAAGAATCCAGAAAAACAGAAGTTGGGTTAGATTATAAAAGGTGTATGATCCAATGTTGAGTCAGTATGTGTAATGTGATGAACCTCAGAGGAGGGAGGTGTACAGAGTGTGAAGCAACACCTCAAACTCAACAAAAAATGTTTCTTCCTCACACTCTGGCAGGTCACAGAGCTCACATGTCTTTGCTCCTCCTGCACCTCCAGGAACAAATTTATAAACTCCCTTCATAAAGAGATACATCACATTGCGCAGGGAATATATCCTCATTGCTTTGGTTATATAAATACTGTTTGGTGTGGACAGTAGGGCAGTTGCATGCAAGTGTCATACAAAACGTTTTTTCTAAGACTGGAAGCAAGATGAATGGCTGTTACCCAACAGAGCAAATCAGAAAATGCCCCTCTTTCTCCTTCCTTACACATTAAATCATTTTAAAAGGGAGGAGGGGGTGTTTTATAGATAATGGTGTTATATTGAGCTGTAATGTGAGCTGTGCTGAGATGTTTGGATGCAGTGTCTAATGAAGAACTATCAGAAGCAAAACACTGAATCCTGGGTATATCAGGATAAAATACTGGGTCAGAGTACTCCACATGGTATGTGTCAAATGTGTGTCTCAATCCAAATCATTTATGATCATAAATTTTAGTTAAGAAACAAATTCTTAAAAGTTTAGTTTGCTCACCCCCATTTCAACCAAAACGTTTTTTATTTCTTCATTCAAAAAGAAAATAAAGGTTTCAGAGGAAAACATTAAAGGATTTTGTGGACACTTATTCCTAGGCTGGGATCATGCAGAGCCCTTTGAAGCTGTATTGAAACTGCAATTTGGACATTCAACCTGTTGATCCCCATAGAAATCCACTATATTCCTCAAAAAAAGTAATTTCTTTTTAACTGATGAAAGAAACACTGTAAAAAAAAACATAATAATAAACACTGCAGATTTTTTTTTTTTTTGTACAAAAAATCAAATCATAAACAATACAAAAGAACACAGCCCAAAATTTTAAATTTTACAGTATAAAACTGTAATTTACAAACAAGAAAATTTGAATGTAAACCAGAGAATTCAACAACACATACTGCTATTAAAATCTGTTTTGCACCTTTAACATACTGACAACCACCATAACAATGAGGGCAAAGTCACAAAGATTTACAGCTCATCCCAAGTAGCTTCGCCACAAGCAGAAGTATCCACTAATATATAAAATATAGAATATATTCAAATTTTAGAGTCATTCATGCAAACACAAAACACAATTATTGTAACACACAACACTTAAATAATGCATATAAAGCCCAAATATACACATATTTGCATCTATGTGTAAAAGCAAAACATGTTATTCAATATTCAATATGAAAATACCTATTTTCAAAGACCCGATGTCAGCATTTGGGATTGACAAACTTATTTACTCACTTACGGTCTGATTTATTAAATGTCTTTTTCACAAATCATCTTGAATACTGTCTGTATGAATGTGCATCCATCACATCTAAATTAACCATCTACAGCTTTTATACCTCAGTAAAGAGAGAGCATTTGAGTAGCACACAGATGAGAAAAGTGTACTGTGAACCGATACTGAATCTAAACCTTCAGACAAACAGCTCATATTTGTGCCTCTGTAAATTACTGAAAACACACACTCGACAACCTGTGTATGTGTAGACAGACACGTATACGTCAACACGTTCTCACTCCCAACTCGTCACATAATGACTGATCAGGATACTTTGGCATCACTTTTTGATGCACAAGGTAGCGACAACTACAGTCATAATTTATTCAAAAGGTATTAAGATTCCAAGCCTTACGCCAACCTTGTTTGTGAAATACTATTAGCTCTAGTATGTCTCCTGACTGATTCTACAGGACAGAAGTATGTTTTTTAAATGTGATGTGAGTGTTAATGAGGCAGGACAATCAATAAAAACCTTGTGTTTTACACTATTTTTCACATAAAGACATTGCATGGCTTCAGAATACTTGGAATGCAACATGCAATTTGTTGGTAATGTTTGTTTTTGATCAGTTTTTGCAATAAATAACTGTGACTGCAGTTATATTTGCTTGTTATGTGTTTTATAAGTGGGTAGGTTTGGAGTAGGGATGAGGTTAGGTGCTCTAAAGAAAGTAAACAAAGATGGCTGTTAAAATAAATAAGCATTGTTTATCATTTTGATCTTTTTATTTGAAAAATTCACAAAATTCTATCCTATCATTGAAGTGAAACAATTTAAAATGGGGAGAAAATCACAGGATGAAATAAATGTTTGTCTCCAATTCATGTTGGCCACAATAATTTGGCAACACTATTATGCCCTTTGTTTTTTTTCTGAGGCAGCAACAGAGTTTCACAAGTGTGTTGATGAACATTTTATAAACACGGCCCAGTTTGTGGATTTGCACATTGTTTGATACAGAAAGATGGAGCGCTCTCAGCTATAAAAGATCCCAGTCATGAATCAGAACCGCAGACAGTAAGTGAAGCGGTTTCATGTCCGTGTTTTGTCCGCGCAAGTGCTCCTCACTCTTTAGCTCCACCCACACCATACGCCTCCAGGAGCTTGACTTTTTTCGGAGAGAATTGTAAAGCTCTATCTTTCTTTTATAATTACAATAAAACAAAAGACTTCTTGGAGATATGAAGGATGCAGTACTACTCTATGGGTACTCAAGATTAACTTGAGATTGGCCAAACCTGCCTCTTTTAGGTCCCAGAAATGTCAAACATCAACACATGTTTGAGAGTGTTCAAGAAAAATTCTCCAAGCTCATCCAAAAACAAACTCCAGGATATTCAGTTATCAGACAGGACTGGAACAGTCACTGACTTCTGTGGTCAGATGAAACTACAAAAATGTGCTTTTTAGCAAACACTCAAGATGGGTTTGGTGAACACAGGGATAAAGAGTACCCCATGTGTAGAATTTTTGATGTTGGAGACCTATATTTCTGATGTCCTGGACACGTTGTTTAGGACATATGGCATCATGGATTCTATCAAATACCAACAGATAAGAAATCTAAAACTGACTGACTCTGTAACAAATCTTATAATGGGTTATGGTTGGATCTTCCATTGGGACAATAATCCAAAACAAACATCAAACGCAACACAAAGAGTCACTGAGCTCAAAATGAAGACTTTGCCATGGCTGCCCCAGTCATATTACCTGAACTCTTGAAAATGAGTGAGGTGAACTAAAGAAGAGAAGCACCAAAATAGAGCTGGTATTCTGAAGGATCTGGAGAGATTCTGCATGAAGGAATACTCTCTGTTCTCTTATCAGTTGTTCTCCAAACTCTTCAGGCATTCCCTCTCTCTCTCTCTCTCTCTCGGGGATGTAGCAATAATTGTGGCCAATATGAACTAGAGAAAAGAATTTGTTTCACACACAAAAAAAAAATTCCCTCCACTTTCAATTGTTTTACTTCAAGGATAGGTTAGAATTTTGTGATTTTTAAAAAAAAATGAATGATCAAAAAAGCCTGGCTGCCGTGACTGTAAAGCTCATAGGAGCTTAGTCTGGCCAAGCTGCCTTATCCGCCTTCTGGGAGGCGGGCTTAACCTGCGTCCATCAAATGCCTACTGGACGAATCTACAACCAATCAGACCACTCATTCCAATGACGTATGCGTAGCTACGGAACCTGAAGACACTGTAGCTTCTATAAAGCCATAGGAAAATGTCTTTACTTACTTTAATTACTTCTGCTCTGTGTTCAAAGAAAACCTGTCATGCAACAGCAGAGTCGAACGATTGTTGCTGCTTGGTACACGCCAGCTTTGAAAGCCGTTATGGTTTCCGATTGCAGAACTACTGCGTCATCGGGTTACACCCGCCTCTTTGGTGCCGGGGGTGGGGGGGAGCTCGTTTCTCATTGTTTTTTTGGGAACAGAAATGCTCTAAAACGGCAGCTTGGCCAGACTGACTTTGCTCGTGAAATAAAATGTAGCGTCACAGGAAGTATGGGCGGGCCCAGGCTACGATCAAAAGGATAAACAATATAGATTTATTTTCACAGCCACATTTGCTCAGATTTGCAAATATTAGTGGAGGGCACTGTATTTCTATGTTTTTATTTACCAACACATGCAAACCATTAAATTATAATATATATATATATATATACATTACAAACATGGAACCTTACATGTTTCGATCCTCAAAGGCCACTTACACTGTTAACTTAAATCTTATTCAACCAGTAAATATATCCTCAAAGACAGACGAAGAGAGCCAGTTATTTAAGTGTGGTAACAATATGAGCTACACACATCCAGTTGGTGGCCAGCCCATTAGATGAATGTGAGGACACCACATCCAGTTTCAATTATAAGCCTATTAAATAACTGTTAGACACATTATCCCCACTATTACACAGCTGCACTTTATTTCCCTTTTTGAATATTTTCTTTATTGTTTTATTTAAAATAGATATTTCTGCAACAGGAATATGGTAAATAATTAGATCGTAAAAAGGTGTATATAAATATGTTGCATCTAAATATACTGTCTGTAATTAGCATAAATGGCCTTTGCGCTCACTGTAAATACACAACCCATTTTATAGTTTACAGACGCTGTAATTTTACTGTATATTTGAAACATGAACATGTCTAAATGTGAATGTGTTGATAGTGTAGATTATTCAAAAATAACTTACTCCAGGAGTTTCTTTACATGTTCTTGTTCATGCATGCTGTTCTGGAGATCTATTTTCAGACTCTTCACCTCCTCCCTCAGGCCTGTAAAAACATCAAGAACACAAAAAAAGGGCAAGTGCCATGTTAAAAGTCAAAAACAGGACACCACATACCCTTAACAGGCAACAGCATTGGTCAGGTGACTAAGATATGCTTCAGGAAACAAATGCTGAAAGATATGTGTGCTGTAATAAATCCAACTTGGTTCAACATCTACTCTTGGCAAAAGTTAAAAACAAGATTTTTGTTTCGCTGTCTTTTGTCACTTGCTATAAATGTTCATATGGGTTTCTTCCCTCATTCATCCATTTCCTCCTATGTCAATAAATGTAATTCTCTTGCTCTCTCACTCTCGCTTGCTGCTTTGTATCTCTCTGAAGCACTGAAGCATAATCTGGTGCCTATCGGTTGCCAGCAGCAATAATTGAGGGTGAACTCTACACCTAAACACAGGCCAGTGAAAGCATTCTCATTCATCATCTCAGCTCGGTGACATCCGATGCAGCATTCAGGAGACCGTATTCACTCGGCCCTGCTCTCATTATCGTGAAGAGGGCAGAGAGACAGAGGAAAAACGGCCAAGTATATGAAACAGGAGACTTTTTAAAAGACAAGAGGGAGGAGAGGATGACAGGAAACTGTAGGAGTCGGACCAGCCACAGATTTAGAGTTCTGCTACTGCAGTCACCCGCCATGCAGGTCATCTAAACCACAAATTATGGGCATGCAAGCCTATCTTCATCTGGTTTTGAGTAATGACAGCACTGAGCATCTTCAGTGGCCTTAAAACATGTTCAGACACTTCAAATCTATGTCATTTAATTATACAATAACCCTAAGAGGCATCTACAATGAAATGTTACGAGCTTAATGCCACGTTTAATCATATTTGCAGTTATTTTTAACTAGCTGGTGTCAAGGTGATTTTTAGTGGCTGTATGACATCTTTTCCTCTCAAACCCAAACAGGACGCTGTGAACTTGTTCCACTAACATTTAACAACCAGAATGTGGACAATACCTTCCATATGGTCATGGAAAACTGAAAAGAATGTGTGGGACAAATGTATTTTTCAGGCCTTGAAATGTTATGGGAATAAACACATGGAAATCATGGAAATACACTTTTTATTTCATACTTAATATTTCATCAGCAGTATATTGTAGAGCTTACAGTATGTGGAGTTAATCCTGCATGCTAGCTATACTAATGTCTATGTATGTGTGAGTAAATAGTTTTTTATGCAGGTGATTGTACTGTAAGTAAATCGCTCAAACTGGTTTACAAAACAGCCTCAATGATTATAGAATCAACTGGAATTAATATAAAGGCAACACTTAATAAAAGGTCTCAATTGTAAATATTAGTTAATCATTAACTAACAATGAACAATAAATGTTTACCTTAACTGTTCCCATCTAAAAGCACATATCTTCCATCTACACTTGACCCTCCATCACTAGAACTCTCTATTCTGTTTATACTGTATATACATGTTTTCTTTTAATTGTTATAAGAAATAAAAATAACTTGACCTTCACTTTTGGAATTTAATATTAACTAAGATGAATGAATGCTATATAAATATTGTTCATGTTAACTAAAATAGTTAATCATTTCTAGCAATTGAAAGCTCATTGTAAATTCTTATACATGTAATTTATTTATATAAATTTATATTTATTATATTATGATATACGATGATATGTTTTGCTTGAAGCTCTTGCTTGCTTGCATTATTTGAAATAATTTAATGAAATACTGCATTTTAATCTTAATTTAACCTTTGATTTAATCTCACTTAAAACATAAATACAATTTGAAATAAATTATACTCAAGAAATGTCAATTCATCATGTAAAAATATCTTGCCAAAAATGTACTTTAAATAACATGTTTCATAATTATAAGTCAAATATATTGTGCAATATGAAAAAAATAAAACTGACTAGGTACACCAACAAACAAGTTGCGGTTAAAACTGTCATTAAGACTGGTTATTAATAATGCATGGATAAGCAGCTCTTTTCAGGTGCCTTTAACTATCTATATATGAATAAATGACAAGAGTGTAGCAGCAGTCGGGAGACTTTAAATAGACGTCTATGAGAGGCTGCCCTTCACTGCCCTCGACCAGAGCAAGTCGTCCTGACCTCTCTCTCTGTCTCTCTCCTAATGATTAGCATCATAAACCACAGGACAAAAATACCCAAGAGAGGCCCCGAGACTTCAGAGATCCAGAGAGACATTATTTGTAAGCTGCTGGTCTAATTTTGAAGCACATCTCCTGAGGAAAAACACCACAGAAAGCACAACAATGTCTTTACCGAATGAAGAGACAATAATTAGGAGGTTGCATCATCTCTGTGAAAACAGCAGCTGCAGAAAGAGAGATAAAGGGTGTAAAACCACAGTAAATTACGGGAAACAAACGTGTTTGTTTCTAAAGGAACTGGGGTCCAAGTCATAAACACCTGAAACCACAGTCCAGAGGAAGCGGTCATTCAGTTCTCAAACTGTTTGTGCTGGCAGGCAGGTCGACTAACTCACAACAGGATGTATTCCAGAACAACATAAAGGCTGGCGGAATCGTTTCACTACGCGGTCGGTCCAGAGGGCTTTTATTCAAAGGAAAAATGGGCTGTTTTGTTCTGTCTGTTTGTTGGTGAGTTGGCTGTCTGGCTGGCTTTGAGAGGCTGAGACCGGTTAAGGTGACGTCGTGCTTTTTCTGGTGAAAGTGCTCTTTACTGTGCTGCCCGTGTCAGTCTGACATTTTCTCGATGGGGTAAAAGAGTGCCTAGGAGGAGGGCTTAGTCTCTTCGGCAGCGCACTGATAATTGCTTTCTGGTCACCGTAACATGACCAGAAGAAATAGAGAGTAAGGTATAAATGTATTCGCTCTTTGTTTTGCTCCCTTTTTTCGCTTGCTTTTGCTTCACATGGAAAGGAAAAAAATGATCCACTTCATTTCTGAGTCTAGGGCAATGAGTACTTCTTAAATAACGATTTTTATGCTCTTTCATAGCTCAGGAGACTTAATGGAATTCTTAGCTGCTCTTCATTTATATCTCAATTTTGTCTGAAGGTTTCTCAAAATTCTTGAGAAGAAAAAAAAAACGGAAATAGATACAAATCATACGAGTTTCGAGACTAGAAGCTGAAAATGAATGGTTTGGATCAGTAAGATTAATTAGGTAAAAAGAAAAGGTGAAGACATTTACAATATCATAAAATAATTTAGTTTTGATCTTTCATTTAAAAATCCTTCAAAAAAATTAAGAAGCAGAATATAGCAGATAATAAATGGGTCACACTTTCTTCAAGGTCCAAATCATGAAATTAGCAAATAATTCCCCTCAGTAATTTCCTTCTTATTAATCTTTGGTAAGGTAGTTGGTTTAGGTACTGGGTAGGATTAGAGATGTAGAATATAGCCATACAGAATATGTGCTTTATGAGTACAGCCAGTATAATAACAATATGCACGCTAATAAGCAACTATTTAATAGTGAGAATCGGTCCCTATGCTAAAGTGTTACCAAGAAATATTTCTCAATCACAGAATCAGCAGATTAGAATGAGTTCTGAAGGGATCATGTGATACCAGAGTAAAATGGCTAGATATTAATAGTGCTAAGGGGCTATAGGTTTGCTGACGAAGGTAGCATTTCAAAACTGTTAACTGCACCACTGAGACTTTCAGAGGAAAGAAATAGGCAAGGGGGGTTGAGACATCTGCCGAACACACACAGACAAGAACTGAAAAAAGCAAGTGAAACACATCACAGGCATGTCTGAATACAGACAAGGTGTCTCTAAAACACCTGTCCGGCATAAAAACACACATACACACAACACACTTGATGTACATGAATGTCCAAGGATGACACATGAGGACAAATGAATGTAAATACTGCTGAGCACCTGGATAGGAAACCTCCTGAGCACTTATTACGATCTACTATTCCAATTTTGCTAATGGAAAAATATGCCAACTGTGCGTATACACACCCTGTATGAGAAGCTGGGCTTCTTTGTTTTGGTTCTGAAGTAGTTTCTGAGTCTGGACCTGGTTCTCCAACTGCAGAATCTGCTCTTTTGCTGCATCAAGACATTGCTTCAAGTTTGGCACCTCCACCTGCAGCCTCTTCAGCTCCACCTGCAACTCAGCCACTTGCTGCTTCAGACAAGCACACTCTAAAAATGAATAAATGTGCGAAAGTGGTCAGAGAGAGATGAATCTGCATTTTTTGCTTGTTTTGTGTGTGTGTTAATAATTCTTTTGTAGTGGCAGTGTTGTACACTGATATCAACCACATTCATCCCTGTTTTAATGTGCAGTATTTCAGAGAATAACTCAAAATGCAAAACTGATTCTTGAGAAAAGTTAATAATGATAAAAAAAAAAAAAACAAGAATCCCAAGCGCAAAACTAATTTGACCTGGTGGAAAGACAATGAGTTCACTGAGGTACAGGGTAATCCAGTCAGCATGGTTTCCACCCTCTAAAGCAGACTGTATAATGACACGGTAAACAGGCCATTTGCATGGATGCTGGTAGGCTAGTTTTAGACTATTTCAGACATAAACACAGAGGGCTAAAATGTATAGAAACCACAGTTAAAAACATGACTATTATTAGTAGTATTTTAATTACAAAGTGTTGATACATAGGCCACAAAAATAAGTTATATTTTTTTTCAACAAGGATGCATTTAATATAGCAAAAGTGCAAATATATAATGTTCTTTTAAGCATTTTATTTATTAAAGACTGTTACAAAAATATTAATGAGCACAATTGTTTTCAAAAGTAATATAAAATATAATAGTAATAATAAAAATGGAATTGACATCAAAGATAAATTAAAACTAACTTTTGGTAACACTTTAGAATAGGGAACACTCTAAAAAAATATATTGTACTGTATATTTGTTTAAAGATTTTGATCTACTAAATAAATTGGGATGTATATTTTTGTGATGCCTTTGGAGCATAAAGCATGATGATCACTGAACTGTACAACGGGAAAGATGAATGTGATCAATATATTAAGGATGAAGTGCCTTTGGGGCCACTGTATCACAGATAAAAGTGTAATTTGATCTGTTTTACCTCATATATATCATCGTATTGCTTCAAGTAGTTTTTTTTTATGAGGAAATTGTGACTCAATGCTGAAACACATTTAAAAAACTATCACAGAGAAGGTAAAATGCATAACTCTGACAAATCTGTGCTTGTGCATGGCATAACAAAGATAACAACAAAGCAAATTCTCTGATGGGTGGGAAAATACCAGAAAACTTTTAAAAACAGCAGCGGGTGCAGTAAATCTCGTCAACAATGCAAACCAATGAACTGCTTGCACATAAACAGAGCAGAACTTACAGAGAGAGAGAGAGGCCGAGCCTTTGCTTGCTGACTGATGTACTTCGGGTCATGGGGCGGTTACCATCAGCTCTGTTGCATTTGGTTCCAAACCTGCTGTCTCATGCACATGAACACAAATTCAAACACATTCAAACCCTACCTGTCTCTCTCAGCTGACTAAGCACCTGAACAGCAGCTGCTAGTGCTGACCCAGCGTGGGTTAGGGTTCAATGAATGCTTTGGATAAAGCTTGTTAGCATACTACTGCATAATATGTGTGTGTGTGTGTGTGTGTGTGTGTGTAGGGGTGCAATAAAGCCCTGCCCTGAGTGAATGTCTGAACTTGCTTTTAATTTTCCCAGGCCATATGACCAGCAGGGACACGTCCATACCAAAGACAATGGAATACTGCCTATACAATTTTGAAAATGAAAGTATTATTTACCTTGGTAAATTTAAGTAACTGGGGTTGCTATCTGGCACCAAACCTGTAACCAAATTTGTAAGACTAGAAGGGAGATCAAATGTAAAAGTTTAAGATTTGGTCATTGATCGAGCAGCGATCTGAAGATTCGATGTCAGTGTTGTAATATGACTGGTGTAGTATGTGCACAAGTTAAGTCTTGTTTAAGTCTGACACATTTGTTCTGGCACAGACTACAGCAGACGGTGTGTGCACCTCAAAAGTGCATTTATACTATGTACTCGGCTGCACCATTCTCTACAAACACCAGACAGCGGTGTGGAGTAGTATCAGCCCATCTTGCGAGAAACCTCAGTGACAACAAATCATGCAAGGATGATGGATAAGGTCAAGGTCATTTTTTCCATAAAATTTTGTTTGTGGTGGCAGAATGTTTGTTGCAGGTCAGGAGAGGTAGATAATCACTCATAAACAGTCTATGACCGATCCCTGAACTAAACTTCAGTAGAATTGGATGTATACTTTGTGAGGCCTTCAGACCATAGACAGAAGCTTGATCATTAAACTTTCCAACAGGCCAATCATCCCAATCTTTGCCAAAATTACCAGACACTTTAAATAATCCATGGTATTATTTGTACAGTCAGGTTTCCCACTTAGTGCAACAGCAAAGCATCTTCAACAAGACTGGTCCACCACCTTCAGCTCATAAGTTATGCCTTTTTTGCAGACATACATCTGATCCATTGGTCTAAAAATTTGGTCTTACCCCTAGTGAAAAAAAAAACATACTTAAATGTATTTGAATTACCTTTATTTCATACTTAGTATACTACAAATGCATTTTCATTTTTATTTACTTAATAAAATGCCATGCAATTGTGGTATACTGGTATACGTAAAGCCTGCTAAATTGGAACAACTAATTTTGTATTTAATGCACTTTAATTGTACAAAAGTAGTGCTGAAGTGCATTTAAAGACATACTTAGTATGTTTTATTGTGCTATGGAACCACTGCAAGTATACTTTAGGTACACTTGAAATATTTTGCATTTAAAGGTCAATATTACACAATCCTCAATAAAATTGACAAACACGCTTTTGAGGCATATTAATAAGAAATATGCATTGTGCACAAGTAATACTCCAAATAAAGTTTAATTAAAGTATTTATATCAGTAGGTCTCGTTATATGTCAGTAAATATGCTAATAGATTTGAACTATACTTAGTATGAAATAAATATATAACTTTTTACTAGGGACTGTACCATAAAACATCTGCACAACTGCACAGGTCTATCCAAATTAATCTTTGCATACTCAATTCTACCTTTTATGTTCTTCTTGGTCAAGAGTGTTGTTCAGCAATGTGTCGTGCCATGAAGAATATTAGCCTACCAACTTACTAAGATCAAATCTATTCCTAGTACGAGCCAATGATTAGCATGAAGCTTGCAGCTGTGGAAAACAACAAATCTATTCATCTTTTTTCAGACTGTCTTCCTCTGTTTCTCTCGCTTTTTATACCCTTCTGCTCTCATCTCATCTCCCCCTCATGTCTCATAACCGTGGAAAGCAGACAGACAGGTAGCAGCACATAATTGTTGCACCCACACCCATATAGTTTTGGCCCTTACCCACGCACACACATTCATTTCAGCACATAAACAAGCAGAACCTACATGCGCAAACAGCCTCAAGATCGCTTTCTGTCAAACTGACTTAAGTGGAGAGCATATATACAAAAATATGCATGCGTTACACGTGTATGCTGAAAGACAGGTAGGGGAAGGCTGGAAAAGCAAAGCCTAAACACTCCTTAGGCTACTGTAAACAAAATACCTGTCCGTTGGTTCAAAGGATTCTAGCCTTTTGTACTCATTCACCTCTCAATGACACACACACGCACACACTTGCTGGAATTTGGCAGCTTTGTGGAACGTGCAACAAGCAGAAGGAAGGCGGTTCCAAACGTTTGTGGCTAGGAGGCACACACCCCAGGGGTGAACGAGAGGTTAACTCGCCCTACGGCACCCAAATCATCTGCAAAACTATGTTGAGTGACACACAAGAAGTATGCATGTGTTCGTACCAGTGTATGATGTGATTTGCATGTCAATGTATAAACTGAACAAACGCCTTTAAACATGCAAAACTTCTCTAAACACATATGCACATGCAAGTCACAACAGAGCCGCCCAGCTGTAAAAAGCTGAAAAATACTGATACTTGCCCACACTGTAACACACTATTCTCTCATAAGGTGTGTTAAGTTTTGTCAAATTTCGCAGGCAAAGAGGTCTAGTGATGCATGAAGCACAGTTCATACAGAGCTTTGGCTTAATTAATGCAATGACTTTGCATGACCAAATTGAACATGGGCAAAATCTGCGTAGGGATTTTTTCACTCTCACGCAAAACTAAGGATTGCATGGATTTGTGTAACAATGACTGGATTGTGTTAGCAAAATTTCACAAAGCAATGGTAATTCTGACTTTACATACTGCACCTCAGGTCTGACAGTGGCTGTTTTATCTAATCACAACAAGCACAATCATTTTTAATCACATTTTGCCATTCAAATAAGTGACGTTTTGCAAAAAAATTGTTTCGGGAAGAGCGTATACGAAATCAACCACGGTTGGCACCACATTATCTAATCAATCTCCTCATCTCACCTGCCCAATCAGATCCATCCTACCAACTATAAATAAACCCCTTTTCCTTCCCTTCCATTTCTCATCTTTCGTGCATCCCTCCTCCACCCCTTCTGCGCTGGTCTCACGCCTTCCTTCACGGGGGGCACGCAGGGTCCAAGCCGGACGCCGAGCTCTGCCCTCGCTAGGGTTCAAATCACTAGGGCTCGTCCTCACGGCTCGCCAAATTCACTTACTATCAATAATTATTACTATGAGGAACCGCGAACCTGTGAAAAGAAATTTAAGCTTGCAGTAAATGTGAATTGCTGTGGGTGAGATAGCGCCTTCAAATATTTTTCATAACAGCATCTTAGGCCTTGTTTACACTGCAGGCCTTGATATCCAATTCTGATTTGTTGCCTATATTACATTTTTTGGGTTGTCGGTTTACGCTTTCTTCAATTGTGACCCATATCTGCTTCATGTGTTTACACCTGCAATACATCTGAAAAATTGCACATGCGTTGTTGTCTTCTTGAGAATAATAGCCTGCGTGACTACGCAGTTTAATGAAGTGCAGCGAGTGATTTCCTCTTCTCTTTGATTGTTAGACTAACATATGAGATGCACGTATCTAATGTTACACATCAGATATCTTTCCTCATCAGCTCCCCAACTGTTCACTTCAGACAGAACAGATATGTTTGTTGTTTGTTGTTGTGTATTTATCAGGATCGAAAAGCAAGCAGAGAAAAGGTAGGTCTAATCCTCTCAGAAAATGTACCAATAAAAAAACATTAAACATTATGCTTAATTACTATTTGGATTGGAATCGATTGAAAACCTCAAACTGAATAAAAAATGTCCACCTTTTTTGCCTTTAGCCTGTACCTTTACAGTACACTCATTTTACCTGCACAAGTCACATATGACCTCATTAAACCATGGAGAAGTACCAAAAGAAGTCACTGTTTTAATAACGTACAGAACGCAATGCCTCCGAAAATCTGATCTGCCTGTTTGCATAGATATTCCACATATGAGGTGTAAACGAGTTTGAAATATCTAAATGCATGTGCTTTTTTCCAGTTTACACTATCATAAAATAGATCCAATCTGTGCCACATATTCCAAAAAATCGGGAATTGGGTCACATTTAACTGACAGTGTAAAACAGGCCTTAGTCATTAAAACAAAGCAAAGATTGCACAAAACTATATTGCTTAAATTATAATCAACAAAGATGTCTACACTAAAACGGCCAGTCAATTTGAAATTATAAATAGTAAAAATAATAATAATAATAATTAATTAAATACTAAATAACTAATAATAAATAACTAATAATACAATTAACAATGCAACACTACATTTATGCAATACAAAATTTTTGACTTAAAACAGCTCTGCTTACATTATTGACATACTATATTATGCTCGAAACTGCACGTTGACTTGCCATTTCAAAATATTTCATAAAAATGTACAGAATAATACTTTTTATTGTAAATATGGATTTTTATTCCTTCCTTTATTGCACCAGAAAAAAAGGTAATTGTCTTATTTGCATGCCATAATTCAAGCAAATGTTTATTAAACATTAGTACACAGTCTTGAATGCTAAATTACGCTTTGTTAAAATTATATTTAAGGAATAAATAATATGGTAAACATGAAAAAAGAAAAATTAATTTTATATTTAATACAATCTGATTTATTATTATTGTAAATTTCCCATCACATGACATACCACCTGGGGGCACTCCATGTACCACCTCAGAAATCAGAATATCCATTACCCCAACCTTAAGCACACATTTTGTTATAAGTAGATGTGAAGAAACTCGTTCTTAAGTTATATTTTTGTTTGAGAAGATGTTTTAACAATTCGACAATTCACTCACACTAGCATTTAAAAGGCTGGCAGGCAAGACATTTTACACAGATGTATATATATATATATATATATATATATGAGGTAAAATTTCTTAAATTCAAAGGATTCTAAAATCTAAAATTTGATATATATATATGACTATAGGGTATACATCAGCCCTGCCATCCACTGACACTCTCCTCTCTTTCAGCACTAATAGGAAATGTCTCACATCCTCGATTACCATTATACTGCAATTATCTCAGCACAGCGGGTACAGTGTGCCCTACATCTCATAGTCACCGACACGCACCCACAGAGGCCGAGGGAGGATGTGTTCCTATTTTAATTTCAGACCATGACAAGATTTATAATGATTGTTACCCTTAGTGTGTAGGAGTGAGCTCTGCGCACGAAGCTCAGACTCTGCCTGCGCATGTGTGTAATACACATACACACACATGTACTATAAGCTGTAACAGATGTAAAAATTAAATGTTTTCTGAAGCGAGTTCACAAGCGAGTTTGTGTGCATGTGTGTGTGCGTGTGTGTAATTACCTGCATCAGCACTGATGCAACTCTGCTGTATCAGTGCTTTGCTGTTCTCCCAGGTCTCCAGGAAGTGAGTTAACTGCTTCTTAACAGTTGTCATCTCCCCTCGAGACAAAGGCAGCAGGGCCAAAGCCTCCCTGAGAAGCCACTGCTGCTGCAGAAACCTTGATCTGATGCACACATAGACATAAAACAGAATTATTCAAGGATTGTGATTTAAAATACCGCGCTGCTTTATTGCAAGGGGACACTACTTTCTCAAGAAAGTAGAAAAAAAAAGAGATGAGCCAAGATGAGAAGAAAAGAGAAAAGATCACAACATGAAATGTTTAAGTTGATTTGAGAAAAGGAGAAGAGACGAGATGAAAGGAAAAGAAAACAGAAATAAGAAGAGAAGACACTATACATCAAATGTTCAAGTTGAAAGATGAGAAAGGGAGAGACATGAAAGATGAGAGAAGAAAGGAGATGAAACACTTGAGCTCTGTTTGAACAGAAGAGACTAGATGAGATGTCAGAAATAAAAGATGAGAGATTTGTTTAAGTTGATATTAAAGAGAAGAGATGAGAAGGAGACAAGCAATCTTTCAGAAATGTTTATTTTAAATAGAAGTAATAAGACGAAATGAGACACAAAGAGTAGCTCAGAGATAGCATGTTAGTTCATTTTGATGAGAAAGACAATATGAGGCAAGAAAAAGAAAAGATGAGAAGACATTCAATTGAGTTATGTTTAAAGAGACAAGTGAAATGAAGAAAAAAAAAAGAAAAAAGACTGAGGAGAGAAGTGAGGAGACAAGAATAGACTAGATGAGATGAGGTGTTTGAGTTTGTATTGAAATTCATTCAATATCCAGTCCCAATGTTATCCAGGAGAAACAAGTCAGTTGTGATTTGTATTTAATACAGGAATGAATCATGAATACATAAATAAAAAAGGGTAACATCACTGTTTAAACATTACTAAATCACTGACTTTTTGGATATCTTGCTTTTGATTCATTCATACTGAATGTCAAGTCCCCGAACACAAATCTCTAAATATTCAAGAACACAGACATAAGCCTAGATAAATAAATTTTACACTTTATGTGTGGGTGGGATATTTGTACTCCTATTCATTTTAAGCTGTGTCTCATTTGTAACAAATTCACATTTTCATTTAATCCTTGAGGAGGTTTAAGGTAAACACATTTGGTAAGCAGCTGTTTATACAGTATACGCCAGTGTTGTGAAGGACAGGATTAGATGAACATGCTCCTGCTAGACCTTCATTTAGAACTCTGTCAATCTTCTATGGGACAGTCAGTGTCTCTTGTAGTTTCAGTGTTTAGCCGAGTGATTTAATGAGGTTTGTACATTTGAAGTTCTGAGGCATTTCTGCAGTACTGCTGACCCACATCACGCCCCTTTCATTCCCACCAGCATTACATCATCATCATGAGACAGAGGCAGATAAGAGTTGCCAGAAGCCTCTATGTGGATAAACAGGACGCCAAAATTACACACACACGCATGAAATCTCTTCAGCGACCACACACCAACCATATGTGTATCCATCCCCCCCATCACAATCTGTCACCACGTAAACAAACATACACAAGCACACACTCATCCACTTGTATAGAAGTCATGGTAACGGGTAAACATGGCAGTGTTAGGGTGAGACATGGAGACAGACAGACAGTAAAAGAGGCAGAGAAAGAGAGGGAGAGTGACAGTTGGAGAGAACCATGGGAATGAATTTTTCATAACAAGAGAACAACACCGTGTACAAAAAAATGCTTATTGTCTGAAGAGAAGAGACTAAAAGATGAACAGAGAATTACTGTAAAAAGGCTATGAAACGAAACGAAACAAGAAGATAGGAGATGAAACAAGAGGAGATGAACCATCTAGATGAAATAAGAGAAGAAAATATTAAATTTAAGAGATCAAATGAGAGGAAAGGAATTGGGAGCAGAAAGGAGAAGAGGAGGGGAGATGAGACAAGAAAAAAAAAAGGATGCAAGGAAAAGAGATGTTAGTAAAATAAACAAATCAATAAGAGAGAAAAAAGAAGAAGTGAGATGAGCCAAAGAAAGAAGGACAGAACAACAAAGAGATGAGACAAGATAAGAAAAATAAGTGATGAAATAAGATATGAGGTAAAAAAGAAAAGAAAAGGTGAAACAAGAGGAAATGAGACAAGATGTTACGAAAAGACTGAGAAGAAGCTGATAACAGAAGAGTTGAGACGAGATGAGAAAAGACCAGAAAATGAAAAAAAGAGAAGACAGAAGAAGAGGAAAAGAGAGGAGAGAAAATGAGGTTAGACAACAAGATGAAAAAAGAAGAAAAGACATGATGCAAGGAAACTGGAGATGAAGACATGAGGTGAAATGAGGCAAGTTGAAACTAAACATGGTTACAAAAGAAGAGGTGAAGAAACAAGAGGAAAGGAGAGGAAAAGACGAGAGATGAAAAGTAAGGGGAGGAAAAGAGAGGAGAGGAAACAAGGCTACACAAGATTAAATAAGAGAAGAAAAGGACACAATGAAACTGGATGTATGCTATATGAAGAGTAGATGAAATTAAACAAAATGAGATGAGATTAGAGGACAGAGAGGAGAAAGAAAAGAAGAAACAAGTGGAAAAGAAGACAAAATGATAGCGAAAGAGACGAGGCGGACCAGACAGACCAGCACTACCAACAGCTGTGAAGCACATCTGGATGTGTCAGTTAAACTGGACTGCAGTGCAACGACTGACCCCATTCGGACTGACCCCTTGTGATTTTTTTTTTTGGTCTTTTTCCCTACTCCTGTCCTCTTTTTCTTCCCCTCAGCGTTTGAAGTGTTTCTGGAGTGTGTCTGGACTGCACATGGTCTGTTTTTGATGTGTGCGTCTGGCCAGCTGCTTTCTCCTTAGCCTGTCCGGCTTCAAATCTATGACTTCATCATAACTCTTATAAATCACCTCCCATATCATCATCATCGCAATCATCATTAACATTATCAGCATTCTGTGGCTCTTCACATTGCCTAGGGGTGTTCATGGATCAAACAGTTTATGCTTCCTGTCTCATTCGCTGTCCTTCCCCATCTCTTTCTGTGAACCGCTGGGGCGTAGTCTATAATCAGGCTATAAACCTTTTGACCGAACAGACTGCTAGACCTCACGCTACAGTGAGCTCGCACTACACACGCACATGCCCCACATGTGAAGCACGCACACTTCACTCCAAAAAATAAATATGCACACACACAAGACATGAAAAGGGGACTTTAAAGAGACGCTAACATTACGGCTTGCATGGGTTAAGGAGGAAAGACATCTAAGAATCGCACTATTTCGTTTTTTTTTTCTTTGCTCTGATGACTGAGGCAGTTCAAAGAGGTGAAATCTACTTCATATCTTTGTGAAGTAGAGAATAAAGAGAGCGTACTTCATTTTACCAACTTTCAGGGAAAGGCTTCTTCACAACTACATTTTCTATTTTCTGATGAAAGTACGAGTAATGATTTTCAATGCAAAAACCGACTCTCAGTGCAAGGCTGTACGACTGTCACAATATCAGATTTTCAGTATATATGTTTTACTATAAAAGCTACAAATTTACTTAGATTTTTCTTATATGGCCAATGAATAACACTTAAAATGTTTGTAAAGAGAGAGTTTGTAATCATAAGTTGTTGAATTTTATGGAACTTACACAATGACGAACAAGCTAACTGGGGATTGAGAGACTCCCTTTAGCCTGTCATCTCCTCTCACATGAGTTTGTTCGGCAATAGTAGCTACACACCGAAGCTGCATTCCAATTTGACTACTTATACTACGCCCTTAAAGTATGTACTCATTTTGAAGAGAAATACAGGTTTTTGAGTGTGTAGAAGGAGAGTAGGCAAGCTTTGGGGAATGCTGTCATACTGTTGTGTCTTTAACACTCTGTCGGATAGTTACACACTTCCTGTCACCGTAATCTGGCCTGTCAATCATCTGGTCACAGTTAACATCCTCTATATTTCAACTTCCTACCGTACCTGAGAGAAAAGAAGCAGCCATTGATCTGCCAGCCATGGGTCTCTCATGCAAAGAACTCTGCTCATTCTTTTTTTCTATAATGCTGCATTTAAAAGTTAATGGCCAGATGAATGTTTAATGTTTACATTTTTACTAGATTAAATGTTGATTTTCAATGACTCAAACCCCTTTATTTAAATCTGCCTACTTAACATGAGCTACATACATTCAGCATGTTTGTAGCTTTTTAACCGTTTTTAACCTTTGCAGCTCTGAACCAAATATTTTGCAATAGCACAATGGATTGTGGGTAATATTAGCCATTAGAATGTGCACGGATGCACATTTTAAAAAATCTCCTGAAAATAGTACACCATCCTGAGACTTTTGGCAGGGTGTGTCTTCACATTCCTTTTTTTTTCTGTTTTATAATGGGTGGCAACCATTGTTAAGGTGCAATACTGCCATCTACTATTTTGGAGCGTCAGTCAGTTTGTCAAAATGTCAGCACAGCATTACTTAAATTAATATGCTATATTTAATTTTCTAAATATACATTTTATTGTCAATCCCGGTATAGAGACAGAGTGATACGCATCGTAATATGAAAACTACACCCACTGGGGGCGGAAACAATCCAACCCACTCCATTGACTTTGTATAGCGTGAAGCTGCCGCCTTGTAACAAAAAAACAGAACAATGTCTAAAAGCTGCTATCTGAGAAGGAGTACAATAAACAATCTGAAATACCCAGAATGACATCTTTATAATCTCTCGAAGTGTTTAGGAACTCAAAAGTAGAGCACAACGTGTCATATTACTGTGAGAACTACGTCCACTGGAAATGTAATGGGTGACAGGAACCATTCATTATTTTTAACCATGTCAAAGGATTATTTCAACACCCTATGTGAACCTGAGAGGAGGAGATATATTAAGAAACTATATTTTATTGCTCTATGTCAGTACCTCTTTTCCTTACCTTCATTTTGGTGGAGAAATGAACTGAACAACTCAATGTGAAATACTCCAACTATTTGAAAACTGTCATAATTTAAAGTAATAGCAAACCTCTTCTCACATAACTGAAGTGTCATGCATGTCTGTAGTACAAAAAATTGCAAAGTGCTCTTAGTAAACAGTAAAATAAAATGCATTTTAGAATAGAAAAAAAAACCTTCAATTGCTTTGCTGAGAAAGGAGCCGTCAAATGTAGTTTAACAAAAATAAGAATCAAAATGAGTATCAGGAGAGAGTTTGACCATTTAAAATCATTTCTTGTTTAAAAAAAAAAAAACAAGACAAATCTTTTGTGAAATTAGGCGCAGAGATAAACCTGTCACAGACTGTACATATCATACGCCGCTTTTTGAGTAATCATTGGCTGATAAAATGTAATTTCACAAATGGTATCAACACTGAATTATCTGGAAGTTGAGTGTTATGTTCCAATGTTTGACAAGGGTGCAACACATCACTAGTGTTACAGCTGCACTCCACAGAGCCCTGAAGAGCCAAGAGTGAAAGAGCGAGAGAAATACTTCAATCATCATAAAACATTATCCCCACCAGCACGGGAACACGGAATAGAACATTTTGTTTTTTAAGGGATACAGCATTTTGATTATTTCTTGAGAAATGTGAAAGGCATCCTGAGAAAGTCAGAGGTAATAAGACCACCCACTACAGAACGCCACACATTCCTATATAATAGGTCATGACATATAAGGGAACCCAGGGAAATAAGCTCCTCGTTCTACAGGTGATGAAATATGATACAATCATTATCTTTGAAACCGAATGAATTGGCGGGTAAGACCTTGTGGTCATGGAGGTGTGACATTGCGTCTCTTTATGTGCTTGTGTGTGAAGCCAGGCCAAGACAGCATATTTTCATGAGAGGAAAAAAATTACTTAAAAAAAATAATACTAAGAAATTGAAATCCCACAGTCTTAATAGCTGAGAGATTTCAAAAACGTGCCTGGGGGTCAGCCATAAGCTCAAATAATCAATTAGGATAAAGTAAAAGAAACAAACATTAGAAAAGATTAAAAACTATTTAAATAATGAGAAATAAATAATTAGAAAAAAATTTGAAATAGATTTTCAACTCTCACCAGGCTTTTTACGTCAATGAGCTGATGCGCACTAACCACGTATAAATGTTTGCCACACATTCCTTTACTTAAATACAATCCCCCAGCACACACCTTCCCTGGAAGCACTTTGCAGTATGACGCCATCGTGGTGGCTTTGTGTGTGCCACTCACACAGACAGTTGGAGAAGATGGAAATGCCTGTCAGAAAGCTTGTGACTGCATTATCACCTGCCAGTCAACCGAGACTTCTCTCCTTTCTGTCGCTCATGACAGTTTTACTTCACTGCATCTGATTATTAACTGTTTACATCTCAAACAGCAGATTTTAGCAGGAGAACCAAGCCTAAAAATAACTAAAAGTGAATAACATTGGAAAAATGTGCTCAAAATGGTTGCTGAAAAAATAAAGCTTTGACATCACACACACTATATATATATATATATAGTGTGTGTGTCAATGTAGTGCCATTTTGGAGAATATCCACTGAATGCAAATTGTGTACGCTGTTCTGTGTCTGCAACACATGGATACATTTTGTGTGTATTTACACTTTAAATGACGACAAGTACAACAAAAGTACTCAGAGTAATTCTAGTTGCTTCATAAACATTTTGATTGAACCACTGATGACAGACTTTTCTGACAAAAATGTTCACAAAAATATTCAGCCTCCTGGTTTTCATCCAAAATATCTTACATTAAGTGATCTGGTGATTTGTAGTTGATTAATGAAAAACATTATTTTTGGGGGTGGGATAACCATATGGTCATATTATAATAAGATCATCTTTCTACGTCACAGGGCTACAAAATCTGAGCAGCTGTTTTTTTTGTTTTTTTTTTAACAAGCTTACAGAAAATAGCTTACCAAAAATTTTCTGGGATTAGTAGATGACCAGAGGAAACAATTATAGCACTTAAACACCTTTAATAATTTTAGTACTTGCCTTTTATATGTTTTTTTTTTTTTTTTTTGGTATTATAAAGCCTACTTTACAATAAAGCACCTTCATTCTGCTTCTAAAAACAGAACTGACTGGAAGTGAAATATCAGTTTATAATTTTGATTTGCAATTAGACTAGTATATGATTCATACTACTGCTATAGTCAAGTAATCTGACTCATAGAAGAAAATCTTTGGTAAGGCATAATAAAAGTCTTTCCTTAAAAAAAAAAAACATCAAATGATTTTAAGATTCGTTTTGTAGTTATTCCCAGTATACAGCTTCACAAAAATCCATTCTGCTCAAATCAATGTATGCTTGTTCCCTTTTAAGTTCTCCTTCCCTTTTCACTGTGTTTTTTTTCTTCTCACACTTGTGCCTGCAAACACCCACAAGTGTACTCACACACGCACACAGTTGTTTCCCATCTGCAGAGCTCTTCCTGTCGTGCCGTGGCTGAGGTGGCTACTGCAGACACTCCACACACGCACTCACGACCCAATGAGATCTGCCGCACTTGTTCTTTTGTCTCGCTTGTGCCATTGTTCCCTCATTTCCTTACCTGAGGTGCAGGCGGCAAGTGCGCTCATTCTCCAGCTCTGTAATTGCTGTATTTTTCTCCACCCTCACGCTCTCCATCTCACGCGTGACCACGCACAGCTGCAGGTCAAGGGCCTTCATGCTGGAAAAGAGAAACAGAGTGAGATATACACAGAAAGCAGCAATGGCACAATAATTATTACGTTGAGTTTTTTTCTTTTTTTTTTATATGGAACAATATTGTTTGCGTGAAAACATTTCCAAATATAAAAAGTCTTTCTTTTTTCTCTCAATAAAAGTTCAATGGCAGGAGAGCGGCCCAGCCACAGAGCAGGAGGGTTGCGTTACGTGCTGTGTGTGTGGAGTGTGTGAGACTAAATGAGAGACAGACTTCTGTAGGGCAGATATACGGTCTGCAGAGTATTATGGGCTTTTGTGGATCTCACAAAGACAAGGTCGCTATAGCAACGGGAGAGTACACACCAAGGCTGACTAAATCCCCGGCACGAAGGGGTTTATTGAACCTGAGGCAATAGCTGATGTATCAGTGTGATATCACTGGGAGCGTAATTGTCTGTCATTGTGTTTGCGTGTGCCCATTTAGTGCCTTTTTCAAGCTTGTGTTTGTGTAAGACAACAAGAGCATGAGAGAGAGTGTGTGAGTGTTGTTTGTGCTGGTAAGAGACATGGGTATGAATAAATTTAGACCTTAAGAAGATTCCCAGCTGCAGATTCTTGTGCTGAAGTCATGATTTTCCTTCACACCATTTGTATATGTGAGAAATTAACTGAATGTAGAAAAGGCCTGTGTTTGTGGACACACTTTGATTTTTTTTTTTTTTGCATTTGGACAAGATTCTGGCAGATAATGGTGTTGGACAGCCATACATTTGCATTTCGTGATCATGCAATAATGTATTTCAGTTAATAGTCCTTTACGACAACAGAAGATGCTTAGGAAACTAGTTTGAGATGTATTGCTTTCTCTTCTAATTAAATTGATGCATACTATGCGTTCTATGGTCTCAAATGGAATTATCATTCAATATGTCCTTCAATGCTGTTCTTCAAAGCATAACACATCCGGCCTGCTGAGCTTATTTTACACTCAGAGTTCTATATTTTGCCTGATAACAAGTTGTTCATGCATATATGAATAACTGCATAACTATAAAACATTTAATTGATTCAGTTTACTATAAAATGTCCCAATGAAATGCAGCAGTTTCAGCTGGAATACAGAATAGCAGACATGATATATGTGTGTGTGTGTGTGTGTGTGTGTGTGTGTGTTTGTAAAAAAAATATTTTAAAAACCTCTTCCTACCAACATAAAAAAATACTGAATATGGATATATGGATATACACAAGAAAAAAAAAAAATATTCCTTGACCCCATGCTTTCCTACCCCGTTTTAAGACATAAAAGATGATTTTTGAATCTCAATAGCAAGAATGTAAAGGAAAACGATATGCCGTCATATGTCAATATCATATCGATATACCATAAAAGAATGAAAATAGACAATCCACACACACATACACACACACACTCACTCAAAAACAAACAAACCAGATTAAAATCTCAGCAGATGCTCAGACAACAAAATCCTTAAAAACAAATACATGGAACAGCTGTGTTTTCCTAATGAATATACACCATTGTCTGGATAATGTTAAAAGAGCTCTATTGCCAGATCAGTTAATGGGGTGTATGGGGAATGTAAGTGTACAAGGGGCAAAAACTGCTTCCAGATCAACATTCTTAGTTTGACATTTCTGATATACGGCCCTTTTGAGCTTAAGTGTCTGCTCACACTGTGAAAAAAAGACTTCAAAAACCCCACAAAGGAAATGAAAGATGAAGCTCTTTTGACTTTTTATTATCCCTTAACAAATCTCAGAGCCACAGCTGAACACAGAGATGCAAGAGTGAGAATGTACTGTTCTCACTTCTGTTGTCAGACGATCCAGCAATGCTGAAATATGGCGGAGCCACAGATGGCTTCGGAATGCACTGTACCCAGTACTGTCTGTGAAATTACACACGCTACAATCTTGTAAGGACATGAGAGACCTGTTCTGGAATCGTCATCACTTATTTAAGGGCATTGAGAGAGCAGCATGAAACATTATATTCATCTTCAGATGTCTCTGTTATCCCCATTATACATTCCCACCATCCACACAGGTAAATTCCGAGGCTTATGGGTATTTAGAAGGCTTCGGATGCTCATTAGCACAGAAATGAGCAGCTTACCGAGCATTTCATCAGAACTTAAATCCATACGTTAAGCTTTCCCGCAGACTGTCTGATGCATTGTCCTACAGAGGGTTCTGATGCATTGTGGGTAAACGCAGCAGATGCTGGCCCTGCTGTCTCAAAGCAAGGCTTAAAGAGACACAGTTGCAGAGCTAGCGATGTCTGGCTCATTACCTCACTTGTTACTCAATCAGAATTAGAGCAAAACCTCAGACTGGGTATAGACACTCAGCTGCCTACAAAGTGTGTGTGTGTGTGTGTGTGTGTACCAAGAGATATGAGTCGTGATAATGGGCTGCAAATCCCAGACTAAAGACGACTCTGCTGCTCTCGTCTACAGGACTGTGTGTGCGTGTAGGAGGCTGAAGAAATCGTGATAACAGCGAGCAACTGGCAATGCTTGCAACCATGTGCGTGATTGAGCCGGGGAACCGACCTGCTCTTTCTATTAACGTGTGAATGAGTGGGAGGCCGAGTGTGTGTGTGTGCTTCCGTACATATCTGTGTGACTGCATGCAACGGTGAATCACTACAATGATTTGATGCTAGTTATAGACATTTATGCTACTGCGTCACTTGCTTTGTTCCAATAGCTAGTGAGTCACTTGTCGTCTACGGCCTACATAGACTGATTCAGAACCTCAGTAAGTGATTTAAAAAAATATACATAGGCAGTGACTGTGAGCTTCTCGCATGAAGCATACAGATTTTTTTATAGCAGTATGATATTCTAATTAGCACAAAAAAGCACTGGTTAAATGTTTTTGCAACTGGAAATTAAAAAAACTACTATATATTGTTTTAAATATAATAATGTATTATCACAGTTGACGGAAAACACATCTTACTGATAGAAATGTATTATGCCAAAATTTTTGAAGATATGTGCATATTTTTAAATATATCAAAAGTAATTCGCCCGGGAAGGCGCCCTACAATTCACTGCACACACCATGTTTATTTCTGCAAGAAAAAGATAACTCTTTTTGCCAAATAATTGGACATAGCCTTGGAAATCTACAACAGAAAGTTTTGGGATACAATCCTATCTTAATTTTGTTATTATAAAGATGAAAAACCTGCTTTTTAATAGATAGTAAATAGTTATCGTTAATTTTAGGTATGGGGTCATAATTTAACGGTGAGATGTTTGTAAAAAAAAAATTTTACGCAGCTGTTAGAAGAAATTTTTACATTAAATTAGGGTTAATCCATATCTGAACCAAAGATGAACTGAAATAACCCAGTGTAAGATCATGCAAATTAATAAATTAGTATGTGCTTCATAAGTACTAATAAACAGCCACTATGCAAGTAATATGCATGCTAACAATAAACTAGTTAGTACAAATTGGTCCTTAATATAAAGTGTTACCAATCATATGTTATTTGCATTTTGCTATTTGCATGTAGCATTATTTGTTCGCTGCCGTCCCCCATCAGTGCAATCTTGTGACTCATATTTGACCAGATATGAAGCAGAAGTACTGTATGCCAGATTTATAATTTGAACCAGAGTAATAACTTGGCAGCCGTAATGTAAGCAAATGCTGTGTGTTTGTCACATAAAGAGCGATTAAATGAAAAGTCATAATTAAATTAGACAAGGACCTAATAGAAAATCAATACCAGTGTAAGGGGTACACATCTGGATAACCTATGTGTTGTTGTGCTATGATGATCGTTTTCTATTCTCCCAGCTCACCCAGCCTTGTTTGGCCAGCTATTGTGGTCAAAAGAAGAAATATCACACCATTGAACGGAAAACCGATTGCAAAACGATTAACAAGTATGATACAGCATCATGCCAACTAAATGTGCCGGTTCCGCTTCTTTCAGCATGCCGGAAGACGCAGTGGGCTTCTCACCCTTTTGTCGAACAGCTATGCGATTGAATGTGAGGTTTTGATCAGCAGTGTGAAGCTGGGGAGAATTAAAGTAGTGAACACAGAACAGAGACGTGACTCATGGCCGCATTCCCGATCAGTCGAGAAACTCAAAGAGCTCATTCTAAATCACCATCTTACTGAAAGAGCCAGGCTACTGGGAAGCAGCTATGTGGAATATTCTGGATCACTTCTCAATCCTTTGGAAACACAAAAAGGGTTGCTTTAATCATTGTAAAGACAAACAAAACCTATCCTAATTAACTGAACTGACATGTACGGTCTGGCTAATTTTATTATTCGGCGCTGATGAGCAAATGAAGCGGTAATGTGAAAACAAGAATAGAAGTAGCACGCAAATTTCAAAGGGCAATAGTGTCGAAAAAGACTGTGTGTGTATGTGTAAAACAGAAACAGCCTGTCCTTTTCCAATCCTATAGCATTTCCTTGATGATAATCATTGCTATGGCATCACTCATGGCAACCAAACATTGTAATACACAAACAAGATGAGATGCATACAAACACTGAGGTGAGACACTCAAACACACACTCACACTCTTTTTACTCAGGAATGAGATCCTTTGATGTTATTTTAGTCAGAAAGAAAATGTTGTTATTCTTTTTCCAGGCTCACCGAAGTTTATGCATTGAATGAGATCACAAAAAAGTCTGGTTGAAATATGAAAATCGTATGCATCATTGTGACACCCTCCTTTCCTGCAAACCCACAACCAGAGGCTTTCATGCTGGTTTTTATTATTTATTCGTTTTTGCCGTTTACTCCTCTGTTGATGTTGTCATCAGACCCGTTGAGGAGAATCTGCAGCGTGTGCCTGAAGCTAAATGTGCGGCCTGCTCATGCTTTCCCAGACTTCCTTATGCAAGTATATCAGATGCATTTAATGTGCAGGTGGATAAATGAGACCTCTGGGTTTGCATACACAAAATATCTCTCGCATTCGTGTAGACGCGAGTGTACAGACGTACGCAAAAACACAAGGCCTGGGGTTTGAGGTGATGAGGGAAGAAAGCATGGAAAATATAGCTCGTGTTTCAGCTCCATCGCTTTCCATATGGACACGATATACACCTGTTTGAAATATGAATGCAGAAATAAAGTAAAAAAGAAAAACAAACTGAAAGAAAGAAAAAAACAAGGTCGAAAAAAGAATGAAAGAGAAAAAAGCAGCTAGACCAAAAAATATACGGAAAAAAAAGAAAGAATGAATAAAAAACAGTGACAAGGTCGAAAGAAAGAAAAAATGTAACAAGGTCAGAAGAAAGAAAGAACAAAAATGGGAAAAAAACGGTAAAGAGGTCTAAAGAAAGAAAGAAAGAAAGAAAGAAAGAAAAATGTAACAAGGTCAAAAGAAATGAAGAACAAAACAGGTAAGAAAGAAGAAAGAAAGAAAGAAAAAAGAATGAAAGAAAGAAAATGAAAATGAAAATTTACTGATAATAATAACTGAAAGGTTGAAAGGTCAAAAGAAAGAAAGAAAGAACATGAAAGCTTGCAAGATAGAAAGAAAGAAAACATGCTCTAGTCTGTGAGACCGGTTCCTTTGATTTGGAAATATATCCTTTATGAATATTCCATGTGAGACGAGTGAAATCGTATATTTGCATAATTTGTGCTGACTCAGACCCACAGCAGAGAGGATCCTGGCCAGCCGTTCACTGTTTGCTTGGTTGCTAGCAGAAACAACAGGCCAAGGATGTATCTGAATTATTGTAATCTAATCATCACTGCAAAGGTTGCTTTGTTTCAATTTCAAATAATTCAGTCCAAATGTGCTTTAGAGTTACTTTATAGCACGAGTCTTATACAATGAGACTAAAATGTTTGTATTCAGCTTTTTTCTTTCTCTCTCTCTCATGTTAAAACAAATGTAAGCATGATGGTATAAATAAAAAACGTGAACACTTGAAAAGTCAACATGAATGTGTAAAATGCTTTAATGAGTGCAGCAATCGAGCGGCATGGACTACACAAATGTGTGAACATGACCTCCAGCGAGATCTGAGATGTCAAAGAGTCACATGATCAGTGTCACAGATTTAATTGCTTTGATTATTTCCCTAGAGTTATTTCTTCATTATTTCATTTCAAATCCTGTTGGTTTCCAGGTTTCAATGAAAAACACCTCACTGTACATTTACAGATATGAATGCACACACACACACAAATCCACATGTGCGTGCTGATGTGCCTGTCACCACCTTTACTGAGGGCCAATTAAACTGTCCAGTCCAAGTACGAGGACGGATATGATGAATGACGGCATGCTGAACAGCACACACTTACAAATACAGCACAAATTATTATTTGTTATTAATAATAAATGCAGGTGTTTAAAAATATTGGTAAGTGTGGTATTATGGTAGAACTTATAGAAATCATGTTACATCATAAAATGTTAAAGTCAGTCAGACAGGAGCCTCATTTTATATATATAGCTCAGTTGCGAGAGCATTAGACTGAAGATCTAAAGGTCACTGGTTTGATCCCAGTTTTTGGCAAAATGTCCGCTTTCTGGGGAAGTCGAGGCCTAATGGATAAGAAGTAACTTGTAACACAAAGGTTGCAGGTTTGAGTCCCAGGTCCGTGTTTTACAGTAGAGTATTTTAAATAATATAAAAATAAATAAAATAAAAGATAGCTCCTAACAGAGTAATAAAGCACTTGAATGTATTAATAAATAATTAATTAAAAATTGTTGGTGGAGACTGGTCCCTTTGTAGTGTTTATGGCTTTCAGAGTAATTATTACTGTACTGCTTAGAGTGCTTAGGAGTGTGATTTTCATAATCACAACATGAAACACCAAAGGCTATTCATCCACTTTTTCATTTCTAAAAGATGCTTTGCATTTTTAGCTTATAGGCTGCAACCAAGATCATATTGCAGCACATCAAAGGAAAGCGTTTAGGGCAGTTCTGTGTTGAAGTGGCATGACACAGGCTTGATTTGAATCTCTAATCATTCCGTTGACTCATTCAGAGCCTCTTTCTGACAACCAAGAACACCATCACAAACAGCCCAAAGAGTCTGATTTACATTCTCCATGCTTCCCTTTTAAACCTGCAGGATCCCCTGTAGGGCCATAGACAGACTTGAACTAGATGAATCTCTTCTGTAAATCCAGACCTCATCAGTCTCCATGCATAAATCCAATCCCATCAAGCATCATTTGATCTTTTGACCCTGTCAATCACATAAATCTGACATGGATACGGATGCCCTGTGGGTGTGTCGGCGACTCATGAGTGGGCTTTAACATGGTTTAAAGCTACATTAATGATACCCTGCTGATGGGGTTTTACTTAAGCCCTACAGGGAGACCCAGGGGGTCATTTAAATTCACACACTCACACAACTAGAAGAACCACTTATCAATAATGAAAGAAACCGTTGTGTGACCTCCATCTGAACTCACACAGACAGAAAACAGGAACTGCTCACTGCCTTAGCGACCACATACAAAGCATTTGAGGTAAACTAATAATAAAAACCTACTACGTACATAGTATAAACATATTAAGTATATAGTTGCTGCCGTAAATGTTTTATAAACACATTTATTTGATAAGTCACTTAAAAGAAAATGTTGATTTGACGTATTTATCAAACAGAGTAGAGTAAATAAAAGTTGTTGTATATACAATATGCACTGTGTATATTTATTATTTATATGGAAATAAATACACATGCATGTATATATTTAAGAATAATTTTACATTTATATATTAAACATATTTATACATCATGCACATTATATGAATATAAATATATACATGTAAATATTTTTTAAAATATATGCTTTATGTGTGTCTCTTCATATATACATAATAAATATACACAGTATACACATATATTATGTAAACAAAAATATTTTGAATGTGATTAATCTCAATTAATCTGTAAATATTTTCAAAATATATGCTGTATGTGTGTCTATTTTTATATACATAATAAATACACACAGTACATATTATTTTAACAAAAATGTTCTGGATGCAATTAATAACTTGACACTTAATACCAACTGAAAACTCCACATGTGAAGATTTTAGGGTGATTTTGGATAAGCAGGTACCACAGCTGGCCTGTCGATCTCCATTAGTTAAGGTGAGAACAAAGCTAAGCACAGCTCCGCCTTTTCAACATTCATTTCTCAAAACTAATTGAAGCTGTCAGACACAATTTCACAAAAATAAAAGCGTTTTCCATCACTGAGAGTCCTTGCAAACAGGCATTAGCATATAATCGAATAAAGCATGTTCACACCTACACATGACAAGGAGAAAATGGCATCTGAATAAGTTAAGCATTCAATTCATGTGTATGTGAAATATTAAAATCGTAATTTCAGATCCTTATTATAACATGCAAGCATACATTTTTGGTATAGTTGCTGGGCAGAAAAGCATATGGAGAAAAATAGCGTCCTTATATGCTGCCCTCTTCCACTTCCTGTGCCAACCGCATGCAAAAAGCGTGTCTTTGTGCTTGCGTGCTGTACGTGTAAATGCGCATTTTATGGTGGCTGTGACACATATGCAATCACACAGAGATGCAAACACATTAACCCTCACACTGACAGAGGTGTAGCCACGCTCATAGGCTCACCGCAGAGATAGAGCGTTTTGGTAAACATGCGTGCAAGACATACCAAGATATCAAGGTCTTAACAGCTGAGAGCTGCACTATGAGGAAGTGAAAAACCACCAAAGCCAGTACAGTGCTGTCAGCCCGATAAATCTACATCATTGCGAAAGCCACACATGCACGCATAAACATTAAAAAGGCATGCATATGCAACAGTGTAAAATATTACACACTTCAAATTTACCTTTATTTTGTTTGGCTGAAAAGTCCCTGTACAGCTGTTATTCCAAAATGTGAATTAGAATACCCTTTTATTCATAAAGCAGCTGATGCTTTTTTTTTTCAAAGGAACCCTGCCTGCGCCATTCTCACACCTCTGTCACGGATGTTGTTGCCCACTAAACTATCTACATCTACCACATGCCCTCTCTCCCAC
The DNA here is from genome assembly GCA_032357445.1 of Enteromius radiatus. Taxonomy (NCBI): domain Eukaryota; kingdom Metazoa; phylum Chordata; class Actinopteri; order Cypriniformes; family Cyprinidae; genus Enteromius; species Enteromius radiatus. The sequence continues at coordinate 215,811 of JAUCMS010000124.1, read as the reverse complement.
GACCCATTTACTGCCATCTCACATCTGCCTCTTCCTTTCTCTAGCTTTGAGTTTTGTTTTGTGTCACCTCAGAGGGTTCACTAGCAGGTCGCAAAACTGTCTGAGTCAAACTGAAAGTCACAACTAGGCCTAGAGCTGCTTAAAGCAAAAATGTTTTGTCACTTGAATATTAAGCTATGACCTATATTGTTCATGCATTTATCTCATTTTAAAAGGTTAGTTCACACTAAAAATGAAAATTCTGTCATTGATTACTCACCCTCATGTCATTCTATACCTTTAAGACATGGGTTCATCATCATAAAACTAATTAAGATATTTTAATTTGTGACACAGAAGTGAAGCAATTGTTGAATAACGTTATTTATACGTTTTGTTTGCAAACAAAGTGTCCTCGCAGCTTCAGAAAATTAGGGTGGACCACTGATGTCACATGGACTGTTTTAACAATGTCCATATTACTTTTCTGGGTTTAGAAAAAGCTCTAGAGCGATTAAGTGCACCCACTAAGACAGGAGAGGTATGTATCAGCTCGTCTAAGCTGAGGGAAGAACATAGTGGAATATGGACAAACGGTGGAGTTTTCCTTTAAAATTCTTAAACCATTTAAAGGAAAAAAAATATAGATGATGAGTCAGATTGGTTTTGTCTACCTGGTCTCATGGCATTTTAGTGAGACACAAAATATGTACCAACAAGTACATATTACTGCAGTTTCCAAAAGTAATGAACACTAGAGGCAGTAAAACTCTGACACCTTTCATTCCTTTTCACAGAAATGTACAGTTTCGATTAATAAAGCATAAATAACTACTTAAAGAATATCCTGTTATGACTTCAAAACAATATTAATATACTGTGAGATTTGAAAACTGATGCTTTTGAACGTAAACCTCAAACATATGCAGAATCCTATCTATTGGTTTTCATAGATGGTAGTTTGTTCAGTAACTCAGAGATGTACATGAGAGGCGAGGAGCTCCGGTTCAAATCCTGTGTAACTACGGTTCGACAAAACAGTTCACATCTGTGCAAAAGGATGTCGAAATGGCACAGTTGCATCAACAAATGCCTTTTTATATCAGCCTTGTATTTGTATTTATCGGGTAGGTTTAGGGTTGGATTTGGTGTAGGGCATATTTCCAACACGTTGGAGCATTAACAGTCCACGGATACTTCAAATCTGAACCACCACAATATATAATAACTATCAACATAATAAAAATGTGCCAGGGATCACATATTGTAACCTGTATTTTAGCACCACTCAGGGGATATTTCTCTTTAAAAACTGCGTCGAAACATGCAATAAGGCATGTAAAAACAGATTTACATATTTTTATGGGACCAGGTTGGGTTTTGTGATTGTTGTGTGATTTATTTTTATTTTTTTAACTGCTGACCCCAAAATATTCAAGATACAGTTATATGGGCTTATATATGGTCTTAAAGTGCACACTTTGAGCTTTAATTTGAGGTTATACTCATCACAAATAGAGGAAAGGTTAAGGGATTACAGCTCTTTAATATGTGCCTCTGCCTGGAGACAAAACTTAGCAAAGCATCACAAAGAAGGGAACTTAGTCTCTGGTGATGTCCATGAGTTCCAGACTTAAGGCAGTCATCGCCTACAAAGGATTCTCAACAAAATATTAAAAAAGAACATTTTATTTATGATTATATTTGAGCCCCTGAAACTGGGGGGTATGGTGTAAAAAAATGGGTGTAATTCCTAAGCATTATGGGCCAGTTTCCCGTACAGGGATTAAGACTAGTCCTAGATTAAAATAAATGTTAAGAGCTGTATAAACTGCAA
>JAUCMS010000124.1:196979-213895 GCA_032357445.1 Enteromius radiatus | reverse complement strand
ATTTAATGTCAGACATGTTTCTAAAAACTCTTAAATGTCCTAAATTAGCAAAGGTCTTGTCCTGGCTTAATCTAATTCCTGTACGGGAAACCGGCCCTATATGTTGTATTTTTGTTCAGATCCTTGAATTAAAGCTTAAAGTTTGCACTTCAATTTCAAATTGACTATTTTATTTTTTATTCTGTTCTAGTGCCATACAGAGCTGAGATTATGAAAATCATGTCAGTGTTCAACTATATACAGTATGGACAAAGTAGAGGTTAAACAACACAGCAGGATTTTAGCCCCAATATTTCAATAGCTGACAAATGCCCAAAATACATAGACAAAATCAATGATGTTTATAGTATGTATTATCAAAGACACAATCTGAGAGAAGTGTGAAAAAAATCTTCCTTGAAAATCTGTGTAATATGTGACCGCCTGTCACCGATTTGTCATGCAATGAGCAAACATCAGCGAATAAATGATACTCCAGACAGTCATGTAGTGTAAGGAGAGCAGCAATCCAACTACTTTTAAAATCATCCAGCGTGAACCCAGCATTTCCTGCTCAAATATCACCACTTTTAATCTCATCAGAATCAAAATTAGCTAGAAATGTGTGAGTCAGCTGGTTTTAAGTGACCACTCAGTTTATCAAATTAAGGTTTGCATGTAATAATAGCCGCTTTTCCACTAATGGGCGGTTCTCTTTGCTCAACCATTCCCATCTGGGCCAGTCAGCACAGATACAGTTTTATTTTCCACTGTGGTGCTAATAACAAAGATCTTTGGAATGTAATAAAAATGTGTCAGTCGTTATCTGATATTCACTTTCTTTAAATCACAGAATCACAGAAAAAGGACACAACTCTTAACAAGAAAAATAATATAAACAGAAGGCGACGATGGGTATACCAACAAATGCTGAGGGGATATCCATGCCCAAATATCAATAAGCGCAAATGTTTCCTTTTTTTATACTGTATATATTTAATGTAGCAGTTTGTTCAAATAGTGTGCTTCTGCTTAGCCAGCTATTGAGAAACTGGTAGCCAGGCAACATGTGACGACGCCACGCACACGCACTCTACCAACATGGCTTAGTATGGTTGTCTAACCGTGCTGAGGATTCCGGGCTGAGAACGGTTTGTAATCATGCATTTCCATACCAGGTTCACGTGGAAATACAACTGTAATTAAGTTCTTAGAACCATTCGGCCCGATAGTGGAAAAGCGGCTATTAACAGATGAACAACATCATTATTTATAATAAATGAAAGCTAAACTAAATAAGCATGATTTTAAAATACAATCAAATATAGTATCGCATTAAAAATAATAGTATTTTTGAAAGACGTTCATTATGCTCACCAATTCTAAATGAGTTTTTATTGTTTTTCTTTAAAAACATTTTATTGATTTGATAATAATAATAATAATATTATATAATTAAATATTATTGCAATTTAATATCAATTCGAAATCTACATTCAGCACCCATTACTCCTACTGCTTATTAATATTTGTGTGAAAACAGTTTTTTCTTTTTTTTAAAATATTTTATTAACACTTATAAATGTCTTTGATATATATATATATATATATATATATATATATATATATATATATATATATCACAAACCACTATATCCTGTTTGACATCATCTAACAGAGGACTAACAGAGAAGTGATTTGCATCCTCATTTCAGAAGCCCACCAACATGCCACTAGTAGCAAACACACAGACACACTTATGCCCGCTGCTCTGTCGTATCGGGGAATGTGCTGGGTATGAATGAAGCAGTGGGGGCCGATCTAGAAACACGACTGCTGTGCTGTTTGGTTTTTCTCGTGAGCGTACACGGACAACACAACCTGCTATTATTATTAGCAACAGCGGGAGAGAGTGCTGAAATAAGATCCACAATCACACACTCGCTTTGCACCTCTCTCTTCATTCTCAGAATTTCTGTCTGTGCTAAGCTGCGGAGGCGTAGGTGTTGAGAGGTTTATTTCTGATTTCTGCAATGGTATAATTATGCCTGGCATTCACGTCAGCTGGAAGAGAAGACGTACGCATGCACGTCTCTCCTATAGTGACTCACGAGGGAAACCAGAGCTAAGGAGCTCAAAGAATGAGGAACTATTCACATGTACGCAAATAGCTATACATAAAGTATTCACCCTCACATGTGTATTCATACAAATCAGGGCCCTGGATTCCCCAGGCCAGTGATGAGAGAGACATGCTAAGATCTGTAGGGCAGGGATTCCCAAACCTTTACTCAAAGTCTACGTATGAAATTTTCCAAATAATTTAATAATTAAAGATCACTTTTGAATGTTCTATAAAAATAACAATAGTTCTCTAAAGTTGGTTAATGGTCTCATGACATGCTGGTAAACATTTTTATGTAAGGAGAAAAGATTTTGTGACCCTGGACCACAACACAATGGTAATTTTTTATTTTTTGTTTTTTTAGACTTACACATCATCTGAAAGCTGAATAAATAAGCTTTCCATTGATCTATGGTTTGTTAGAACAATATATGGCTGAGATACAGCCATTTGAAAATCTGGAATCTGAGGGTGCAAAAAAATATAAATACTTCTAAATAAACCGCCTTTAGCAATGCATATTACTAATCAAAATAGAATAGACCCATAGAATGTATGGAAATTTGCTTCAAATATAACTGCTGACTAGTTTTGTGGTAAAGCGTCATGTATGCTTGTAAACCAGATGACTAGGATATTAAAATTAGTACATTTAGTCAGAACAAATTAGTTTGACTGGGTAGGATGACGTGTGAATCCAAACTGTAGCTCCATAAATGCTTTAGGTAAGAGGTGGGTGGATGCTGCATGAAATAAAAAACTGAATGTATGTTATGCAGTGGGTGTAAGATTTTCTGCACTAGTGAATATATATATATATATTTTAGCCTGTCGGTGCTTAACCACTTTGCAGCGGGTGACAGAAAGAGCAAAGAGAGAAGCAAGAGGAAAATAGGTGTTATAAAATCATAGTTCCTCTGCAGCACTGACAGGTTATACACTTTTAAGAGGAAGATGGGGTTTGATGTAAGTCTCTTTGAAGGTTTACTGCAGTGAGACGATAGACTGAAGATTTTTACACTTTCTGAAGGAAATGTGAGCGTTGACTGGCTGCAAAAACCTGCTAGAGTGCCATGGAAGAAAATTGTATATACATTATACTTTAGGGATTCAGCACTAGATGGCTCATGCACCGGATGAATGCTGTATCCCATCAATTTGTGATATACCACAATGAATCTCATGCACCACGGATGCAGTATGTGTGCAACCTAATAGGCCTAATACTGATATACTGTAAGTGGAGAGCACCAATGAAAACACAGACAAACCTGAAAAACACATTTATGTCCTAAAAATATAGTGTTTTATGTTAATGAAAGGCTGATGATACAGATGGCATTGAGAATGGGTATTCAATTTCTATCTGGACATTTTAGGTTGTGGGCCCTGTGTCTCACCTGATTGCTTGTTGACGGCAACATTGCTTAAAAAGCTGCCCAGTATATCATCAGCCTTAGAGTAATGAGATATGTGCAGTCATGGAACTGTGACTGAGACTCACGTTTCCTCCTGCTGAAGCACAGATGCTTTCAGCTCCTCCAGATGAGTGTAGGCTTCTTGGAGCTCCTCTCTCAGGGTTCTCTCTCTCTCCACACTTCCTCTCTCTTGTTCCAGCTCTCTCTCGACTTCCCGCAAACGCTCCTGCAGGCACTGGAACTCGTGCAGAATCAAATAACTTACACCACAGTAATGACAGGTCTTGTCAGAATGATCCATCTAAACACAAACACAAATATAAACATAGTCAACCTACCACAAATATTCACAAATCTGTCTATTCATCTGTAATTAACCATTTATTCATCTATCCATCCATCCATCCATCCACCCGTCTGACTATCCATCTACCATTGATCTTACTACCCATCCATCTATCTAACTTACTATCTACTCAGCTACCGCCCAACTATCTACCCAGCTATCTACCTACCTATATATCCATTTACCACATAACTATCTACCAATGTGCCTACCTATATACTCATATACCCCCAACTATTTACCCAACAGTCTACCTAAATATCTATCCAACTACTGCCCAACTATCTACCCATCTATCTACCCAAGTACCCAACTATCTATCCATGAACTGCCCAATTATTTACCCAACTAACCAACTATCTACACATCTATCACAAGCCTAACAACACCACTGCACACACACCCAAAACTGCCAGGAGTCCAAAGAGCAAAAATATGTCATTGATTACATATCCAGACCTTATTTGCACTTTCATATAAGTCAGTCTGCCAGTGGCAGCTTTATTATGACCTTCCGAGAATGACAAACAGCCAAGCCTTGCCACTCCTCCCTTGACTGAAAGAGACCAGTCATTGCAAACGCCCCACCAAAGCCCACTAAACCTTGATCTGAACAGCACAATGCTGGCAACGTGTTTCCCTTTCATTTACTTTTGTGACTACAAGCAACAATTAACAGAAGAGACGCAGCAGTTTCATTTCACTGTGGCAACGTCAGTTTCTGTTACACTTACTGTAAGAGATCATGTGTTCATAATGGCCGTGTATGCAGCTGTGCGTTGCAGTCATTTTACTGTAAAGATATACGGTCTGCAACACGTTCTGATTATAGCGCTTGTAAAAAGAGAAGTGATAGAGATGTTCATGCTGAGCGGAGAAACCAAATGATTTATTTGCATTTTTGCATCGTCCCATCTTTCACCAGTTATATTCACCCCTTCACTCTGTGTTTATTTTCAGGTTGGCTATTGTGCGCATCAGGTCATAGACTCATTGTTTAATCTCTCTCACTTCTTCTTTAATCAATCATACAGTGATCATGGCTGGATTTTACACATACACCCAAATGCAACACTTGGCTCTTTGAGTTTGACCCCATCTCAGTTAAAGCCTGTCTGTGATCCTGCTTACCTAACTGTCTAAACACACACACACACACACACACACATGCAATCCTCTGCCTCCCGGAGAAATGCGAACATTTGCATGGAATCTGAAAGCCCTGATCCCCCCGCTCTCTCTCCCTCACGCATTCAGAGACAGGCACGCATGCATAGGCTTAAACACACACGCACATGCTGGCCTTAGGGGATGATGTCTGCCACCAGTAGGAACGTGTTCCCGTGACAGTGATGGCCCTCGGGGAGGCCTATGCCACTGGCACTGACACATCCGCTTAGCGCTCAAACACACTTACGCTTACCCACTGCCCACCTCACACACATGCTTACACACACACACCTTGTACCAAGCTGGATGGATACTTCAAGACATGAAAGGCCCTGTTTCTACATCCCATCTCAGGGGAAAAATATAAAGGTTCACTTTGTATAACCTTCAGTGAATAAAAGAAAAATCACATTTTCAGATTCAGAAAGTATTTGACTGACAGCTCATGGCGGTCACACGTTTTTAAAAGTCAACTGAAAGCTGCAGTGTGTAATTTCTGTGCTATTAGCAAAATTGCAGAAATAATGACTTCAGATAAATCCTCTTTCTCTATTGTCTGACAAACAGGCAGTCCCAAATCATGCCACTGTTGCTGTAATTGCTAAAACAAATAGACTGCAGTTCCTTTTAATGCTGCTAGTTGTGCAGAAATGACACACTTCCCATTTAAGGACATTTCAAAGCCAAAGTAAGTATTTTTTTATGTCTTTTTAATTGATATGATGGCGCTTGCCACAATTCCCTAGGACAAGATGAATTAAACATATGACTCATAGCAGGGGGGCTGAAAATAACAGCAGAGGTCTTATCAAGGAAAGAGGCATAATTAATTTAAATGGAACCTTTCTGCCTTCATCAAGCATCAGGGGTTATCGTCTCATGCACACCGGGTAGGAAAGAGCAGTTTACGTGCCATGGTCTTCAAAAACAGACCCCTAATCTTTTTTTTCTACTCACCCCTCCCCTCTTTTCATCTGCCTCCATCAAATCTTGTGTCAGAAATGGGTCAGTGTTACAGGCACGCAACATACCCCCAGCACTCACAAATTACCACACCCCCTCCGACAGTTACATAAAGCAACCTGTTATTAATTTCCTCTGATAAATCTGTATTTAAGTCATTTGAGACACAAAGTTGCTTGAAAAATAACAGAACTGTACCTGAACTCATGTGTACAGCATTGTATGCAGTATTAAAGGGAAAATACACAAAAAAAATAAAAAATACATATATAAATATATATTTACCTTTGTGTCCTTTGTTTTTTCCAATGAATACAAAAGTAGAAATAGAAATGTGTTGTTGTTGTTTGCTGTGATGATTTTCAATAAATAATCCTTTAAAATCTCTCTCTTCATCTCATAAAGCTCTTATATATCTTGGATGACCTGTTTTGAAATATTTTTATTGTTTTGTTTTTTTTATATTTTTTATTATAAGTAGCACAGGTATATTTGTAGACATAGCTGATAAAATATTAATTAAAAATCTGAATACATTACAAATAAAAAATTTGACCTTTATGATTAGTTTTGACGTTCAAGGTCATTGTGTCTGTGTGCATGTGTATATATATATATATATATATAAACACACATTTAACTTTTTGTCATCCTAACAAGAAGCACAATAACGACATCAAATATTGGAGACAATTTGTTATTGTGTATGGTAGTTATGGTTCTGTGAGTAAACAACTAAAATTTTTGGATGAACAATCCGTTTAAAGGCTCCAGAATCCAGAACAACTGGCTCCAGAGTCAGTTTCTTTGTTTTTGATCTTCTCTCATCTCCTACTACCCATGAAACAGTTACAGACACTGCTGATCATCTAAAAGAGTAAGCAGCTAAGGAATTTCTCCTTGATTTCCCCTCAGTTTCTCTAAATTGTGTTTCCGAGCAAGTGTGCATTTGGAGCATGAGAGAACGGTTCGTGACTGCAGCTTTGTGGATTTTCAGGGAGATAAAGACCCCCCGTGGTGCTCACTGTACCATGAGCCAATGCTGAGATTCTCATCTGGACCCACAGTGCCAACACATTACATGACAGCAGGATGGCCGTTGACAGGGAAATTGGCAAGAGTGGGGGGTTAGTAGACTAGGACTTGGGGCAGGGAGGGGGCAGACGATGGCCTTCAGCAGTCATGGGTGAATTTGATGCCTGAATGAGTTCTCCCAATTCCCTCCTTCCTCTTCCGCCTTTACGCACACTTCCTCGCGTGGAGGGAGAAGAAGGGCAGTGGCTAAGAAGAATCACCTTTGACCGCATGTTGATCTACAGCCCAACGCACACAGGGAAAAACAAGCTGGAAGTGATGGGGTGGAGCCTTGTTTTCCAAGAACTTATTTTTTCATTCAAGCTTTGAGTTTTAGCCATGAACCTATACCTTCATTCAAAAATATATAAATATATTATTTCATAATAATAATATTTACAAATCAATATATATTAGTACATATTTTCCTCTATATAACAAAACAGAAGTCACTGTATCGCTCGTAGTGTCATATTTTTCAAGTATGTATAAAAATTAGGCTAATCTACATTACATTAGCGTCCCCTCCAAAGTTTGTGTTCAGTTTTGGTTTTATAATAGTTGTCTTTTCCTCACCAAAGCTGCATTTATTTGGTTGAACTTCTATTTTATATACTTCTAATTTTATTTCTATTTTATATTTGAATGCATTTTAAAAAGCAGTTCATTCTTGCAATGTAATATTAACCCTTGGAAATCAATCCAGTGCTCATTTGGTGCTCAACTAACACTTCTTATTATCACACACTTGAGCTGTTTAATACGCTGTTGCAAAATTATAAATGTCTTTACTTCCACTTTTTATCAATATAATGTGCCTCTGCTGAATACAAGTACTAATTTCTTGACTGACTCCAAACATTTAAATGGTAGTTTGTGTGTGTGTGTGTGTGTGTGTGTGTGACATTACTAAATGAACAAGCAAGAAATATCATTCATGAAATGCATTTTCTGAAACTGGGAAAACAATTACCATAAAGGGACTTGACTTTAATCAGAGACTTGTGAAAAGTCCGAGCCAGTCTCTACTTGAAATGCTTCCTCTAATAAAAACATTTATTCTTGCGTTTTGAGTAATAGTTCACGTATGTGTCACCAGGATGTAAAACAAAAATCTTTAGACATCCTCTATAAACCTCTGATGATAAATTTTCCACTAAGGTAAAAGTGGAAGACCTTTCTTGCTGTTCAAACCACATGCTTTAAACTGCAGTTCCTGATAGAGTTACCAGCTATTCACATGTTATTTTCACACCAAAGCCAAATTATACTTGTATTGGTGTTTGTTTTAACCCAGCCGAAGATGCGCAGGTGAGAGTTGAGAAAAGGTGTTGTTTGTGCACAGAGAGTGAGCAGCGGGGGGAGCTGAGGACACTATCATGCCATTAAACAGGCAACACATGCCGCCATTTTTCCCCCCATGTCTCCCAAGGTAGAAAAATGTGGCTGTTTTTGTCCCATTCATTATTTAGAGGGCAGCAGAGCTAGAGAGAGGAACCAGAGTGAGACTCAGTAGGATCTCCATCATTCCTCTTGTTACATTGGAACCACTTGCCACGCTAACATCAAAAATAAATAGAGGAAAGGCTGAAAATCCTAAAAAAGGCGGATGTGGGATAAAGTCAAGAAGAAAAAAAAAAGATGAAGGGAAGTCAATCATAATTTATCAATAAAAGAGAAGTTAGAGTCGGTGTGTATGTGTTTATTGACCGTCAGACGCACTTTGTTATTTTTGATTGACATCTGAGACAAAAATGATGTGTGTGAAAAACAATTTTTATGAGGCATATAAAAACAGTTAAAATTAATTGTTCATTGCCTAAGGATAATAATACGCGTTCTTGACCTTGTGTTTACCCTGTGAGTGGCACGCCATGAATCTGACACGAAACACAATGCTAAAAGGAGTTCATTTAAATGGGATCCTCCCTATGTAAAGACGTTTCATAAAGCTAGGATATCTTAGTGCAAAATGTGCACATGACTTATAAAAAAAAAGGTTGGTGGTATCAAACTGACTTGAGTTTCAGTTCCATCTATGAATCAGAGAGTAGAAATATTCAAATATAAATACAAAAAGATAAGCTGGTTTATGAGAGAAAAAAAAGGCATATGTAGAAAGTCTGAATGTTTTCGCTACACAAAGTAGGTTTCGCTAATGTAACTCCTCTGAATGACCCAGTGCAACATGACCTCTTTAGGACAAAAAAAGCACCTGATAACTCAGAGAGAATGAATGGTGATCTTCTCATATCTCTTGCCAGCTGCCCCTGAGCATAACAGATCACAAAGGATCAAACTTCCTCTATCATGCAGAGATGTGAAGTGTCTGTAATTATAATGGTGTACAATAGCAACCAAATTGAGAACCTATGCAATTACATCTGCACAGCAGGGGTGTAGAATATGTGAAATTAATGTTGTTTACCTGCTGTATTTCCAGAGGTAGGGGGTATGAAGGGATGTGTATCTCAATTTCTTCTTTATCAGATGTCTTCATCTCCTCTATAGGACAGAAGAAAAAGAAATGCTATTTTACTGAATTCACTGAAAGAGACACTATATCACAAGCCATGACATAACCTATCACTTATTTTAATTCATCTAGTTGTTGAGTCACACTCCCCATTTTCATTCAGATTAACGTAATGTACTAAAATATAACAAAAATAACAGTTAATAAAAAAAGTATACAGACATAACGAATTAAATTAAAATGCTAAATGTACAACTAAAAACTATAGTAGCCTGTAACGTTATATGATATTATATAGGCTATATTTAGCATAATAGTATCACAACGGCACCAAAATAACCAACATAATCTAATATAACCAGAGCAATAATGTTATTTCCTTTCATTATATTAATGAAACATTCAGGAGTCAATTTGAGTTTTATTTTAAATCCTTTCGCTATTAGCAGAACAGCACAAATGTAAGCTAGCCTGAACACAAGAACCTACATGTTTGGTGAAATGTCTGATAGCTTAACAGTTTAGTGAAAAGACGTGGATTTAAAAGTTTAATTGCATGTAAAAAAATTATTTACATACCCATTATTTTGCCACAAGACGGGTGAATTCGGTTCGTTTAAATCACTGCCGTGAAAAGCACGCCTTTAGGGTGAAACTTAAGCGTTACGCGGTCACCATGACGACAACGGCCGTTTCTACGCAAACGGCGTAAACACTAGGACGCCCTTTAAACTGTTTGAACTGGCTGAGTATTCTCAGAGCAAAGAAGCGTGGTTCATTTACCCAGCCCACAAACTGACGAAACGGTTTTTTTTAAGGATATGTATTTAAGGATCCTCCTTGGACAGTGTCGTGCCCACGTTTCGCTTCCTTAAAAGTAACTTTATGGGTTTTATTGTAAATCGTGTCTAAAAATGCAGATGAGCTCAACTGCTCTGTGCGTCTTCGTGATGGCTTATCCGCTTTTACAGCAGAATAGCGAGGATGTGTGTGATAAAAATAAAACAAGTGGGCTTTGAGGGGATTTTTTAGAGAAAATCCTCGAAACCCCGTCCTTATGTGTCTCTCTACGTTAAACCCTGGAAGACACGCAACGCCCGGGCAGAGATAATTATGCTGGTAATGTGGGTATCATTGGATTTTATCCTTTCAAGATTTAATAATAATGTTACAAATAATGTCGTCAATAATAATAATAATAATAATGATACGTTATATTTAGGCTATTAATAGTATTGACACACTGCTTGCTTATTAATCGGTTAATGTCGTGTTAATCCAATAGAGAACGACCACTGTTTAATGGAAGTGTGCCCTGGGGGACTGGGAAGCATTCGTTTATAGAGTTCATCTAGGCACGCTATGTGTATGGGGAAGTGTGTAATGTAAATAGAACCTTGCAGAAAGGACAAGTCACTGAATGAGTGTGTTTGCGTGCGTTAGGATATGACAGAGAGTGTGCGTGCGATCCCTTGTTCGTGCCTTGGCGTAAATTTGGACTTTGCGTGAGAGTACGGAAGGAATGGGTGGAATCTATAATAAAACGACAATAAAATATGTACTCAGATTGGATTAGTAACTTGTAAAAGACATATATCTTCGTAGAGGTATTATAGGTGGCCATATGATTTGACTTTTTATTTTACTTTTTGTTCTGCTGTATTTGTAGATTGTGATTTGTTAACAGCACATCTCCTGTAAACAGTGGTCATCTATTTTAGGGGAAAAATAAAAAATAAAATAATCTAGACTATTTAAATTACATATTTACATATAGGTTAAATACACAGTTAATAGAATAATTCTGTGCACATATACAGTGTAGTATTTGTAAGTGTAAATAAATAAAGTGTTTATATAACCCGAACAATAAATAAGACAGGTACGCTATGTCAGCTGCGCACAGGATTAATTATCGAATGTGTGTCAAAATGTGTGGCATGTGTGTGTAATTGTATGTCTGTGTGCTTTATTTTGTCAGAAAAAAATTGTATTTTGTTGTTTACTCACTCTGTTGTTTAGTAGGGCATGTTTTCCTTTGTGCGATAAATAGGCTTGCTGGGGTTTGTTTTTTGTTTCCACATAGAACTGTTCAGCCTCGCGCTCAGTCCTGGGGGATTTGCGCCTCCCAGGGAACCTAAAAACACCAAATGGTCTTTTCGTGCTGTCTGCACGCAAACGTGCGTTAACCCAATCTCGTAAATCAATTAAATCCAAGTACCCCAGAATGCAGCCCGGATGATGGAGCGGGACGACACGTGTCGCTCCACCCACCCCAATTCCATTGGTTTATAACAAAGCAAATCCTATTGGTTTAGACCGGAGCATGCGCATTCCTTTGTGTACGAATTTGTAATTAATTTAGCAATATTACTCAAATTATATGTGCTAACTCTAGAAACATAGGTCTGTTTTAATTATCATGTTTAGTAACCATGGTAATTTTAGTCAGATTAAGTTTTTTTTTTTTCTTACAAATAAACGCTTGATGACGTTTTCTGGTTCTGAATAGCACTTCATTAATATTTCCTTGAGGATCGGCGGATCAGCACAAAGTATTTAATACACAAATGATGATAATTTATAATTTTTAGTAATGGTCAAACATGAACACAAGCGGCTGATTATAAGCACAACCTTTTTTGGATTGTTATTGTTTAAAGAGACGAGTTGCGTCAGTGCATCACAAACATAAACTGCTAATAAAATGTTAAACTCATTGTTTAAGTTACATCTTGATCAAATATTTGAGCCGATATATTGATTCTCTTACAGTTTGTAAATATTCATAACTTATAAAAATTGTCCATGTGACAGCAGAAATGCCAAGATATCGCCCAACTCTAACGCTGTAGTAAAGCATATGTCTGCCTCGTTTATTGTGAAGAGCGCAATAAAATCTGAATTCATTTTCCGTGCTTTAGCAAGCATAGATGTAGGACTATATCGTTCATCAGACTACGTCAGACAAAATGTGAGCTGCACATATATTCAGCTCTGTTTGAAGTAGGCTACTAAGAGATGCCATCGCCAAGCGTAAAACGAACTAATTCGTTTTAAGTAAAAAATTTTAAATATTAAAGACTGCGCATGCTCAAGCGTCTACTGGACCAATAAGCTTTGCTATATAAACCAATGAAATTAGGGGTGGGCGGAGCGACATGTATAGCCTCACCTTAATGTGTCGCCCCGCCCCCATCCTCCAGACTGCAGCCAGCCTGGAGCTAGTCATTAAAGCTGATGGCTAGTATGTCGCTTTCCATATCAGTGGCGTGACTGCTGTTCATTTATCGTCTCAGTTCCGTGAGAGAGTGCAATAAAGTATATGGCACCTGACGTTGCAAACAGCACGTTATAGGGAAAAAAACATTTAAAGAGAACAGAGGAGTGGGCGAGACGAGCGTTATGTAGCCCGTATTGCATTAAAAGAGACAGGCATATGATCTTACATTCATTTAATTTCTTAAAAAAGAATAAGAATAGACAATAGGCGTACGTATATTTTTGAAGGAGACAGCTAAACTCGTGCGTATCTGTGTGTTTAAAGATGGAGGAAGGGAGATTTAAAAGAGCCCTTGTGAATAGATTTGCATGAGAAACGCAGAGGCGACTCGGCTCCTCTCACGGCAGCGCGTTGTGTTACACATTTAAGCGGCGGATGTCGTGACAATCCCCCGCCGTATCAGTTCAAATAACCGCTGTGACTTACTGAGCGCAGTCACGCATCAACTACAGGGGGAGTGGCATCAACAACTGCGTCACAACTGCCATAAATCCTGCCTGCTCTTTACCACAAAGAAAACAACTGGTGTAAAATGTGGGCTGCATTATGTTACTAGTTGTATTTAAAGAATACATATAATTTATAATTATTATGATTATGTTTAATTATTTTGTTTTTTTCTGTGAATGTATATTCCAAATTACACATTTTAGGTAATATAATCATACTACTTTTTGATTAATTTTAGATTACTTTTGGCTTATCTCGTTTTTCACATTGATTTAAACATTTGATTTTCACTTTTTATTGATCATATCTATCTATCTATCTATCTATCTATCTATCTATCTATCTATATATATATATATATATATATATAATGAAAACGTATAAATTTTTTATTATCATAATGTGTATTAAACATTGCATTACATCATGGTTCACAAACTGGACTATATATATAATTAATACATTTAATATAATCAACATATGTTTTATGAAATATACACATAAATTTGTGTTTGTATTTATATATACATAATAAATATACATGTATAGGGCCTACAGTATACATGTATTATAAAAACTAAATATTTATTTTGGATGTGATTAATCTTTTGATAACACTATATATATATATATATATATATATATATATGTGTGTGTGTGTGTGTGTGTGTGTGTAGTATGTGTTATCAAAAGATTTGAATATTTAAAAGAAATGTATAATTATGCATATATAGTATATTATTATTATTTTATTATTTAGATTTAAATGAAATTCTTTTCAGTGTGGTCTCAAACTTTTTATTCATTCATTCACTGAAAAAAGATGTAGGGTTAAAAGAAATCACATTATGAAAGAATCAGTGCATAATTGCAAGCATGTCACTGACCCCAATAACTGACCCCGGAGAGAATGCATATCAGAGCTGTAGTTCATGCTGAGTTGTGTAATTAAAAAAGATTAAGGAAGAGGTTTGGACTCAACATGGTGACCTTAGATAAACTTTAATGCATCATGTCAAAGAATGGATTAAAATTACATTGTTAATCATCAACAGAGTGTGCCTGGAGTAGATAAACCATGGAAAGATCTTAGCAATGAGGTTTTCTTGTCAGTATATCTAACCACATAAATCATCTGCCCCACCAAAACAATCCATCTCAAATGACATGTAACAGGCAACATGAACAAGCTATTTCCACTTGAAATTATTAACCCATAATCATTCTAAATCCTGGGATTACATTTCACGCTGTTCATATTTTGGATATTCAGGTATCAGGTATAAATTTTTACTGAACAGTTGGGTCAATGTTCTTATTTGCATATTAATGAAGTCAGTAACGTTGAATGAATGAATTCAGGCACACAACCTGTTTAAATAACCAAAGTAAACACTATTTAGTTTATGATTGGTTGCCTTTTGCTACAACTCACGATAACATTAGCACCACATTTAGTGTTAGCACAACAAAAGCAACATAAATGTTAACACTCCTAAGGAGCAGTATTTTCATAATAGGCTATTTCAGGATTGAAACATACGATTATTCTTTTTTTTAAAAGTTTCAAATGTGAAACATTGCTTTACTCAGGATTAAAGTGGCTGCAGCACGTTTTTTTCACATTTTTTTCAAATGGAACTTGTAGTATCTTGTCTGAATGTAGTCATACTTAATTTTCTGGTTGCTTAAAATGAAGTCAAGCTATAGCCCAACAATAACTAACCCAGTCCCGTCATTAGTTATTCCATTACCTGAAATGGCTTTACATAATCAACTACAGAAGATTATCAATCCACAAGATAACCCTACACTGTTTTCCCATTCATAAGCATTCATCTGGTTTTTGAAAGAGGTCCAAGGCAAACCTGCCACTATCTTCCTCTCCCTCAACTGCGAATGTTTTAGTGGGCCATTCTCCAGCCAGTTCTCCCAAATCTGATCCGTATCAGTACCTCTCCTTTGGGTTATCTCCAGCAGACCACCCCTGAGGTAGGCGGGAAGGGAGAAAAACTAGCCCTGAAAGAAAGAGATTCCTCTGTGAGAAGGCAAACACTCTCAGCGACAATAGCTCCTTCATTGGAATGGCTATTGTGTGGATGTTTACTACTAAGCTCTGTGAGAGACCGGTGGGAAAGATTGTTCTGGGAAGAATCTAATCAAGCAGTTAAATGGGGGAAAGGGGGGATTTAAATGGACTGATTGAAGCTGACAATAAGGAAGTGGTAGTGTGTGTCCGCTTGATTAGAATCTTCCAAGTTAAGTGTGGCATAAATGTGCAATGCATAATGATAAGGCAGTTTTCAGTTTGCTTCTCAATACAACATAACTGACTGATCATATCAGCGCACGTGAAGCTTTGTGAACACCATGTTTAACAGGTGACCTTCAATGATCATTTCTGTGGAACAGGTTATCTTTGTGAACGTTAAGGAGTTGGCATTCAACATAATTTGTTTAGATTAATATTTCACAAGGTTTTTTGCATGTACGTTTTCATTAATCAAGGTTCAGCGTCACTGCAATGCATAAACTCATATGTGAGCCTGGACCCCAAGACCAGTCATAAGTAGCTTGGGTATATTCGTAGCAATAGCCAACAATACACTATTTGGGTCACAATTATAAATTGTTCTTTTATACCAAAAGTCATTAGGATATTAAGTAAAGATAATGCATTAACAATTAGTAATATGAATTGCTAAAAACTTCATTTGGACAACTTTAATGGGAATTTTCTCAATATTTTGATTTGTTGTTGCACTCAGGTTCTCAGATTTCAAATAGTTGTGTGTCAGCCACACACACACACACAAAGTTTATTTGTGACATTGTGAATTAATTTCTTATTTGAAACTTTATCTCACATTAACTTTTTTATACGCTGAGGGGCAAAAACAAGCTTCCATGTGACACTGCATGTGACCATATGAAGTGGTGGTTAAGTTATTTTTGTTGATTATGATTAGGTTGTTGTTGGGTATGGTTGAACTTGAACTCCAGTTTCTAATTAGGAACTGGTTTCGAGCCCAAAACTTCATGCGAACATAAAACACTGAATAAATGATGTCTTGTCAACATCAACTATATCAGTCAAATGGGAAATATTAAACGATATGAACATTCAAATTTTGTATGCAACACATTTGGTTTACTTCATAAAGAGTGGCAGTGTCACGCGGTCCTGAAATAAACCTATTGTTTAAGACACAACCCAGTCTCCGTAATTAAAGCACTGCTGGAAACACTGCTTGAGATTCCAGCCAACAGCAGTAAAATGGCAGCTCAGCATAAGGACGTGAATGTGAGGGGAATTTTAAGTCCGCAGCCGAGGCGGATCATGAGAGGCTTCTTCTGCTTTAATGCAACATGAAGAACTGTTCAGTTCTCTCGCATAAAAGCGTACTCACGTATACACACGCACACGCACACACATACATGGAATTCCGGTGACGCAGGTAGTGTGAGACTATGTGCCCTCACTGTTGCCGTGACAACCTGCCTGGGCTTGTTCTGTGCAAGTGGAATGAGCAGCACTCTGATGTCGGATCAGTTGAGTGGAGGGGACTAGTGTTTGTTCTTTGTCACCTGTTACCTCCTCACTGATCCCTCTCGCGGGGGGGGGGGGGGGG
>JAUCMS010000124.1:179580-196969 GCA_032357445.1 Enteromius radiatus | reverse complement strand
CGCGGCCCCCCCCCCCCCCCCGCACACCTGAATATGCCGACATGTCGTCTCGCACGTGCCGAGCAGTTGACGTCTGGTACTTTACACAGATGAATGACACAAAAGTGTGTTTTCTTTCTCTTTTAATTCTCTAAATCAACCACATCTCTCAGTTAACTCCTCTGAGAGGAACTTGTTGCAATATTTTGGAAAAGTGATTATAGGATTTGAGGTGGGTGTCCAGGCCTGGTTTGGCCTCCATGTTCGAAGCTTGATTGGATTAGCAATATGTTCCTTTTTACATTGTTACTGAACTCATTCAAGGGGCCTCTAGAGTGACAAAAATCTGCTATTGTCCAAGCCTCTTGCCTAAGGGTTTGTATAAGGTGTACCTTCGACGAAAACTGTTACCAGTGACTAAGACTCAGGAATGTTTGAAGATGTTAGAGGCTGGATTGAGATCCCCCGGGTTAGGGGAAGTTACAGTTGTAAGCAACACCCAGACAGGCTAACACTTGACATGACAGCATTCATTCTCTACAACACAGGCCTGGAATCCAGCTGGGCTTTTGAATGCTAGCTTAGCTTGCTGGATTTCATAGAAACTTACATTTAAGAGACAGCAATATGGAAGAGCTGTAAAGTAGACATACAGTCAAAAGTTTGAATACAGCTGACAGAATTTAAATAACTTATGACTATTTGCTCTGAAGGCTTTTGTTTAAATGATTCAAATTAGTTCTGTAATCAAATGTAAGTTTTGCCTTTATAAATGGAGGAGTTGGAACTGATAGTAAAGGAAATGCTGCCAACATGTGTCCAGCATACATGAGAACTCCTTTAAGACGATGCAAAGAGCATCGCAGGTTGCTTCCTCATAAAGCTGCCTGATACGTCTACAAAGCTGTTGTCAAGGCAAAGGATGGTTATACTTTGGATGAGTTTTCACGAGTTTACTATTGCTTGAAAATGTGTACAAGAGTTATAAATAAAATCATATTTGACCATGTCCATACATGTGACTGTATGTATGTGGGTGGGTGTGTGTGTGTGTGTGTGGGGGGGCTATAAGGAATGGCTTTAAGACATTTGTATTAACCAAGATCTGCATGCTCAAATGATGTATTTTGTGTATATAAAGTCACATGTGTTTTGCTACACTTTTTGTTAATCAGGTACATCCTGCACAGCACAAACAATTTATTTTCAAGCTCAAACGTCAGGGTTCTGTGAATCACACTGCTGGCATGTTGATCAGCCCTGATTCTTCTGATAACCAGAAACTGTGATGTAACAGTCAACTCTACCCTGCAAATTTATCTGCAGAGATCATTTCCTTTACGAGAGATGAACCGAGTTTGTTTCACCATAATGAAGTTCCTCACTGCCCCTGCCCCTTTGTCTATCATTTTTTCCCCTCTCACTTAGTGTATCGCTCTCTTTTTTCAGTGTAGTTATATGGGTGGGAGGGATGAGTGTTATGCATATACTGCCAGGGCGTATGCATTCCTGCAGGGCTCAGCATCCTGTTACTTTTTTCTCCACCTCCAGCACCAGTCTCAAGTTGTGCGGCACGCATGCTGCCCCTAGCTTCACAGCTCCCCCTCTTTTTTTACCCTTCCTCTGGGCATCCAGCATATTCCAGTTCCCATTGCTCCAGTCAGGAAAAGTTACCAGGGGGCTTGCATAAAACCAGCAATTCTGCACATCCATGAATCAGGTGTTCAAAGGCAGCACTTCCATCCTGGAAGGGAGGAGTTTTATTGTTTCCTTGTCTTTTTCAATTGGCACGCTTCAGACGGAAGGAAAAAAGCAGATTTCATGAAATGACAGTAGAGACAGTAAAAGACTCTCAGAATAAAACTGCAATTGCTTGCGTGATAATAAAAGCATTTAGCTTCTAGGTGTAAGCATGTATGGATTGCAGTTGTGTCTCAATCCATCAGGCACTATGCACAGACTGAGATATCTGCTGCCTCCTCACATTTGCTCCACCTGTTTACACTAGCAATGAGCCTCCCTCATCCACCTCCTTCCTGTTCTCCCTGTCCTCGCCTTTTCCTTAACCCTTATCCTCCAGATGGAGATTTTCAGAAAAAACACAGTCTGTCATGAGAGGAAACATTATGAAATAATCATCATTTATGCACTAGTGGTGGTAATCCTGTTTTAGGACACCTATAGCCTACTGAGTAAGCAATACCCTTCCACAACACCCAAGATTTAGTGCTCAGATAGAAGCATGAGTGAGTGAGCTATTGGAATAAAGAAGGGAAATGCAAGCAGAGCTCTGGACTTGGAGGAACTTGATAACCTTTTGGCCTCTAGATAGAGACGCTATATATTCTTAAGTCCAATTTAGCCTCTTATCAAGTTTCTGCCCTGCAAAGGAGTCCATTCCTGGATAGCCTTAGCCCTAACCTCCCTGATCCCCCTATCCACTACCTGACCTGCTCTAAAATCCAATTAGAGAAACAGACAATGACAGGTAGACAGCTCAAAGAAACGTGAAAGAACGGCTTGATTGCCCCATCAAACTACCAAGCCCTTACAGAAATCCAAAATACCCTTTCCTCACAAGAAGAAAAGAGATAAAACAGAAGAAAAGGGCACTAGATAAAAGAAAATGAGATAGCAAGATGAACTGGAAGAGTGCAAAGAAGAAGGAAAATCCTTGATCATGCATGGAACATTGGCTGTTACAGCCCCCTTCTTCAGGGCAGAAAGCAGAGGTCACGCAGAGCAGGGCTGCTTTTAAGGTCATGATAAGTTCAGGGCACAATCTCCTTCCCATATTTGGTCCGCCCCTGCTGCTCTTAAGGGCTTATGGTAGAAATTTGAAATGATGAAAAAAGTGAGCTGGAATGTTCATTGGTTGCAGCTGGGCGTCATTGGAGCAATATGGAACTGGGCTGAGCAGGAAGTATGGGGATTCAAGCATCATGGAGCCCTCTATGAGCTCTTTTTGGCTCTCCCCAAGCCTAACACTCTTCTAAGAAGCAAGTCAAATATTTGAAATCAACATAAGAAGTCAAATATCTGAAATCACGCACATTCTTTGCCAGTCTCTTCCAAACACACCTTGAACAAATATGTCTCTCTCCAATGCGAGATTTCAGTCATTTAGCAGTCTTGTGACTAGGAATTAGTGTAGGGAGTGCAGCTGCTTCATGTAATCTAGTGGATGTCTGGGAAGTAATTCAAAGTTGTGCCCAAGGGCTCACGTCTTTGCTGCTCTCTGTGGCCTTTAGAAACACAAGATGGCACAGGCATTGGGGGAGAAAGGTCAGGGGGGGAAGCATGCTGAAAAAAAAACAACTAACAGTGGTAAAAAAGGGAAGGGTAAGTTTCTTATTTTTAGGGTCACATCCCAGCAGTATGTAATCAGTGACTGCCCTCAAGGGGAGACCCCTCTTGTCTTCTCCCCGCTGACTGTCCTTTGCCTTTCCCTGCCACCTCAGTTGTTCCAGCCCCCGGGATGCAAAGCGATAGGTTCTGTAATAATTCCACAAGGGCGGTTAGGCAGATAAACAGCACCTGGCTTTTGCACAGGTTCCAGAGCTGTTTGTGAAGCAGTCCAACACAATCCAACATTACTAAACATAAGGTCAAAGATCAGGTTGAGAAACAAAAGGGTAAGACTGAGGGTTGCAATAGGGGTTGGGAACTTTGTTATCAGGCACATCGGCAGAGACTTGGAGGGACCTGTTGTTTCCTAAACTGGCCGGCTCCAGGGTGGGGAGGGAGTTCCCTTGCTGCCTCCTTTCTCTTTCTGGTACTCTGGGATTCATTAAGCATGGAGCTTAGGAACCCAGAGTCCTCTGGAGAAAAATGGCAAGAGAGGGAATCGTGTGGGTTAACAGAGCGAGAGAAAGATTTTTTTCTTTCCATAAAGATTCATGGAAACTCCAGGGTTGGTTGATAAGTGTGAACCATTCTGTAACATGTAAATCTCTGCTAGCAGTGTCTGACTTAAATCCCTTTCATTCTCTGAATGTCATGAGATGCCTTTGTTGTATCATCAACCAGATGTATCTAGATACTCAAAGGATAAGCCTCTGGCTATGTCCACACTAATAAGTTTTCGTTTGAAAATGCATCTTTTTCTCTCTTTTTTGGCCTTCCGTCCACACTGAGACAACGTTTTTGGTCGGGGAAAACTGAGCTTTTTGAAAACGCTCTCCAAAGTGGATACATTTGAAAATGCCGCTTTCGCGTCGCAGTGTGGACTGTCAGAACGGAGGCTTTCGAAAACGATGACGCATTTTAGTCATATGATGCAGTCATGTGACCAATTCAGCTGATGGCGGAAGGCATTGTACAGCAGTTGTTTTGTTTGCTCTCAATTTTGACAGCTCTATTAAAGAAATAATATCAATTAGTACATGCTACAGATAGCTTTTCTTCAAAGAAGTCATAATGTAAGTAAATAAACGGCAGCTGGAAATGACGCAGATCGAATCGTCTTACGTTTCACTCATGCGCAGTACAGTTTTCAGTCATTTCAGTGTGGATGATCTCGGAAAGAGTTTTCAAAACGCCGTTTTCAAATTGATCCGGATTAGTGTAGCCGTAGCCTTTGTTCCTGCCATCATGTTTTCATTTTCATGTTGGCACCACTCATGTAACAATGTCGTGTGAATTGTTAGATAACCACAGGGTATGATTAAAAAGGTCAGAGGCAAGTGGGGTCAAAAATGAACATCACATGACTACACTTTACCATTGCAAATTGCCATATAAACAACCGACTTAACATCAGCCACTTTCTCTTTAAATTGTTTTTATTTACTTGTTACATTGACTAACATAAATAAACAATTTATTTATGAACAAAAGGCACACAGTTCAATTATAAACAAGGAGAACATATTTACAACCTCAAACAAATAGCAAGTATGGAACGCGAATGGCAGCAATGGAAACGGTGAGTTTTTGGGGAAAAAAGTAATAAAAATGTGAAGCTGCAGCAACAGCCTTGAGTCCGAGTGGCATGTCATTGATGTGTCTCTTATTAATGTGGGTTCCAATCCATGGTCATGGAAGCCGCAGCAGAGACACTCATCCACACACATGATCCACACACTAAACTGTCCAGCACAGAGGAGGGACGCCACACACACATACATACAATCCCCATTTGTATTCACAGGGGCATGAGAAGACGGGGCACTGAAAGGTCACACAGAAACCCTCACACATGACTAAGGGTGGGAACCATATCCCATATGGTCCATGAGTCCCTTTCGGACCGCTGGCGCACAACTACTCCGTTCTTTTTTTTAAACTGGCTGAATGTGCGCACAGGTCTCTTGTGCAGGAATCCAGATGTGCAATGATCTTCAAATAGCCACTGTATTGCCCACCTCTTCATACTGAATGATGAAGTAAGGATAACTCTGATCATCGCTGAAGATGACAAAGATCTGTGGGTCCATCCAGTTGTCCACGCAGGAGTCAAATAAGTCGCTGCAGGCGTCTCTTGGATTCAGGGGAGGTGGTCGGCGCATGGAAGGGTTGCCCACTGTAAACTTGCCCGTCAAGACTTTGGCCAGAAACATGTAGTGCACACCTCGGGGTGAGCGCTTGGAGAAGTTGTGAGAATAGACAGCTTTGCGTGCAAAGTAGCTGCCTTGGCCGAACATGGTGGCGTGCTTGCCGCACACACGTGGGTCAAAGTTGTGCTTACAGATGCCCTCCACCACATCCTGGGACGTGCCGTGGAACAGGTGGCGTTCGTTCAGCATGCGGTCCATCTCTGACATGTGCCTTGACATGTATTCTTTCTTCCTGTAAAAAGAAGGAAAAACATACATTTTAATTAACATTCTAAAAAGCCGAAACAATAGCACTATAGAATTTACTAAAGACGCAAAGTGAAGGATTAGCGCTGAAAAGGCGATTACATTTGTGTGCCTGGCGTTATTGTATACGAGTTTTGAATTTCCCTTTCAGATGCAAAATTTATGGGAGGGATATCAAAATAAGTCAGGCAACGCGATTTACTACCGTTTACTAGCTCATCAAATTACTCATTTTTGTGGCATTATTTAACGCCCCAAATAAGCACGCCTTAAAGCAGGCTATTTTGCTGTTTAGTAAATCTTTGCAACTATTCTTTGTCTTTAAGACCTTGCATCTAATAAATCTTTTCAACTGACAGGTGTGGGAAAGAATTTAATTTTGAACCCTGATGTCAACAATTACTGTATGCAAACTTCTAGGACTAAAATAAAACAAACTTTGTTGTGTCAGAGCACACCAGCTGTCCTTGCACAAAAACAAGACATCAAGCCAAACTCTGGAGTGCTCAGCCTGTCATCTGGTCAAATGGAAACAGAGAAGTGAGAGGGTACAGAGAGGGTGAGTGAACAGATGAGCGCCAGGGACCTGAGTGAACACAGTCTGCAACAGGGCTCCATTAGCCCACAGTCTGTGCCTCCATTGTTGTGGGCATAGGGGACGCAAGGTCAGCCAGGCTGGGAGAAACTCTCTGATCAGTGGAGTACTCAGTGTGACACCGCCTGGCCCTAACTGACCTCAAGTGACCCTACGGCCACTGACAAGGCCTAGTTGTCACAATCATGGACTGACACGCTCACGCGCACATTGCCGAATAGCAGTGACTCCATATGCGTCAGTAAAGTCATCACTCGTGTTGTTTCAGCTTCTCCTTTCATCTCCTTTAAGCTCTTTTACACCAAGCTACTCTGCCATCAGTCTGTTTTGTTCTTTCTTTTACTGATGCAAACAAATCCTCTTTCATGCTTACCCAGTGACATTCTCTCTCTCTCGCACGCTGGCCAACACCCTGGAAACACTCAGAACTATTGTACAAAAGATCTTCACCTGCACAAGCATATGAACACACCAACCTTTATTCCTTCAGCTCTCTTTCCCAGGCTACTACAATAAGTGCTTGCAGGGGGATGAACTAATCGCTGGATTTGCCAAATGTTGTGAGGTACACCGCATTGAATCTTTGAATGATATTAAAGAGTTTTATTTAAGACACGTAGAAGCATGTAAATGAGATATCCACACCTTAATATTCAGTTGGCCTTTCAGGGATATATAGGATTTGGCATTCACCTCAATCAATCAAGCAAACTACACATGAATGTTTTACTTATTGATCTATTCTTGTTAATGTTATACTTATTGACTTACTGAATCTATTCTTGTGTAGGTGGATGGTTGGATGGGATATATGCAGGGTGCAATTTGTCTGTGCATCTCTGCCTCTGCTGAATTATTTTTATAACCGTTGGGGATAAAATGATTAGCAAAACGTGCTATGAAATCCCCTTCTGAATCAAATGACTGGCAAAACGCGCTTTGAAATCCGGTTCTGAATCAATTGATTCGTGAGCCGATTCAAGCACTTCGAATCATTTTGCGACGCAATGGTTTAACTGACTCTGAGTTTCAAAAAGCTCTGGTCTGTTTATACATTTTCCGTCGTATTAACAGACGGATTTATCATGAGATCATTTAATTTATCATACTAATTTAGTAGTAGTTTCTGCCACCAATACCAGTACAATTTCCCAGTTCCCTGTAGCAATTTCAGTATCAAAACAAACACTATTTGATTAACTGGTACAAAATACAAAAACTAAAAGGCTGTTACAGTTTTTGCTGTTGTTTTAATAATAACTTTTGACAGCACTATCCAATTCACACCTATTTTTATCAGAAAGAACCGGTTCCACAGATAATTATTAAAAAATATTAACAGTCAACAGAAAAAAAAAAGTCACTATGAACTTAACACGCAGTACATACTTTCCAAAAAGTATTAATAATTTGATTTGGCTTTAGTACAATGACTAGGTTATATTAAAGCTATTTTTTTTAGAAACAACATGTTGTCTATATTATCATGCTTAATATTTTCTTACACAGTATAAATAGGTCAGTCTTTGCACATTTAAATATGTAACTTCCTTAATATTTCAAACAAGGGGATTCATTGTATCCTTGTAAGGGTCCTTGGCATAAAAAATATTTTTTTTTTTTGAAAATGATTATGCTAGACTACCAAAATGGAATATAGCCTACCTAAACTGTCACATTATTATATAAATCTACTGTCTACTGTGTGTTCGTAAACAGCAATTACTCCAGCGATGGCATTGCTAGACACACACTAGGAAATATGCAAGGATTAGCTAATCTGTTGCATGCTTAAGACAGCAGTGAAGAGACACGCACGCACAAACACACCTCATGAGTCAGCAGCAATAACTCTTTATTACTGACTCATCCTTTTTCTGTGCCCTTTTGTCCGCAGAATAGGGGCACGAAATGTCTATTTAAAATACACCAAGGCTCTAACGCTAGCACCCTTTCCTTTCTCGCTAACTTCCTCTGTACATGTTCCACATTTCACACGCTGAGAAGTTAACCTCACAGAGCTACCACAAAAAGACATCTGTTTCCGACCAACACAACTTAGTAAGAACCGTTAACGTGGTTGACACCTAGCAGCTTGAAAGCATACATCAAAGCCTCAGAGTCTTGTTCAGGGGTGCGGATAAATGCTCACTTTACAGACGTTTATTAAACACAGATCTGTCCTGATAGCCTTTTATTTCTATTCTCATACAGTTTGTAATGTCAACGTTTACTAAACAATGCTCTGGCCCCCAGATAAATAGTCTAAACAACTTTGAATAGCACAAAGGATCTAGACATTGTTTGAGAATCTCCTACCACACCTTTTGTACTTCTCCCAGAGGAAAGGGTTTTGGACACGGAGGATCTTCAGGATGCGGAACTTGGTCTCAGAGACGGTTTTGTGGAAGAGGCTGTAGACGGTCCGGTAGCTGCGGTCATCCCGGGAGACAGGCACCTGCAGGAAGTCCTGACTGTTGTTCATGGGTAACCAAGTCTCAGGGTACACCTTGGAAGGACCGTTCAACGTGGGAGAGAGAGGTTGGTTTCCAGACGTTTCCAGGGAGGAGAGAAATGCTGAGGAAAGGCCACCAAGAGTCCTAAAGAAGAGAAGAAAACATGTCATTACTATTAGACAAACCGAATTATAAATAAAGACAACCAGCAAAGATCAATAATATGTCATTGCTATAATAAGTCACAGCTGATTTAATGCAGTCGAAATACTAAATACACATGAATTAATTGTAAAAACATTAATGGATACTTTTTGCCATGGTATTAAAATTGCCATTTCTCAAATTTCTTCTGAAATTATGGTACTTGTAAGTCTATGAGAGTCTGGAGGTCATGGTTAAATGGAGGTCAGGGTTCAGTCCCGTGACTAAACATTGCACTTGATTTCTAGCAGGTAAAGGTTATCCCTCAAATCAGTGTGACTACCTTGTGAGACATCTTTTAACCAATAGCTTGCGCTTTCTTCTCTCGACTCGACTGGAGCTGCAGCAATTTTACCATATATTTTTGAGAGGCACTGAGGAAACGCAAATGAAAAGAAACTAGGGCAATCATTTTGAAGAGATAAGCAAACACTTTCTGGAAAGCAACTGTTAAGGGTCTGTTTGTTAAAGAGTGTCTGTGTCTGAATGAAAGGGTGATTTATTCTGCTTGCTGAGCATTAGCTCAGCTGGTGCAGGCAGCGGTTCGGCCAAATTGTCAATCGCACTAATGAGTTCCACCCCTGTTCTCAGGACAATGTGTTCCTGATGCTGCAGGACCCTTTAAATGGGTGGAAAAGCATTGCAGTGGCCTCTACCTGACAACAGGAGCAGATTGATGGCAATAAGTGAAGCGAGAAGATGAATAGCATGTCTAAATCAAACATTAGTAGTAGAAAAAGTGTTGGCGACTTCGATTTATTTTCCCAAACCAGTTCAGGTTGTCTTGTTTCAGTTTAAATTGACTGAAATTCAACCTTCAAAAATGTTGTGACATATAATATTGTCGAAAGGCTAAAATATTATATAATCCAGTTCTGATTTTGCACCATTAATGCTGGGGACAGAAAATTCAAAACTGATGTTTGCCTTTATTTACATGTAGTTATAAGGGTACATACAGACAAATATCAATATGTCTCTGACTCTTCACAGGCCTGAGTGACTTAGTAGATGTAAGAGATGAAAGATTTTCATATGGTCATGTTAGACTCTTATACACAGTTCTGGAACCCATTTAACCATCCTCCCTTCTCCTCTACCTTTTTACATCTGTTCAATCTTTTTAACGTAATAAGCACGTCACATTTCAGTTGACAACAGATGTAACAGAAGTTTCTCTCTTTATGGGAATTTTGATGGACTAACTTATTCTGCAGTCCATGTTCTAGCTTAAGGTGAATAGGAATATTATATTTCAGGAAAGTGACTTGGAGGCACAAGCAGTACCCCAAGCAATTAACATAAAATACACGCTTTAAACCCCTCACTGATGGGAATACTGCAAATCCGATATGTTCTTGGCGAGCAGTGAACCGCTTGTAAATTATCTTGGGGTTTTGGAGCGCATAAACAATGGAATAAATTAAAAAAAGAATAGGAAACATTGCTGAGGAACAAACACATTTTGGTGCTAAGCTGGTTGTTATGGGATATTAAGTATGAAATTGGTGGTGGCTAGAAAATGTTTTTTAGAACACTTTGCTGTTAGAGCGCTGGAGGTAAACGAGGATACTCACTGGAGGTAAGGCGTGAGCATGATGGAGGACCTGAACAGCGGGCGTTTTTTGATCTGCCGGCGGAAACCGAAAACAGCATTTTGCTGGAAGCCCTCACGAATGTTCAGGATGTACTGATTCTGCAGCGTGATGAAACGGACCTCCTTCAGTCCTCGGCCACTAGCCTCTTCAATCAACCGAACCACCGGCTGTGAAACGGAGAAAGAAAGAGGAAATGAGTTCGACAGAGAAAAGAGAGAACAACAGAACACTTAAATGTGCTCCGACTCCCACTCAATTCATCCAGAGCACTGGTCAGAATGTATCCATCATAAGAGATTTTCAGAGGAAATAAAAAGCTTTGTTTTCAAAGGAACGCTTATGCAATGTTCTGATTTCAGGCGCTTGTGAATAGAACAGGACGTCTTCTCCGGTGTGTGCAAGCCAGTTCGACTTGAGACCCAATACATAACGCAATCACGCATACATTCTTCGAGCCAACTACACACACACACACACACACAAACATACACTAATTCGAAGAACTGAAAACCTGTTATTTAAGTGCGCTATCTTAATTTTTTATTTTTTTTATTTCCTTTCTAAAATCAAAAAATTAGGTCGCCATGATCTTTTGATGTTTCGAAATAAGTCACTCATGCTTAGAAATTCGATATTTGAAAAAAAAAAAACCACAACAAAAATATTAATTTTGTGAAATATTATTATAATAAAACAAATGTTATGATGCCTTTTATTCCTGTATTGACAAAGCAGTCATTAGTTTTCAGAAATAATTCTAATATGATGATTTGATGCTCAAGAAATATTTAAAGAGTTTATTTGCAAAAGCACTGTTTTTTTTCCCCTTTCAAAAATCATGAATTTATTATGTTATCATGCTTTTATTGTGTGAGCTGTATTTTTGTAATAACATTTTTTTTAATGATTTTTGAAAATTCAAAACAAAATGTTTTTGCAAATGAACCGTTTGATAAATAGAAGGTTTAAATAACATTTGTATTTAAAATGAAAATCGAATGTAAAATTACAATTGTCCGAAAGGAATTATAAAAGAAAGAGGATGAATGTATTAGACTGGTGTGCCTCACCTCTGAATATTCCCTCCAGCCAAAGTTATCTCTACAGTAGTACTTCCACACAGTCTGGCAGTTAGGGGTGGGGCTTGTGTTTGTGGGCGTGTCAGTGGAGCTGGAAGGCGTGGACAGACGCCTGACGAGGTCAAACTCCAGGTCACAAACTCGCATGGCACTGAAGTCCAACGTAAACACTCGACCGCTGTGCGTGAAACAAAAGTAAACAGATGTAAACACAAAATCCCAAACACATCCACATGACAGTCACTTACACAGAATAAAAACAGTTGGTTCAGTTCCCGACAGCTAATAATCTGTCCTTGAGCCATGACATCAATAAAGGTCCTTTGAAGAAAAACAACATCTTACACCTAATTTAATTTCCACAAAATTCCTTGGGCTTATTAGAATGCTCTCCCTTGGTCTTTGTGGTCCTGAAAAACCCAATGAGGGGCGAGATTGTGCTCCAGACGGAGGGGGATGGAATGGTGACCCCCTGACTGCCCCCTGCGTACAGACCCTGGCTTTTTAGGTCACCCTCCAGGGGTGGCGGCTTGCTAATAATGGCCTCATCGATCACACTTACTCTCCAACACAAAGAGGATTTGGGGTTAAAGGTGAAATGTCTGAGCAAAAGTGGTTCAAATAATGCCAGACCCACATGTAGACACAAAATTCTACTGGTGGAAGAATAAGAGGCCTATACAGGTCAAATCACATAAAACGTTTACAAAGACAAATCACAAACCATCCAATATAATGCCCATTGATGAAACGGCCCAAAAATCATTGAGGAGTGTAAACTTAAACAAATAATCATCCTCCCACTCAAACACACCTGTAAAGGTCAGAGACCCAGACAACTGCTGAGTGTACTAGACCGAAAATGCCCGACACACTCAAAATCAACACTCCAGAAAGTTTTGAGAGCTAATCTCAGAAGCACACCAGAAGGACACGGAGCTCTGACAGGATGGGTGGACTGAGGCCTGAAAGAAACACTCACAAGCGAACGTGGCGGACAGACGCGAGGTAGACTAAACACTGGAAGTCCAGAGAACAGCAGAGAGAGCCTAGCAGAGAGATGATCTCAACGACCTCACAAATACATACACACAAAATACAATTAAACAGCAAGAGGCTGCTTGGGAGCATTAGCAAGCCTCCAAAACATGACCATGGAAGACAAAACATGAGAACACTGATCAAAAACAATCTATGTTGCTATGAAGGAAAAAAAGCACAATAAAATGCTGTGACGATCTCAATCCTTTTTATAGATGTTATTTTGAATGGTCTCCAGAATGAGGACAGTTAAAAAATTTGATGATATTTTGGGTTGTTTCTTACCAAACAAGGTAAAAATTACTACACACAGAGAATACAGCCTCTGAAAGAATAAAGGGTGGCACATAAGCTGCCAAAACCGTCATCATCATAGTCATAGATGGCAAAGAACAGATAGAACAAGCAAATGAGGCTTATTCGCTTCCTCACTGACGCTCACATAATGTTTTTCTATCTTTAAAATCATGCCAACAGACACCAAATCTGATCTAAAAAAATGCATGACAAACAAAACCAGGCTCAGACTACACATGCACGCATGCGCGTTTGAGAGAGAGAGAGAGAGATGCTTATCATTGCTGTGTTAACTGACCTACTGAATTGAGTCAGCCCAAAACACACATATGCATAAACCAGCCATTCACACACACACACACACACAGAATGTGGTCTCCATGAGTCTCTCTCACACACAGTGATGTGTAAAAAGGCTTCCCAGCAGTCCGTTCCAAAATTAAACCCTTTGTGTAAACAAGTTAAAGGATTACTTCATCCAAAAATTAAGATTCTGTCATCAGTTACTCAACCTCATGTTGTTCCCAACCTATGTGACCTATTTATATTATAGAAAAAAATGAATAAGAATGAAAACAGAAATTTCTGATTTAAAAATGAATCACTCTTTTGAGTCAGATTGTTGTTAATGAATCGATTCAGCTATTTCATAACGTTACAGCTGACTAAAACTAAAACTATTAGCAATTGTTTTCATTTATTGAAAAAAAAAATTGCTGAATTAATACTATGACTAAAGATAAAAATGAATAAAAAAGCTAAATGGCTAATTTAAAAAAAAAAAATTATATATATGTAATAAATGTACTAAAACAAATTAACAAAAAAATGTATAGCTAATTCAAAACATTAATAAATGCTACAATATGATACAAAAAAAAAAACTGGTTGGAACTGACTGACACAATGAGTCACAGATGGTTAAGAGCTCAGATATTTAGTGATAATTAAATATTCAAATGTTTCTAACACAATCACAATTATGGCTTCAGAATACATAATATATACAGTATATATACACACACACACACACACACACACACACACAAGTCACATGAACTAATTCAAAGGGATTTTATAGTGTTTATCTTTCGGTCCTTATTCACTTCATTTAAAATGTTTCAATTTAAAATTTCGCTGAAGGCAGCAAGCCAGATTTGGAACAACTTGTGGGTGCGTAAATGATAACAGAAATTCAGGCCCCGAAATCATCCCAAAACCTTCAGCATCTACCAGAACAGTCCTTACCCTCTTTTTCATAGCGAAAGACACACATTGTGTCCTCTCAACTGGAACACCATGGGCTTCAATCATACACACCCAGAATCACTCTAAAGCAGCATGTTCAGGACAGCCTGTCTTTTACAGACAGTTCCGGGCAAAAACACACATTCTGCCCTAGCAAGCGGCTTCTGGCTCAGCCAACAAAAACCAACAGAGAGAGCGGCTCCTCATGCTGGAGACCAGAACACAGCCGTTTCAGCACTTCCATCAGGTCATCGGAGCCAAGGCACCAGATAAAACCAGTCTAGCAGCCAAACTCGAACATTTAGAGCCGTTAATGTCCTTCAGAACACTAAAAGGACACTAAATCCAGGATTACTCAGACACCCAGTTCCAGGGGGACAAAATGTAGATGTTTGTGTAATTTCACGTCTGGAAAACATTCATTATCTCAAGTAAACATGCGGAGAATAAAACTGACAGCTCTGGAAAAAATGGAGAAATTGAAACAAACAACATTGCTTCATGTGCCGTTAACTGAAAAACACAAAACCAGACCTAGACAGGGAATGCGAAAGTATAAGACTGAAAATGTTACTGCAAAAGAGGTACACCTCACTGGAGCTCTCAGTTATGTCTCATAAAATATCTTGATCACAAATATGACATATAGGAAGAACATAAAGCTAGTGAACTCTATGATTAAAACGATGCTTAATCCAAACAGTGGTTTTAGCTGGTCTTTATATTAACTTTATATATACATATTTTCAGTGTTTTTCCTCAATAACGTCGCTATCATTTATTTTTATTTTAAATTTTGTAACTGTAGTACTTCAATTCTAAAGTATTTCTGCAATTTTCAATTACTAAAACATTTTTTAAGTAAATGTTTTAGATAACAATAACAGTCTCAGATAATTGCTTAAGAAACGTTCCTTATTTTTGAATAGAAAGTGGTATGTTTGCAATTCTGAAGACAGTCTTGAGCTCCTCTGTAAGATTACTGGAGTCTAATAAAAGCAGGCGACACAAAGCAAGTCTTTTGATGGCTCTCACTGCTGTGTGTAGGAGTCACAACTGAAACGTTAAAGATCTCATTTTGCAAGTTATTCTACTGGCAAGAACTGCTAAACATCTGAATCAATAATGCAAATTCCTCTCTCAAATGCAAAAGGCAACAACATCATTATCAGATTCCCTGGAATCTATGTACAAAATGTCCATCCTGACAAACAAAAACGCTGTCCTTTGCACAACAAATTGCCAGAAATCTACAGTTGCAATATTTAAGATAGGGCTGAGCTTTAGTTTCTTAAGAGAAATGATCCGCTCATGAGTTTCACAACCCAAATATCCTTCTGCAGGAGTCACTCTGTTGCTAGTTTCGCTCCAGGGTGTTGCTGACTCATGCTAAGTCATCTGCGCTCAATACAGCAGCAGAGACATGCTCGACAGTGCCAGCATTTCTCCTCAGGGCTCATGACTGAGAAGACCCGCACTTTCGTTCCACCTGCCCTTCTGCATCCAAATCAGAAGCAGACAAAGGCCATTACCAAGAACGATAGCTATCACTTCCCAGAGTGAAAACACAACAACAAAACAGATGAGAGAAAACTGGTTTGGGTAAATGACGAGGCTCTTTATAATGACAGAAAGAAAGAGGGAGAGTTTACAGTCCGTTTCTTTCTTGTTCTTTCTCTCTGCAACACTCGTTCTTTGTCCGGAACTCTCTGTTTGTACAATGAGGTACAATGAGGAAAGAACAGGGCATTCTGGGATTAAGAAGGAATGGGTGGTTACAGGAGGGACTGCACTGGGAGGTAATAAATAAGTGTCTCAGAACGACCAGAGCTCTCTCACTACACAATGTCATTTATGACGTCATTTCTCCGATGCGATTATCAACCCGGAAAGCCGGCAGTGGGATGTAATGTGGCTTGGGTTTCACAACACGGTACACTTTAACATGAACACATGCGCATTTGTATAGCACTCAGCTCGCGTTACCCTTCTCTTTTGGATGTGCATCAAGGTATGTGACACCTAGCACGCAGTGTTTCACTGCAACACACACACATCTGCGTCGGCTTCCCTGACAGACTAGGTTTCACTGTAGCTCGCCCACACACACTTTTCATTTTCGCACAAGTGTCTGCTTCTTTTTCAAGCCTGGCACGCTGAGCTCAAGTTGGCCACCTGTGCACCGGGTAACCATGACGACCATTATTCATCAGGGCGCCTGACGGACCGAGTAATAGCATGGTGATAACAATAGAAGTCCCAGTGCCCCTTTGCCCTGCCTTGCAGACAAAGCGCGGTCACCCCATACGGAGGACCCCGAGATGGCTTCAATCCATTCGGCCCTACTGCGGGGCTAAAAATAACCTTCCGGCCATTAAATTAAGAATAGAAATAAATCTCTCTCTGCGCTCATCAGCACAACCTACTTATGAAGCCACAGGCTATTCTAGTCCACATCTGAACACATGCAACTCGGAAAGCAAAGAGCTGTATGACATAAAGATTTATAAGGTGCAATATTTATTAAGTGCAGTTAGGAATGGGTGATATTATGAGATTTTGCTATATCCTGTCTTCTGTGGTATGAACATACCTGTAACATAGAACTATATATACACCTTTGAGTGATAAAAAAATATGCATGAAGGAGAATATAAAGAGTGGGATGCATTTGCGCAATAAGCAGTGAAAAAGAACTAAATTTCAAAATGACACAAAGACAACATGCAAAATAGATCTGTTTTGTGTTATATTGTGCCTCAATGGTCAAAATGTGCACACAACTATGTCCAAATGCCTGCAATATTCACATAAACACAGTCGGTTAAAGGTAAACAGATGTGCATCAGTACACTGGATCAGTATACTGGATTAAAGGGACAGTAGTCTAATTTAGCTGCTGCTGTCTGTCTTTATTAAAGTTAATAATAACTGCACTTTTTAAAAGAATTAGTTTGATTGATACAGTGAAGAATATGAAGTCTTTAAATATTTAGCTAAATAAGCAGGGCCGGATTTAGTCAGCCCCAGTAGGGGGTGCATGTAGAATATTGGGGGGGGGGGGGGGGGGGGGGGGGGGGGGGGGTGT
>JAUCMS010000124.1:161731-179480 GCA_032357445.1 Enteromius radiatus | reverse complement strand
GCCTTCACGTTTGGGGGGGCAGTCACAGCATTTAGGGGGGCATTGCCCCACCTTGCCCATGCCTATGTCCGGGCCTGTAAATAAGCCTAGCTTACTGTGGCTGAATAAACTGATAGATAGTAAATAGATGATAAATTAATAGATGCTATAATGAGATCTGTCTCGTTATAATAAAATAAAAATTCTCATGCTGTGAAACAAGCATATTGGCCACCCCTAAGTGCAATATGTGAATCGACCGACAATTAGAATGATGGAGAGTGTATAATTAAAGCCAATAAAGGGTGTTGAGAGAAACAGAGAGAAGGAGAGGGAGAGGGGAGTGGTTGATGAGCCAGTTTCACCTCTATTTATCTCTCTCGCTACCTGTGAGGTGGAGTCACGGGTGAATAACCTGTTCTGCTCCTCCTGTAAGCCCTGCTAAAGCGCTGCGTCACTTTTATGTCCCCCTGACCCAATCATAAGGTGACCATGACCTAACCGTCTGATGAGTCACCAGTGTCAGGTGCTGAGATCAGCCAGTGCACACACACACACACACCCACACACACCCTCACTTGACTTGAGTCAGTGAGACGTAAAAAGATTGTGGACAAGGTGTAGGGTCAGTAACACTACATTATCTTAAATCAAATGAAAAGTAAATTGCTATATTAAAGGCACTTTTAAAAACCTGTTTTTAAGTGATGAAAGCTTTAGTTAAAGCATTGATTAAAGTCTGAAAAACACTATGTTTAACCAATGCAGGAGTTTAATGGTTGAGCTAACAGAGAAAACTGATTATCAACTGCTATATGTGTTTTTATAAAGTGCTTCACTTCGGATTGCAGTACCAAATGAAACAGATCACAAAACTGTTTGTGTTCATGGACTAGAGTATGTTTCAAGCTTTAGTTTCACAATTTAAAACCCATATGCACAATAGCATTTGAAGCTTGAAATCCCCTAAACTAGTTTTATGCTTACATAGTCACTCCTGTACTGATCTAAATCAGCGATAAGCAAAGCATTTCAGCTTCTCTCAGCTGTAAACAAAAAACATGGATGCCAAAAGTTTAAAGTTGGTTATTTTTAAATAAATATTATTTCAATGTTGAGTACTATATATATTATCAGAATGGTCACACTTTATTTTATGGTCTAATTCCATCAGTAAGATATTTAATGGTTTTTAAAGATGTTTCTTCTGCTCATCAAGGCTGCATTTATTAGATAAAAAATCCAGAAAAAACTGTAATATTGTGAAATATTATTTCAATTTAAAATAAGTGTTTTCTGTGTGAATATATTTTAAAATGTAATTTATTCCTGTGATACAAAGCATCATTACTCCAGTCTTCAGTGTCACTTTCAGACCTTTCAGAAATCATTCTAATCTGCTGAATTAAAGCAAACGAAAATGGAAAGAGGTGTTTTCCTAATACAATTTTTAAAAATGAAAAAATGTAATGCATGGATGAAATTCTCACAGTAAGATCAATAGATACTGTAAATTTTAATGTCATGCAGACTTTCATAAAAAAAACTGCAGTCATGCAAATATTTTCAAAAGCTTTTCGACTCTATAATTCTTATGTCTGTAAATCAAACTCTGTGTGTAACAGTTTAAGATTATGAACTAAGAACAGTTAACGATAAGCATATTCAGAAGCAATGTGTATGCAGCAAAGCAAATTCAGATTTTTGACCTTACTTTAACTTGCCCAGTTTAGGCCATTCTCTTGTTATCCAGGACTTCTGCAAATCAGGGGAACTCGAACCCAGCTGGCAAACTAAAACACTATACAGTTCTCTTTTTCTGAAAGCTAAATCGTGGTTCTGCTGATTTCACCAGCTTTAAACACACACACACACAACCCGGGTACTGGAGAAACAGCAGTAAAAGGGGTCAAAGCAGGGGAGGGAGGTGGCTAAAAGTGCGTCTGGAGAAAGAGAATGCATGAAGTGTGAAGGATTAGCAGCCCTTAAAAACCTTGTGCGCCACTGAGCGTGCCCAACCCCAAGGTCTGCGTCTGGACTGGCATGTTCCATATACAACCACTTCTAAAAGACACGCTTGGATGATTACCCTTTAACCCGGCAACCCCGTGCCCCCCTGGCACATATGCTCCGAACGCTAATAAAAAAAAGCACCTCTGAGCCAGCTGTGGTTTGTGGTGTCAGACGGTCAGCCAGGGATACAAAGCAGACAAAATCCAAAAGGAAAGAGAGAGATATTTAACATTTCTACGCTCTACTGCCTCTCATTCCAAAACAGCAAAGTACAGTACGATCTTCTTACCTACTTAATCCCATACACACA
Organism: Enteromius radiatus; assembly: GCA_032357445.1. Classification (NCBI taxonomy): domain Eukaryota; kingdom Metazoa; phylum Chordata; class Actinopteri; order Cypriniformes; family Cyprinidae; genus Enteromius; species Enteromius radiatus. Next base: position 177,178 of record JAUCMS010000124.1, on the reverse strand, counting down.
AAACAACTCACTTTTAAGTGCTCAGCTTTAGCAGCCCGCATGCCAGCATGATTCACACCCTGCACGAGCGTCACAGTCTGAGAAGAATTAAACAAACACACACACACTCACGTATGCACCTGATCACACACTACCAACCCTGAGATGAGGCAGTCACCTCTGCGGGTGGTAAACTCAGCAATGGGACACGCTCAGCAAACAGATACTTCGAAAACACACACACACGCAATGACACAGGGCAGCTGCAGACGTCATATCAGTACCGTGCAAACACCTTTTTAAGGCTTTTTAGAGTTATACATTTACACACATTTACCAACAGACAAAGGCTTTAACCGTGAACCGAGTTCACACAAGAAATTCAAATTCTGTTAACATTTACTCAACATCATGTTATTCCTATTCTTTATGACATTTTTTTATTCTGTGGAAAACAATGAAGAATGTTTCATCCACACAATGAAAGCCAATCAGGTCCAAACCACTGACTTTCACTGACAATTCTTCAAAATATCTTTGTTTGTGTTCCACAGAATAAAAAAAAAAGGTAAATGATGAATGGACAAACATCACTGGTTGTTTTCGAAGTACTTGTGTGATCTCGGCTGTCATGCAAGCATATTCAAGCATCCAAAAGCCATATATGCTCTATGTATGAAAACTGATCAGATTTTATACTGTATGCAAATAAAAGAGTAAATGAAATCAGTGTATATGTATCAGTATCATTTAAAGCAAAAGTGTTTCTTCAGAAGATTAAAATACTCAATTCATATTTCTTTTCCAAACCCTTTTTAAACATTGTGAAATATAAACGTTTTGATGTAATGGACTTTCAACGAAAGGACAGAAACGTAATTTACTTCGAAACAAAAGTCTTACATGTTTGGATTGACAAGGGTGAGTAAATGACAGAATTTTAATTTTCGGCTGAACTTTCCCTTTAAATGAATAACAGCAGTGGTTAAAGTTTGAACCAGGTGACTTTTGGATAATTCACAGCTTGCATTGGCTTATGAGCAAGCCTTTTTATCCAACACTGCACTCACTTATGTCACAACACAGCAGCCAAGAAAATATATTCAACAGATGACTGATTGCTATCACAAATATGTCCAAGATTGGAGCGGCTGAGCAGCACGATCCTACCAAAATATATTGCTCGCAAAAATGATCAATGCAGCTGTCTACGCTAGCTAGTTTTATTGTGTTATGGAAGGATGTACCTGTAAGCTTCCATTACACTGATCCAAAAACGAGAGCTATCATTTAGTAATATGGTGATATCTACACGGAAACTCTACTGTATAAAGCCTCTGACTGGCAGCTGATTATAAAGTGCAAAAGGGCTTTCCATTCTTCCTCTTCAAGAGATTTAAGGGAATAAATCAACCTCAGTCAACACTCTTGACTTCTCGTTTTTTGTTTCCATTCAGGGAGGACGCACTTAAAAGAGCTGAGGGCTAAGTAAATGCTCTCGTTTCTCTCTTGCTCTCTGTAAGAAAATAAAAAGTCTCCAAAAAGTCTGTTCTGGAGGACACTAATGGGACGTGCGCTACTGAGCACCGTGTGGGACTGGGACTGAACTGTTTGTTCAGACAATCCAGCCACTATTTGGCTCTTTCACTTTGTCCCTCATAAACATACTTTAGCTGCAAATTCAGGTAGCTTTTGTTTATGTTAGAAAGCACATTTGAAAGTGTGAGAAAACATTAGCGTGTTATGATCAGACTAGCGCAAAAGTCAAAACAACTCTGACACTTGATAAAAAATACTGTTACTCTGTTAAACGCATAAATAACAACGTAAAAACATTGTATTTCAACATGAACACTATTCTTTAGAAAAATTACGATATAGAGATAGTTTGGTAATACTATCAAAATTACCTCAGGTACTTTCAAAGAACACCATGATACAGTCAGATGACAGTACCGTGATACTTTGATGTATGGTACCAAAATTCATGTTATATTATATTTATTTTATAGAAAGGTTCTTCAGAGCTTAAAGGTTCTTTATCGAACATGGCATAGTGAAGCACCTTTATTTAGAGTTTATACAAAAGAAAAACTTGGTACTGCATATTCTTTTACATGCTACATATGCAAAGGTATGATAATGTTATTAGCATTTTTAGAACTGCAAGAGAGAAAGAATGCAGAATGAGTCAAACTGACGGTGAAGTATGAAAAGTCAAGAGACCTCACCCATGTGAATAATTTCATGGCCCGTTTAAGGCGTTATCTCCTTTCTCACACACGCAGGCACACAAGCACGCAAACACACATGCAAACACCTTGGTTTCAGGTCACCGTGCCCTTGGTGCACAGTGAGATTGTGTGACAAACACAATCATCTCACCCTCAGCTGCTCCCATGGAGACCAAACCTTCAAGATCAAGGGTCACGGTTCTCACACATTGCAGCACAATGACACAAAAAAGAAAAGCTATTAGGCTCCTGCACATCCATTTCTTAGGATATATGCACGAATGAAGAATGGGGATCACTGCAAGCCAGCGTAAACAGCCTGACCACTGATCCTGTGACTTTGCATTCAAAAATACACGTTGGTCACATTAATAATGACTAAAAACAGTATGTCAAATTGAAATCTCAGAAGCAATTGTTGGACATGTTTCACTTTGCTTCCCAACAAGAAAGTCTCCATATAGATGGTTTCAATGACAACAACATAAACAAACGTTACTGCACATGCGTGCTTTTGTGGCCCTAACTTAATTTCCGGTAGACATCCAAATAGAATCAATAACAACAGCTAAGTCCTTTCTAGAGTAGATCATTTTTTTGATAACAAGCAAAATATGTTCACTGCGTAAATCACATGGATTTATTAAAAATACAACTTCATTCTCTGCCAGCAGGAGGTGCTTTAAGTACGAGAAATGAGAGGTTTCCATGATAATGGCTGTAGACAAAGCAGCTCTGAGCTTACAAACGCTGCCTTGTATGCATGATGAAATGAAAATGACATTTTCTAAAGACAGTCTTCATTCAGAAATACAGTGATATAAAAACACCCACATCTCGGTTTGATTTTTAAAGCCTTTAGGAAAAATGGTCGGTTTTTATATAGTGGCAGGTAGACATAAATAAATAAATATTTGGGAAACACGTCCCACAGCACAATAACCCGAGACCAATTTCATTACTCATTATGAGCTGCGTTTGTAGCCCGTGACACTAACCAGACCGCTAAACAAAGTCACGATGAAACAATCTATACCATATATCAGTTCTTCTCTTGAAAGGCCCTTTTTTTTCTTTTCCTCAAAATAAAAGCCAATAAGTTTGATACTGTGTCTTTGCTTTCAAAAATAAAGCATTTGGACACCCTGGTCAACAAAATGTCAAAACAAGATCTGATAAGTGATTTTTGAACATGTTTATATTTTATTTGATAACCACAAAGCATCTAAAAACTGTATTTTTAACTCTCAAGTGTATATCTATTGATTTACCACTTTTTATGAAACTTTAAACTAGAAAAGCCCCTGTCTAGCCTACAAATTTTCATTAAAATGCCAAAACAGTATGTCTGATATTGTGTATTCGTGGCATTTAAAAACAAGGTCCCCCCGAAGCATTTGGTGAACACAAAACGTCAAACCAAGAACTAAGAAGTGATCTGACAAGCAGCAGTGTCAAAATACTGTATCTTAACTTCTAAACTGTTTTGTTTTATCATTTAAAACCTCTGTAAGTGTTTCACTTGAAAAGTCCTTTCCGCCTTTCTTTAAAATAAAATAAGTTGTTTTTTTGTTTGTTTGTTTTTTTGTCTAAAACAAAGACAGTATTATTTGTGCCTAAAGTATCTAAAATTTGTTCTGGGGCAACTATACGTAGCGTCTATCACAGACCCTCTCATTTCTGCTTTGAAATGCTCTGTAACATTACACAATGACTTCTTCTAGAGAAAAACAGAATCCTCCACGCAAACAAAAAAGATGGGGGGTCAGCAAACAAGGGTGTGGTTTACAGGCTCTGTAGGTCTCACTTTACCCCTGAACTACCAAAGTCAGCAGGAGGTTAATGGTCGGCTTTAGCTATTAACATGAAACAGGTCACTGTGAGCCACAGTTCTGAGAGCACATGGTCTAAACGGGCCAACAGAGACAGTTACGTAGCCATTCTGGCCATTAAATTCTGTAGACAAAGACCCCCTAAATAGCTGGCTATCCCACAGGAGAATTTCCATGACAAATCGACAATGCCATCTTCTAGAAGGAAGCAGCCAGGAGCTGTGTCATGGTGAGCATTAAAAATCACTGTCTCTATTGCTTTTGTCATGACCAAGTGCACTTCCTTTTGCAAACCATTTTTGCATACAGATCAGGCTTGGGACCTTAACAAGACTCTCACCAACAAAAAGGCCCTTTTGTTTAGGCAAAAAAATAAAAAAATTGCCACTGGGTCAAAGCAACCATGATTTCAGCTCAGGGATAAAAAGTGTGGCAATGAAGTGTGTGATTGGTATGTCTATGTACGCTTGTGTGCAAACGATCAATAAAATAAAATCAAATAAAACAGCCATTCACAGAGACTTAATGTGTGCGTGCATGAAAGCGAGTGTGGGTGGGTGAGCGTGTGCATAATTACGTGTGTCCCTAAAGCTCGTTTATTTGCGTGTTTGTGAGCAAGTCTGCGTGTGAGCCCTTCTCTGTCTGTGCGACGAGTGCGTGTGACCGCCTGAGCGCAAGCCGCAGTGAGTGGGAGCGTGCGTGTGTAATGTGTGTGCGTTTGACCGAACTAAGCAGAGGCGGGTCGAGCAAGTTCACGGCTCACAGCTGTCAGTGCGCTTCCACATGTCAGGCCAGCCAACGGAAGGCTTATGGGAAAGAAACAATCTCTTAGTCACATATACCTCATCCACAACACACACGCTCCTACATACAAGGCAACTTCCTGTCACGTACTGCGCTCTTTCACTTTAACTAGGTGTCTACTTCAATATGCCTCACTGAAAAACAACACTGGTTTGCTAGTCCCTCTGGTGGTTTTGGCCATTTTTAGCAGGATTGGATGACAAGCTAAACCAGATAAGACCAGTCAACCAAACTGGATTAGGCTGTTTTTTGTTGTTGTTGTTGTTGTTAAGTAGGTAATCATACCAGTGCACCAATTTTGTCTGTTTTCTAACTGAACTGCAAGCTTAGCTTCGCTGTACTTGGCCTTATTGGGTAAAGCATAAATTAAGTTGCTCAAGAGGTTTCAATGAAAAGCGGCATTAACCCAGAGGGCAAAACCAGAAGCACTTACAGAAACTTAAGTCTGACATGTTCGTTGTCAGGGTTGCAATAAAGCCTTTCCAGTTGTTCTTGAGAGTCATCCGATATGCTCTGCCAGGTCTGCGTATCTGCTCTGCGGATTTGCCAGTGGTAAGGTAAAACGGTATGATGCTGAGCACAGTCACTGCCATAGACGCAAACGCCCTGGAGGAAATCCACACAGATCGATACAGCGTCCCCTTGATGCGTGTGATACTGGAGCTGGGTCAGGAGTTCAAACACTAGATCCAAAGAGGCCTCCTCGCTTTTATCCTGAAAGATCTCGCCCTCTTTGATGGCGAGGCAATTTGCACCCTGCAAAGTCTCAGTGGTGTAGATGTCATTTAACTTAGACCCCGAAATGTCGGAGGAGGGCGCCGCCTCGTCGCGCTCCTGGGGCTGGAAGCGACGCTCATTAGCGTCTATTGACACCCCCTGAACATCCGGCACCTTCTGTTCCCCCGCAAGCTCGCTCGCGGCCACAACAGGGTCCGTGCTCTCCTCCTCATCTTCTTCCTTCAGGCACACCTGATTAATCCTCGACTGCTTCTCCACGGCGGCGGTGCATATATTCCGCTGAGGTCGGGCCGAGTTACGTGGAACAAACACTCCGTCCCCTGACACAAGAGCGTCTGAGTTTAATAACGTGCTCAAAATAGGGTCCTCTAAAGCACGTAAGCATTTTGTATCCAGTTTTCTCTGTGCGTGTTTCTTTTTGAAGTAGGGCTTCACTAACGGGATCTTGTCTGCGAGTCCCATCTGCTGCTCGGTGAACTCTCCAGTCCCCATGGGCAGCCCTAAAGCCGGCACAGTGGTGTCAACTGCGTCCTGCATGGTGCAAAAATGTCTCCAGGACACCTATTCATAAAAACAGAGCATATTCAGTGTATTCACGACTATAAGCATGGGGGTGGGGGTATGCAGTGTTTTATTTATTTATACAAATGATCACTTAACGTTCTATTACAGGCTGGTCGGGAGAGTGTGGCTAAACTTAGCGTCGCGTTCAACGGAAAAGGTTACTATAGAAACGGTACGCAGCTCAAGCGCTTCCTATTAAGATACAGCTGACATCACATGATCAAAACATTAGCACTGCCATTACTTCTCGCTTTATTGCAGTTTTCAACGTTTGGTAAATGTTTATTGTTTTGTTAAACAAGTCTTAACGTAAGTTAGCTGTGCGTGCAAGAGGTGTCAAACGGAACATCAGGTCATAGGAGATTACCGACAGCCTCGTTGAATAATTCGCACACTCTGTAACGTTACAATGTTTATTTTTCTCATTTTGTTCAGTCGTAATCTGTACTGTGTATACCGCGTGACATTTTCTCACAGTGTACCAGCGTTTAAAACGACAAACTGAAACGACCATTAAATAGCATTAGACGTGTATCACTAGGCTTGATAGTGCGCGCTATCAGTTCACTGCTTGACGGGTATTAGTAACGTTAGGTGATTAATCAATACTTTTAACTGGGCGTAAGCTGAAACCTTTCCTTTCTCGAGAAGAGAAGAGGGAGGAGGTAACATTACAGAAACAGAAAGTTTCCTTTAAGACCCTCCTCCACCAGAAAACTGCAAACATGTTTATTATAATGATAGCAACATCGTTTTTCGTGTGGACTTAACGCGTAACAATCATTTCAGTCATTTCCCGTCCTTTACGTGTTTTCGTACAGGTTTTCTCGCTTTGCGGGTTTTCTTTAACGATCATTAAAAGTGAACGAAAAGGTGAAATGTACTTACCCATTCAGGTTTTAACTTTATATTCTATTATAATTTATAGAATTTAGGGCAGCATTCAAAATTAAGTTTTTTTTTTAGCGTTGACTGTTTTCGGTAGCTGCATATAAAACACCAACTACAAGCGCAATTGCGATAATAATGCATCCAAGATCATAAACAAATATCATAAAACACAATATTCGTCTAGATTTATCCTTTGCGAGCGAATAGTACCATTTAATTACGCCGCTCCTCGCGATATAAATCAGTGAAACGCAAGCCAAACGATCTCTTGGGAGTATTTTGATGGCTTGATCTAGATACACGGAGTCGGGAGCGTACGTGCCAGTTGCCAATAGCTGCTCGTTCTAGTTCGCACGTACTGCCTGTGTTAAAGCGATCGCTGCCCACTGCGGCGCCTGGCCTCCGTTCTTCTACAAACATTACGTTACAGCTTAATCTATCGCTACATAAAGACCGGGTACAGTTGAACGATTTATTGTACGCGTCCGATTGCAGCTTTTTCCCCCCCGTACGCAATGCAGAAACAGCGCTCCTTTTTTCCCAATGGATTCGGCTCGGTTAAACGCTGTATATATTCCGAATCCTTTCCAAATGTACCTGAAAAATGTCCCGACTCCTTTGATGCTACTGTCGAAGCCAGTAGCCCGTCCCGGGGAATCCGCACTCCTCTCTCATATAGGACACAGACAAAGCGTTCATCCACAGAGAACGAAGCGTTCAGATCCGTCTCCAGGAGCTTCTGAGCGGATCGCAGCTGTTGCAGAACACAAGCGCGATAAGACTTTCTCATCCAATCACAGCGCGGCGTGGAGCGTGAAGGGGCGGTGCTTTGGCTTCTGCTGGAGCGGAGGAAAAAAAATCAGGAAGTTGTCCGATGCGTGCATGTGTTTTGACTCACCCAGCTAGTTTGCTTATGCCAGAAATCACCAGGTGTTGTAATTATATGGCCTAAGCTGGTTTCACATAATAAAACTCTAGCAGAAATCTATGAGGAAAGGTGAACAGTCAAATGGCACAAATATCCATGAAAAGAAGTGGGTTTCTGAAGGGCAGTTTTAAGGAATGTGGTCATGGGGGTGTTAGGCAAATTAAACTTATTAGTCATCAGTTTAAAAGACCAAATAAGCATGTTAATAACTCATTTGTTTAACAGTGACTGGTTTAGGAAGCCAGATTGTACATTGGAGATCAAATGTGACCCAACACAAAGTAATTGTTTTTCATTAAAACAACAACATGCTGGAGCCCAATGTAGCAATAGCCAACAATACACCATATGTGTCAAAATTATTATTTTTCTATTATGTCAAAAAATCATTATATTTAGTATGTTCCATAACAATATTGTATAAATTTCCTACTGTAAATATATCAAAACATTCATTTTTGATTAGTATTTTGATTGATATGTATTGCTCAGGACATAATTTGAACAACTTTAAATCTGATATTTTTTGCATGATCAGATTCCAGATTTTCAAATAGTTGTATCCCAAATATTATCCGATATACCCTGTTATATTATCCCAACAAACCATAAATCAATGAGAAGCTTATTTATTCAGAATTCAGATGATGCACAAATCATAATAAAAAAACAATAATAAAAAAAACCTTATGGCTGGTTTTGTGGTCCTAGATTACATATATAGTCTAATAAAATAAACAGTAGGCTAAATGCATATATAAAACATATGTTGAACGAACACTAAGACAAATATCCAAAAACATACATGGCTAATAACAGTAAATTATACAGAATTGCAAGTAACAACCCCAATAGGTAATATTACGGAATACTTAGGCTATTTATTACACTATACAAGAACACCTTAAAATAAAATGTAACTAAATGTTGAATTGGGTGGTGACCCACCAGTTGGAAACCCCTGCCATAGATCACGATGTGACGTGTGACTGAAATGAGGTGAAAGGTTATTCGTTGCGCTAATGACACAAGCTGTTTTCACAGAAACTTTACACCTTCGTTCCTACAAACTGCAAATGGATTCTGCTACAACCACCCCACACAGTTCACAACAGTAGCCTAAGTAAATACACACCAGACCATAGTACGGGTGTAGGCCCGTCAGACAGAAGATGTCATCAGACAGACAGAAGATGTCGTCATTTCGTTTTAAAAACGTTCTCTTCACTGTAAAATTATATCTGCCACTGAAAGGAGTAAAAAGACACAAATGTTTAATTGCATGGCTACGCCTCTGTGGCCGAGTTCACATTGTACCTTGCCCAAAACACGTTCTCTGTCTTGTGTATAGACATGTCGGTACGAGCCCTCCCTCACAGCGGAATCTACAGTGAAATGGAGTGACGTCTGTGCGTTCCCATGGCTCTGCCTCTGACTGGAGCAGCTTTGTTCTTTACATTCTTAATAATCATCATTTCCCACTTGGGTTTTTAAAAAGCTATTAACCTGACATTAAAAGCCGACAACTCCATATTTATTACACATCGCAACAATATTTATAATGATGAGAACAATGCATATTAAAAGTTATAATAACATAATTACAGCACATAGACTGGAACGTCTTCCATCAGAGTATCGACTTAGCTAGTTATATTTAATTACTAATGAAACTGGTACTTATTATTTTGGGACTAAAATCTATGTTGTGTGCCACTGAACTAGTTGGTGGAAGTAGGTCATCATCTGTGACTGATGTGTTTATTGGCTCAAACGCTGTAAATAGAAATTAAAGGTATTATCTTGCAATATCTTGCTAGTTTGCTTTCTAGTTCCCATTTTGTATTCTACTGCATGCATACTATACGCATTATCATGTAAACAGATGTGATGGAACACTTTTGCAGGGTCTTGTTCATGACACAATTGCAGTGCTCAAATTGTAAGTAGTTGAACTTTTAAAACCTTTTCACTACCCCGCATTGTGTTTTTAATTCATGCTTACTGTGTCCACCACGTGCAAGACATATTGCACAATAGTCGAAACACGTCCGTCTAGCATATGTTTGCACAGACCAATGCAAAAGCAGCACAGAGGAATGCAAAACTCTATATAGCCCCCACAAAGTATATTATTTGGATGCATTCTTCTTTTTGGTAACAAATTTGAAAAAACAACAACATTACTCTTCGGCCATCTTGGATATATTTCTTACTGGGCTTGTCACAAAGCATTCTGTTTCCCTTTAATCTCTTTTTAAATTTCATAAACAACCTACTTTTGTCTGCTTGAAGGATGTCTGAGATTTTGACCTCACGACCTTGTCCTTGTTACGGGTATGTGTGTCTTTAAACAAATGAATGACTGCTTGAGGTTACTCTACAGAGGCCTGAGAGTTGCTGGGGTTTCAGTGGGGGGTTTATGAAAAGAGGTGGAGATTGAGAGGCAGGTGGCGGTGGCAGAGCTGACCAAAACAAAAAAAAAGCTTCCGTAGTGATTTAGCCCGAAGAGGACAGGAAGGAGGGAACAATACCCTGTTCTTGAGTTGCTGCTCTCCCTCCCTCTCTCTGCCCTCTTCTCTCATCTGCACATGACCAGGTCACCCAGTGTGCACTCACAATGTGCTGATCAAAGCCCTGGGTTTGATCTGGCAGGCTCTTGTTGAGGCCACCAGGGATGCAGGAAAATTGAGGCTAAAGGTCTCCTGAAACATCTTCAGAGCCAAAGTCACGTATCTGTTTCTACCCTTGAATGAAGTTCACCACCCTTCGGGGCTTTAACCTCTTTTTCATCTGGCTGAAGGTTTCTGTTATGCCCTGATCTAAGTTTCTGTTCCTAACGCTCTTATCTATATTTTAGTAAGTGAAAGAGCAAAAGTCTCAGATCAGTGCAAAAGGGCACATTTTTCCAGCACCAAAGAAAGGAGATGGACATGAGCCAACATGTAGCTTTTAGTAGCAGAGGAGAAAACAGGAATTTTAATGACCCTACAAAAACCCGCCCAGCAGGTTGTCATCTCACAAATGCCACAGATGTCTCTAAAAAGACAGCAGAGAGAAGAGTAGCTTATACCTGGCCCTGGCTTTGGGTGGTAATTAGGAATATGAAACTGAACTGTGCATTCTCATAATACCTTTAATTCTTCGAATAACCATCGTTTTTATTTTTAGTAAAACAGACTCCGTTTTTAACAGTTGCCATTGACGCCACTGGAATGAAACAAGCATGAGAAAAGAATACTAAAACTGCATTTTCTTCACATGTGGGCTGAACCAACCTTTGATGACACATTAACCAGTGACAAACATAATGACAAACCTTTTGTCATATCAAAACCAGAGTTGCTACAAAATTACCTACCTAACATTCAAAATTAGGTCTCCACATAATGTATTGGATAATTTAAGGACCTCTCACTATCTGGGTGGCGTCATTGTTTGTTTAGGGAAATGCCATAACACCTTGACTTTCATTTCTCCATATGCACATTCATAAAGTGGTTATAGGAAAGTTTACAGACACTCAGTGACTACAAGCATTGATAGGAACATGAGTCCGCTATTTTCCTAACTCTGTAAGGTAGTGAGGGTCTTAAGTTTCCTTTTTGAATAAGGGGGCCCTATGTTCTATTTTCTGTTCATGACTGGTCCTCCTGTGACAGGGGTTGCGGTACGTGCATCCCTTTTCCCGTCATCTGCTAGGAATGTTTCTCTTACACCACTCTGCACTCAATTGATTGTGAAATGTACACAAACTGTGCGTAACTTGGTCAACAAACACATATACAAGGTCTGCTTGTCAGCCTGATGGTGTGGTTTAAGGAAAACCTCCATGGCTAACTTCATCCCTGTTCTAAAAAACAAACTAAAAATGACTGAAATAACCTTCTCTTTGCCACAATGTGCTGTCATCCCTGGAGATAAGGTTGCATTTACCTGTCTGAGCTTCCTTGAAATAGAATTGACAGATTCAGGGACTAAAATGTCTCCCGTTTTAGATATCTTAGGCAGCTCTTTCTCACTCCGAATATCCCCCTGGATCCCTGCGGGATGCTCTGAGACTGTCTGCTCTTAAGATCCTTGACAGACTATAACAAGCTCCCTCTGACAGAAGCAATAGAACGAGAAATTAAGGCAAAGTTGAAATCCAGCTAACAACAAATAAATAATGGACACGGAAGGAGATGTAAAAGAGATGATGACCTATGTTAAAAAAGAGTTTTGGATGAGGCGAAGAAACATTCCCATATTTCCTGAAAGGGAAACAGATTCCTGGAATGCCGGGTAGAAAGGAAACTGAATGAACCCCAGATGGACAGCATGCTGGAGATGGGCTGTTGCCACAGCAAAGTCGCCTGGTTGCTTCCTCTTCATAACGGTGTCCACTGACTGCAAGCCTAATGCAATTCAGGAAAATATTTTTTTTAGGACTGGGAATATCTCTAAAGCAAGAGGGCTGCCACACTTGGAGCCGTGTTATGATTTAACAGGATTAATGCAATGATCACAGGATCAGATTAGAATAATAAGTGCCTGATGCATCCTGTGACCTCTTACGAAACGCTTTGTCTCCATCACATGGCTCTATATGCAGAACTAATTAGAGCAACTGTCGGGTCAGGAGTGGTGTAATTTAATAATACAGTACATCTGATAACATACACCTCTTGAGTCCTGAAGGATTACATCACGCAAAGCATGATTAAGATTTGCAAAGGAGATCAACATGTTCCAGGAAACTAAATGGAGAAAGCAATCCTGCCATCTATTGGTCACTTGGAATGGAGGGAAACAAGTTCTCTTCAGTTCATATCTTTTTCTAACCAGTCTAACCACAAGCAGAACACATCTATTAGATGGTTATAAATCTTTATTTAGGATATTTTTGATTGAATTCTGCAATGCAGTGCTCACTGCATAGTCAAGTTTTCATGAGTGTCTTTAATTGGGTCTTGAGCAGCTTATATTAACATGCAGGAAACCTGTTTGTGGATGAAAGAGAATGTCTGTGCGGTATTCCAAGAAAGCGCTAACATGATAAAGATGCTACAGCTACTGGCACGTAAAGAAAGTGTACGATATACAGCTGCTTATGGCTAGCCTAAAGACACTGAAGCATCTGGAGTACAGATGTAAGCCTGGGTGTGTTATTTCGCCTCTTCTTATAGGTTCTAAAACTTGCCAGAGCCAAACTCAAGTCTTATAAATGTTTGATTCTTAAATTAATAGTTAATTTTATTACATCCTTTAGCATAGCATGAATTTTTAAAGGAAAGGATGACGAATATTTAAAAAAAATTTTGGACCTTAACCATAGTATTTTAGGTTTATTTCATTTTAGCTTTGTTTCAGTTAACAAAAATGTTTGTTTCAGGGTTAGTACCTAGTTATTACCTATTTATTGTAATTACAGTAGTACAAGCAGAACAGGACAATACACCACATTCTTTTCACATCTCCATGCTTTTGGTACGTCACATAGAATGTGTTCCCCAAGTGGTATTTTAACCCCCCTTTTTCCACATCCCACATTATCTGGCTCCCAGGCTTCCTCTCTGCCCATGTGCAAGCACGTAACTGGCATAACACCCGTACAATGGGATCTATGCATATACAGAAACACACCCACGTTTGCCTTGTTGACACAACTCGACATGCACTACTCACTTCCTATTCACTAATCTCGCTTATGCGCAGCAACAATGAATTATAGCAAGTAATGGAAACTGCTGCCAGCTCAAAACTGTTCCATAACTACATCTGTCATTTGCAGTTTTGTTGAAACTTGTTTCCACATACGGATATTAAAGTACTTACACCACCTCCAAATAAATCATGGATGTTTCCAGATTGCTTTCAAGATTATCTCAATAAATGAGCTATTATTATAAGAGCCCTGTATGACACAAGTCAGCATAACAACGCCCTGTTTTAGAAAAGAGGTCACTAGTGCACAATTTGCAATATGGGATTTGGCTGTTAGATGAGACCAAGACAAAAGATGTTTAGTCTAACTTCAATGAACGTAATTTGCAGGGCTGTCCCCGACTAAAGATTTTCACAGTCGAGTCAAGCTTTGTTTTTTTACACAAAATCATGTTAATATTACGACTTGTAGGCTATCTGAACAAAATGCCACGAATGCAGAAGTGAACATGTCTGTGCGGCTCAGAAGAAACTCCGAGTGGATTTGTGGATTCGTTTTCAACGTGCAAAAACACGACAGCTAAAAATTTACAGCGGTTTATTATAATAGTGTTCTCATTATAACGTTATGTATATGATAGTCCCAGTCATAGTTATTACTATTCTTAATTGTTTGTCCTGCTTGCGCTATGTGCGGAAGAGATAAAAGGGCTTGCAACGTAACCCTACCAAATCTTATATGACCTAATACACATATACATAAACCAGCTGAAATATTTTGAAATTATTTTAATAGGTTGTATAATAACATATTTTGAGAAAAACGGTAGTTCTGTGTGAAAATGACATTGCACCCCCATATAGCTAAACGGCATGATCATCATAACACCCCCCCGAATATTCGACTGAGAGATTGCGAGTCGAATCAGGCTCCTCGAATCGAAGCATGGAATCGTTGACTATTTGAGACCTACTAATTTGTAAAAGCATTTGCTAAATGACTGAATGTACAAAATTAATTAGTTCATTATACATAAAATATGCATCCATGCATTTCACTCTTGTATGAAAACTTTTTTTAATGGCCAGCTAAATATGAAAACAATTCATCTATTGAATTTTAAAGTGAAGAAATTACACACTTAATATGAATTTTAATGTTTCAATTTGATACTGTATACCAGGGGTGTCCAAACTTTTCCTAAGGGGGGCCAGATTCGACAAGGTGGACATACTGGAGGGGCCGGATTCTTTTCCATATACACTCACCTAAAGGATTATTAGGAACATATGTTCAATTTCTCATTAATTCAATTATCTAATCAACAAATCACATGGCAGTTGCTTCAATGCATTTAGGGGTGTGGTCTTGGTCAAGACATTCTCCTGAACCCAGACGGACCGGTCTGAGTATTTCATAATCTGCTCAGTTACTGGTGCTGCGTCCGAAATCGCATACTGCTTAAGTAGGTACTACATTTAAAATTGAACATACTGCCCGACCGTTAAAAAGTACGTTCTATATAGTATGAATGTGAGTAGTATGAATGGAATTCGGACGTACTACATACACCATATTGATGTTGTCACGTGTCGTCACAACAGCGTGAAAATTTAAACTTTCAATAAGTCATCCTTTTATTTAGATTGTGTAATTTAACCACAATAAACAATGTTTTTTTTTTTTTTTTCCTGAGGTACTTACACTTGAAATAAGCCGCGTCTCAACTTTCCTCCATTTTTTGAATATGACACCTCCTCTCCCGGAGCCTCATGGGATAGGAAAGTGTCCATGGTATGCCTACTATAGAATTCGGGCGGAAGCAGTAGG
>JAUCMS010000124.1:143751-161631 GCA_032357445.1 Enteromius radiatus | reverse complement strand
TCTGACCATGTCCATCCCTTTATGACCACCATGTACCCATCCTCTGATGGCTACTTCCAGCAGGATAATGCACCATGCCACAAAGCTGGAATCATTTCAAATTGGTTTCTTGAACATGAAAATGAGTTCACTGTACTAAAATGGCCTCCACAGTCACCAGATCTCAACTCAATAGAGCATCTTTGTGATGTGGTGGAACGGGAGCTTCGTGCCCTGGATGTGCATCCCACAAATCTCCATCAACTGCAAGATGCTCTCCTATCAATATGGGCCAACATTTCTAAAGAATGCTTTCAGCACCTTGTTGAATCAATGGTACGTAGAATTAAGGCAGTTTTGAAGGCGAAAGAGGGTCAAACACCGTATTAGTATGGTGTTCCTAATAATCCTTTAGGTGAGTGTACAGGCCTATATATATGTGTGTGTGTGTGTGTGTGTGTGTGACAGTAGCCTGAGTTTTGTTGAGGATGTAAACATCTGTAAATAAGCCTACCTTTTTTAATGTATTAATAATGTCCATTATAATAATGTCAATTTATGTCCATTAAAACAACACATGAAAGCACAAATATATCTCAAAAATATCTGTAATTTGGTTTATATTCCATAACTTCCTTACAGTCAACTGGCCTTTATGTTTACATGAATAATGTAGGATTATATATAAATATCCAACATTTCTGCCACAATACCACAGTTACTGTTACTGCTGTAAATCCATTGTGGATGTTGGTGGTTTGTGGATTAAAACGTATTCTTACTGCATTGCTGTCACACAACGTGTCTCCTATTATCAGTGTCGGTGAGAATGTCTGTAAACTAGATCGCTGTGGAATCTATGGTTTGTATGGAATTCTCTGCTCCAAACTCAAACGCTTCTCACAACGCTGTTTAGTAGTCGCATGATTGACAGTAAACGCAGCACTTGTTCTGAGCTCACGTGGTTTAAATGAGTCGTGCTCTTCCGCTTTTGGCACGTTCAGGAATTCTCGTGCACGAAAGAAATGAGAACGGAGTTATCAAATTGTTATTACTCGCTTTTTACTTCTATATCTGGTCTGAAATTTAGTGCTGTCATCTTGCGGCGATGTAAAACGCTGTGGGCCACCCAAAATTGATTTGGCCCACAGTTTGGACACCCCTGCTGTATACAAACCTTACTTTTTATAGCATAATGTAATATTAGAGATCAAAACTTGATGTAGAACTTGTCATTTGTGACTGAAGTGGGTGGTTTCAGGTTCATTTCAATTAAAGTAAATCGACATCATCTACTCCAGAGTTCAAAAAGAGGGGGAGGATCTAGGAGTGCAAGTTAATAATGAGGTTTGGGAGGAGTACCTCGAGAGCATGTGCAAGGTCAATAAATGTATGACATATATTGATACAATTCAAAACACATCAAATGCACCTCTCCAACATACGCAACACAAGGTCTTTCCCTTCAATGCAGCAGATAATGAACAGAGCCCTCATTCATCTCATTCATTGTACACATGCCAAGCTGCATTCATGTAGTGTACTTAACAGCAAATGAGAGGGAGTGGTACTTCATTACAATCTTTGGTGTTGATTCACTGAGAGCAAACGTGACATACAAGCTCCATCGTCTTTGGCATGCAGAGCAAATCTTTCGAATGTGAAAAGGGGATTTTCCAACCTTTGAATGTTCGGCGAGTAAAACTGTAAATATGCCACATCTGGGTATACAAAGGTTTTCTACGTAATGACAAATGGCATTAAAGTATTATAATTTAAATACAAGACAAGACAAAACTAGTACTTCTGTACTATTGTCATTTTTATGATGCCGCAATGTCAAAAATAGCCTATTGTTACTACACAGCCTTCATTTCTTTTTATCTGAATTATGAAAGACAAGAACCCCCAGTGGGACAAATACAATTTGTAAAAAATAGTTTTTTTTCTTTATTATGTATTCTTTTATAGCTACCATTGAAGTGTAGCACTGCCTGAGAAACCCGTACCTCAAAGTGAGGCATTGTCACGCATTCAATGTTTCTGAGCTATGAGAATACTTTTTGTACTTTTGTAATAAAACAAGCTCTTCTGTGTCAGCTGCAACACAAGACTATGTTTTCTATGTGTATAAATACGCTTTGATTTGAACAAAAACAGTGTGTTGCCAAAATATCGTAAATTTTGTTCTGAAGACAAACAAAGTTTTATGGGTTTGGAATAAACAAAATGTTCATTTTGGGGGTGGAGTAACCCTTATAAGAATGGACTTCCTTGTACTAAGTGCACACTTCAAAGAGCAGGTTACCTTCAAAAGTATCGGGGTTATACATATTAATGTAAATATGAAATATGAAGTTCCAGTAAAGTCTACAAATTACCAAAAAAAAAAAAAAAAAAAAAGTAAAAAGAAAAATATGAAAAAAGAAATATACCATTACGTTTAATGGGGTGTACTTATTTATGCTCTTTTTCTCTACATATTGGCAAACAGTCACATTGAAGTAGCTTCAAACTGGAAGGCTTAGATTCAACAAACAGTACAAACCTAGCTGGGATTTAATTCATAGCATCATATTTACTTTTCCAACCCAGTCTTTTTTTTTCCCCATATGAAGTCACAAGAATTCTGCTTATGTCTCTTTATGCACAATATGTGTTTGTTCAGCAGATTGGCCACATAATAATAGCTCACACAAAACCATATGCTCTTCTTTCCTCCTGTATCTTCAAAGATGCACAAACGGTGAAGTCATTTTGGGCACACAAACTTTGATGACCGTAATGTCAAGCTAACTCAGCAGTCATTATTTCCTCCTCTTTTTGTCTCTCAGTATTTGTTCTGGTCTTTCCTTAGATGAAAAGGTCAATTTTAAAGTCAAAGAGCAGCCGAGTTTTTATTTTTTATTTAACCCTCAACCTCCGCTTTTTGTTGGCGTCCCTGCTGTGTTGTTTTTGCTTTTTGAGTGGTCACACCAAGTTTGTTTTTTCATCTCCCGTGTTCTTCACACGCAGGGTTGACACTACACAAAACGGAGTGACCTTTCAGATGCAGACAGACGAATGAGCTTTCCTCTCCTGCCAAAATGTCAATGTCTTGAGGTTTTATTTCCCTCTCGTTTAGTTGTTTGCTTTTGCAAGCGGCCTTGGCAGGCCAGTGTAACCCTCAAGCATTTGGCCTCAGGCTAAACATGTGCTCTGTGCCTCTGAAGAACATTATGACCCTTATTACAAACAAAAAGCCATTTTAGATTTGGATTTAGCATTGACTTCCATAGGATGCTGTACTTAAGTGGCATCATGAATGATAAATTGTACTTCTTGTTGCGGAAATGAAAGCTTTTTTTTTTTGAGAAATTAGATTAGAACTTTTGTCTTGCAGATGAATAAAATTGAGAAAACAGTTACAGTTTAACAACCAAGCAACTGAATATCAAAAGCACACTCAATCAGTCTGCATACAATAGCATAGAAAGGCCATGGAAAACACCCAGAATACTAGAAAAGATGTAGTACTTTTACAGAAATTATTGAGGAACTTATTTACAAACCCTATTCCAAAAAAGTTGGGACATTGTACAAACTACGAATTAAAAAAGGAATGCAATAATTTACATAAACTTATATTTAGAATAGAGATAACATATCAAATATCAATGTGAGACATTTTGAAATTTCAGGCCAAATATTGGCTCATTTTGGATTTCAAAACAGCTACACATTCCAAAAAAGTTGAGACAGGTAGCAATAAGACATATGGAACAGCTGGAGGACCAATTTTCCACTTATTAGGTCAATTGACAACATGATGGGATATAAAAAGAGCCTCTCAGAGTGGCAGTGTCTCTTAGACGTCAAGATGGGCACAGTATCACCAATTTCCCCAATGCTACGCCAAAAAATAAAAATCTCTGGGCCAAGGCTCATTTAAAATGGACTGTGGCAAAGTGAAAAACTGTTCTGTTCTCTTTCAGGGAAATGTTGCGTTTTCCAACATGACAATGCCAGACCACACATTGCATCGATTACAACATCATGGATGCGTAGAAGAAGGATCCAGGTACTGAAATGGCCAGCCCATAGAAAACATTTGGCGCATCATAAAGAGGAAGATGCAGCAAAGAAGACCTGAGACAGTTGAGCATCTAGAATCCTGTATTAGACAAGAATGGGACAACATTCCTATTTCTAAACTTGAGCAACTTGTCTCCTCAGTCCTCAGACGTTTGCAGACTGTTGTAAAATGAATTGGGGATGCCTCACAGTGGTAAACATGGCCTTGTCCCAACTTTTTTGAAATGTGTTGATGTCATTAAACTTAAAATCAACTTATTTTTCCTTAAAATGATAGATTTTCTCACTTTAATCACTTGTCATGTCATCTATGTTCTATACTGAATAAAATATTGAAATTTGGAACTTCCACATCATTGCTTTAAGATTTCATTCACAATTTGTACAGTTTCTTGGAATTGGGTTTGTAATTTGCTAGTTTGACATACCACACAAGTCTGTACCTTGCAAAAACTGTGATATTACTGCTTTTTAAACAAAGAATCAGATCATTATTTGGCCTATCTATACTGGTTTTACTTCTCAATATAGTGGTAATCCCCCAAAACCCTTTTAATTCAGCATAACAAAACATTAAACACTATAGAGATATACCACTTCATTTCATAATTTACTCTCCTTTCAGAATCTGATGCAAAGGCTGAATACTAAATATCTGCTGTAACTGATTTTGTTCTTTTTAATATAATCAACTTCTCTGTTCAAATGACATTTGAGTCTGATATTCGAATGAAATGCTCTAGTACATTTGACTGTTTGGTTTATACATCACAATTCTGAAACAGTGTTTTATAATGTTATGATTGTCTGAAATATTTGCGGGTCAGGGACAGCGCTCCCAGTTTATGAGATGTGTAAATATATCTAGCAAAGATGAAAACCAGCATCCTTCATTGCATCACATTTCCTCATTTGAAAAGAAATACAATGGTGTTAATGCATGTCAAATAGTAAACCACCTTGGAAAAAGACACCTACAGATGCACTGGACACATAAATGCGTGTGTACATAATGTTTATGCGACTTACAGGGTTAGTTCACTCCAAAATAACACATTTTGTCATTCATTTTTCACCCTCATGTCATTCCAAACCTGTAAAACCATCGTTCATCTTCGAAACACCAATTAAAATATTTTGATGAAATCGGAGAGCTATCTGACCCTCTATAGACAGCAACACTCAAATATTCTTAGGTCCAGAAACTTAGTAAAATAGTCCATGTGACACCGGTGGCTCATCTTCAGTTTTGCGACGCTACAAGAACACTTTTTTTGCGTAAAAAAAGATGTTACGTATGAATGGAATCTGCGTAATAAGCATTGTTTGCGCTTAGGGCAAAGCGTGTGTATGTGTTGTGATACTCCAACACAGTCTCACGACCAATTCGTACATACTCGTACGAGGTAGCAAATTCGTACAAATTCTACGATTTGTCTAAACCCCAGTAAAAGGTAGGTTTGGGACAGGGTTAGGTGTAGATCATTTGTACAAATTCATACGAATCAGCAACTCGCAAAATACGTACGATTTAGCGAGATCGTATGAATTTGTACGAATTAGCCACCTAGTAAAATATGTACGAATTGCCATGAGCCTGGGATACTGGATACTCTCTAAAATGGTGGAAGATGTAACTCGTTGGAGACGAATGGTTGAGTAAATGGTTATTTTTGTTTTCTTTCTTTAAAAAAAGTATTCTTGAGCAAGTTGTGTTCTAGAGTTGTCACGTGGACTGTTTTACCGACGTTTTTACTACCTGGGATCATTTCATTTGTGCTCATTTGCTGGAGGATCAGATAGCTCTTCAAAAATATCTTTCTTTTTGTTCTGAAGATGAACAAAGGACTGGTCTGGAACAACATGAGGGTGAGTAATTAATAACAGAATTTTCATTTTCATTTACTATATTAACCCTGCAGGTGAGCATGGTGGTTAATTAACAGATATAACCCCTGCTGTCTGACAGAGCCAAGTTTTCTGATCTCCTGTTTCTCTGCTTTTTTGCTTAGTCATGATGTACAGTCTTTATGAATAGCGTAACCTGTTCACTACAAATCTATTCTTTTATTTTTTTCAAATGTTGCATTTGGCAATCTACCATTTACAAATCCTGCCATGCACTTTCAATACACCCTAGATCTAAAAATGGCAAGAGAACAAAAAGCAAGTTCTGCTGACAGAATACACATCGCTCAGTCATCATATGCAACCTCTTAAAGTCAGGTGCTTTCGGATCAAAGCACTGTCACTTGCATAACTGGCTGATCATTGAACGGATCCACCCAGACTAGGCAGCAAGTCATTCTGATGTCAAATAAAGAAACAAACCCTAAGGTCTACACCCATTTCATAACTGCCCTTTGTTGACCGGGGAATCCCAGTATGTGTTTACCTGAACTTTGCCCTGACTAATGTCTCCCCGGTGCTTTCTGCTTTCCTTTATCATGCGCAATTCTGTGTACAGTCAGCTAGTTCTCAGTTTACTTTCATTCTCATTTCTTTCTCTCCTCACTATTATTACTTTATCATCTGTGCTTCTGCCTTTCCAAACCCAGCTCAAAGCTTTCATTATGTAAATGTCATTAAGTTATCAGGTGACTCGGAGGTAAAGAGTGTAATTTATTCTCCTATGCGGAGTACAAAAATTCACCCGCTCCAGGGTACATAAAATCTAAGCTGAATATCCATTTAAAATCTGTTTCAAACTTCTCTTCACAGATGTACGATGTCTCAGAAATTTATGCTGGTTGGGTGACAGGCTGAGTATCTTCCCTAAAGAAACTGAATGATAGCTACTGATGTGAGAAAGAAAAGTAGACAGAGAGACTCCATTGTCCCAGTAAGCCTTTCTGTATTGTGAGTCAGCAATAAAAGTCTACCTTTGTTATATTATCAATTAAATTTCAGACAATACTTGAAAAACTGTCAGTGTCACATTTTGTTTTCAATTTTTAACAGCCTGTCCTTGCCAGGCTATTTATTTTTTTTGTTTGTTTGTTTTTTTACATCAGCAGTATATAAATTCACAACAAAGGAGATAAAGCAAGACTAAAACTAGAACATAGAACTAATAAAAATCTAATAGATCTAATAAAATTATGCACACACATTTGTCATTTTAGGACATAATTGTTTGTATACAATTATCAATTCTAAAATATAAAAATAATTCCAAATAATAGGTTTAACAAATGTGCATGAACACCCTCAAGACTAAACAAACAAACCAAAACAATAGCCTTGGTAATTTGACGAATCTCATAAAACTAAATTAATGTTTAATGGTTCATATTAATTAGCTAATAGTATAGGCTAGAGTCTAATATGCAGTTTGTTTAGGGCAAATTTATTTCTGATTTAACGATCTAATCTGCCCTGCGTCCCAGTGTATCCACTCTATCTGCCCTAAATGGTATTGAAAACTACTTATCACATATCACATTGAATTTAGGATGGATAGTATGTAGGCTACAGTGGGACAAGGGCTCAGATTAATCTGAACTACATAGTCAACATTTGAAGTGATCAAAAAAGATTTAATCAAAGTTGTCCTAAAACCTAAAACCAAAATGCATTCTTGTCCTAGGACAACTTTGATTAACTTTTTTGATCCACTTCAAATGTTGGCTACTGTAATACTTCCTACTAAGATACTAACAAAGGAAGTACACAGTCTCATTTACCACAGTCAAACGTTCTTCAGCTTTTCCATAAACTGTAATATCTGTCTCCATCTAGTGGTCAACGAATATACATGCGTATCAATTATTATTACTAATTAATTAATTAATTATTTTTATATAAATCATACGTTTTTATAAAACGTATAGGTAGAAAAATAATATGATTATTTTTAAGTCATGGTATATGTATATACTAATTAAATTAGAATCGAATTTTTAATTTTCTCATTTTAATTTTGAATTTTAATTTATTCCACTTGTTTTCGTTTGACAGGACTGGTTAATATAACAAGACAGGTTACTATAGATGGTTAAAACAAACAAACAAACAAAAACGTGTAAGTATATAAAACAACATAAGTGTGAGTAAATAATGACCGGTAAACTAACTTTAATGCTGTTCCTCCTCCCGGGACCGAGAGGGCAGCAGCTCCGCGAGACTCCTTGAGCTCCTCCTCTGCGCGCATCAATTTTACGTCACTGTTTGTGCTGACGCGGCGTAAGCGTTTCATCCATTCGGATTACATACGTGTCTGTCTCTTTTCACTTTAGCCAAGAATCGTAGAGGAGCGCAGACCGGAGACATGGCACCCAAAGGCGGCAATAAACAGCAGTCAGAGGAGGATCTTCTCCTGCAGGACTTCAGCAGGAACCTGTCAGCCAAATCTACGGCGCTGTTCTATGGCAATGCGCTAATTGTGTCCGCAATTCCCATCTGTAAGTTCCTCATGTGTTCCTACTAATAAGGCTCTCAGCGTTCCTCCTGACATGTAACGTTAGGTCGTGTCTCTAAAGTGAGCTGTCTACCTAGTTCTATTCTATATTCAAGTAACGTTAAGTAGATTCTCGCTTAAAGCGTTTATGCAACGCTTTATTTGTGGTCTCTCTGACAACCGCTGTTATTGTTTTACTTTAGTTATTCATTGTGAATAAATTGTAGCAGAATTTTGTTCTCACCTGGTTCTTGCATATGTATCGTTTTGTAACAGGGCTGTTTTGGAGGATCTGGCATATGGATTTGGTTCAGTCTGCAGTGCTGTATGCAGTCATGACTCTGGTCAGCACCTATCTGGTTGCCTTTGCTTACAAGAACGTCAAATTTGTCCTCAAGCACAAGTAAGAATAACAAAATGAAACCTCACACATTGTTTCAATGCATTCCTTTTCTTTTAGGACACCCTTGTAGCTTTTAGCAACCTTATTAGAAGACTAAGTTATTAATTTTGTGCTTTACTTTCAGGGTCGCTCAGAAACGTGAAGACGCTGTATCCAAGGAAGTGACCCGCAAGCTCTCTGAAGCCGACAACCGTAAAATGTCCCGCAAAGAGAAGGACGAGAGGTATGTTTAGTCTTATTTGTGATAAATACAGCAGGTATTGTCTTTGATTAAAATTGTAATGTTTTTATAGTATGGTGTTCATTATATTAAATAGCTTTTAGTTTTATACTTTTAAATATAAAAAATGTTTCTTTTTAATTCAGTTTTAGTAATTCTGGTATTTGAACTTATTTCAGTTGAAGAACTCAAAGCATCCTTTCTAGTCTTGCGTATACAGTTTTATTTTTAATGATTTTTATAAATATATAAATAAATATGTTCTAGAACATGCTTATTTTGTTGTCATTTTAGAAGTTCTCTGTTGCTAACAGTGACTGTATGTTGCAGGATCCTGTGGAAGAAGAATGAGGTCGCTGATTATGAAGCCACCACTTTTTCCATCTTTTACAACAACACTCTGTTCCTTTTGATTGTCATCGTTGCCTCTTTCTTCTTGCTGAAGAACTTCAATCCAACAGTGTACGTTTACTGTAATGTTTAGTCTTTGTGTCTGTTAAAGCCTATTGATTGTTCCAGATGTCTAACGCTTACCTTATACGTCTGTTACAGGAACTACATTCTGTCCATTAGTGCCTCTTCAGGTCTGATTGCCCTGCTGTCCACAGGGTCCAAATAAATGACTGATTGCATTAGGAGGAGAAGATTGAAGAACAAATGAGAGGATTATGGGATTGGGGGTGGGGACAGGCAAGGCAATTTGTTAAAGGAGGTTTGGTATATTTTAGGAGGGCGTTTATCATTTCATCTGTTAAAGTTTCATGAAATTCATGATTGGTTAAGGCCTTTTTTGTCTGGTCTTCTCTTGTTTTTGTTTTGTACCAATAAAAAGACTGTTTGCTCACATATGTTGTCATATATATTGTATATTTATAAGGAATAGGTAGGATAAAGTAACTAAAATGTTAGATATCAGTTAAAATAATTCTAAGCATACAACATAGTGATGGAAATGGCTTTTAAGATACCAGTAAGACAAATAGTTATAATAGAGCAAGATACAAATGCAAATTATCCATTAGCTTTGTGCAATAGGATTTATATTTTCAATTACTGTTAATAAACATTTTAAAATATTTTACGTTTGAGTATGTTTATACAACATACTTTTTGACACTTGTCTTCTTTGTATCCTACTGCTAATCACATTTATCTAATGGATAACACATTTCCTACCTATTAGACATCTTTAAACTTAATATGAAGGACATGACGATAATGTGTTTTTATTTATATTAAGGTTTGTGTACAATCAAATCATTAATATATAGTTTACATGTGAACTCAAGACTCCCCCACTATCTAGCTTTGAAATGAATCATAAAGACCCAGCACCTTGGGTCACATGACTATGCACAATAAAGTTATGTCCTGTCCTGACCATCACATGAACCCTTTTCAAATAGACTTGTGGAAGGGACCTGTGTGAATGCATTCACCTTCATTCTAAATGCCCTTATAAATGGGTTCCCCTTCTTGAAGTGCCCTTATATTCCCCCTATATTATCCTGCTGTCACTTTAAGCCTTACTGCATTTTAACGTATGGGTGCTGCAACTGTTTCAAATAATGGTGTTGCACTACAAATGTTGAGTTCATTTGCAAAAACAGAATCTCAATCAAACTGCAGTTGGGTTATTTTGATTAGGTTAAAAATAGCAAATAAATAAATAAAAAATACAGCTAACTAACACAATAAGACGTGCGCTGGACAAAGATTAATCGTGATTAATTGCATCTAAAATAAAAGGATTTGTTTATATAATATATGTGTGTATACTGTGTGTAGCTATTTATTATGTATATTTAAAGACACACACATTTTAAAAGTATTTCCATGTATATACATGTATATAGTTATATATTTAATAGTATATACAAATAGATTTCATATATAAACATAAAATATTCTTTATTTCTTAAATATATACATATATATATATATATATATATATATACAGAGTACACATATAACGTACACAAAAACTTTTATATATGATATATATAAAAAAAGAAAACATGATTTTTGTAAATGTAATCTGTTTTTGCAAATAAACTCTTCAAATATACCTGTCAGTTTGACTGAATGAGGTGTGCGTATCACTGGAATATGTATTTATTTTCTCTCTGCTAGATGCTTTCTGTTTCACTGTATTATTTTGAGTAATAATATGTATTAATATACAAGGATGAGAAGATTAAGCAAACCACTAAGCAGAACATGTATCGATTTAAGAAAAAAAAGCTCTAAGGCGTTTAAACTCTTGACATCTAGCATCTGCAGCGATGAAAGCTTGTGGATGCGAGATAACGCAAATGCCTAAAGTTAATTAAAAAGAAATGCCTTCAGGATAAACAGGCAAATATCGCAGACAACTATGCTTAATAAATCAAGCGAAGCCGAGACTGTGATCATGATTAAAATAAAAATCATCATACAGTTTTTTTTTTTCTTCTCAGAACCAGGTGTTCCTCACATATCCTGAAAAATAAACATTTCAATCGCCCCCTGGTGGATGGCAGCGGTACAAGACATACATCATCTCTGTCATGTGAACCTAACTGCGATAATACAACATTTCTACTAGTTGTTCACCAGCTTATTGGTATATTGCGTAATAAGGAAACACGCATGGGTTTACTGGCCTTATGCATTTTTATTTCAAGCATATATTCTACCTCTATGCACTGTTTACATATTTATATTTACAGAAGTACACTGCTGCAATACAGGGAGAGAGATGCGCGATATGATAAAAGACCCTGATTCAGCGATTCAGAACAGCATGTGCGTCCAGCTCTTCTTTTCTCAGAAATAATGTTACAAACTTTAGAAAACAATAGTCACCATGTGGTGTGATTTCTTCGTTTTTGTAAAAGACATCATTTACAGTTGAGAAAAGCTCACAGTATTACACTCATGGACCCATGGGAGAATGGGCAAGCCCTAATGTTCATGCAGGTGAGAATCAAGGCACTCCGCAGGGAGACTAAAGGTAACACTATGTACAAAGCCGTCTCGTAAAGCCTTCTGTGTTTCTTTGAAGTTTCACTCTTTATTTTTCTCTGTACAGAACCATCTTGTTTGCTCAAGCCAAATTCAAACAAGTTTCAAATTCATCTAAATACTCTGAGAATTGAAATACT
Organism: Enteromius radiatus; assembly: GCA_032357445.1. Lineage (NCBI taxonomy): Eukaryota > Metazoa > Chordata > Actinopteri > Cypriniformes > Cyprinidae > Enteromius > Enteromius radiatus. The sequence goes on along the minus strand of JAUCMS010000124.1, from coordinate 149,410 downwards.
ACAGGGTAAAGCAGCTCATCTGTGTTTACAATATCTAGGGCATGATAAAGTATGGCTTTCAAGTAGAACGAGCAAGAGCTATAAACTAGCTCCCATTATAACTTAATGCTGCCATGCATATTAGGAGCTCCTTGATTCTTAAAGGGACAGTCCACCTTTAAATGAAAACTTGTCATTGACTGACTCTCAGTCGTTTCTATTTAAAACAGCTCTTTAGTTTACAGCTGTTTTTTTTTTTCAAAACAATAAGGGTCAGAAATAAGTGACCAAATTACTTTTATTTATTTATTTATTTATTTTTTCATTTTTAGGTGAACTACCCTCGTGAAAAAGAAGACTTTTAAAAGCATTACTTATTATGAAAATCCTACACTTAAGTATATACTTAAGTGCAAACTGAATGTAATATTTTTGGGAAATGTATTACAGTTTTAATGTATATTAAATGCAGCCAGCTAATTTTTTTTGTGTTTTGATAACAGGATTCAGTACATCTTTATTTATAATTTCATAATTATTTTTGAAATGTGGAAAAGTGTACTGTCAAATGCACTAACAAGCATTTATGCTAAAATATATTTTCAATTAATTTGCATTGAAACCCATATATAACATATTTAAATATATATGCAATTACATATTTATAATAATGAAGTACATGTAAAATATAGTAACTTTAAATGGAATAACACACTACACGCTACAGATAACACACTAGTTATAATGAGTATTTTACATGTGCTTTAATATGTACTTACAAAAAGCACAACAACATACCGTTTAAAACAAAATGATTTAAAAATGTACTTCAAAGTAAAACTTTTTTTAAAAGATGAAAACAGTGTATTAAGAAACATGAGATTACTTTATTTCAGTACACTTACATGGGCTGCATTGATATTATATAATCAAGAAGTACAGTTTTTTTTAAATATACTACTTTTAAGTACACTAAAAGTGCCCATTCAATACAATTAAACATACTTCTTTTTCACAAGGGTATCCCTTTAAGTTGTTTTCCTCTGAATATCATCCATACTCTTACTAAAAGGTAAAACAAGTCACTCATTTATAATCAAACATTAACATGAATGCATTAGGCTGCTGGCTTATTATATTCTACGCATGTCAGATCAACACTAATACTGTATATTTAGACTGCAGTGCGGATTGAGGTCGGTTTATAATACAGTTGCATGTTCAGTAAGCATGTATTCATAGATTTATGCTACCCTCATTCAAGTAATGTAAGTGTGCATTTATGTATTTTTCTACCACGTGTACCTGTGGCTCACATTATAAAGCAAACACGCATAATCTCTTTAAAATGCCCCTCATAAAATATCAATACAGGCATTCTTGCACAGGCAAAACAGCTCAAATCTTTCCACTGAGTCTGGGCTCTACAGTCTGTGAAACAGGTTTGCAGTTGCTGCGTTTGAACACAAGAGGGCGACATGCTCTGTTCCTCCTCTCTGGGTTTGTGTTTGTGTGTGTGTGTGCTAATACCGCCAGACTTTCCGGTGGCTGATGGTTTCGAGAGCAGAGGCCAAGCATGGGTGTTTATAAGGATCATAGATCACATTTGTGAGTGAAGCTCTCCTGCAAGGTGCCCTAACGAGGTGACACCTGGACACCAATCGAGGGAATTCTTGCTGTGTTTGGGTGCAAAGGCACACTAGCAGAAACAGAGGGGATGCAGGTAACAGGTTATGGAGGACGGCACTCTAAGGCTTCAGAGAGAGGTCTGACCGATGATGAAAACTGATTCGGAGCAGGAACCACTAGGGTACGGACACTGCTACACACATATCTCTCTTCACCCTGAGCTTCTGTCCACAGCCCCTAGGAACGATAGTCCTTCTTACTGTATGGCCTGTTCCCAAGTATATGATCAATGTCTGAGACCACGTGGGATGTCATCTTTGGAAGAACCTGAATGTGCAGAGAAGTTAGTCAGGGAGCTTCTGGAAATGAACAGATGTGTAGAAAGGCGATTCGTTACCTGTATGGCTCCTAGGTTTTCAGTTAGCTGCTCTGCATTTGAGGTTCCTAGTAGTACTGAGCTCACTCCCTCGTTCCGCAGACACCAGGCTGGAGAGAAAGAGTGAGCAAGAAAGGCGTATTATATATGTATCGAAATTACAATTTGTGGAGATTATGTGTAAAATATAACTAATGTAATGTAAATCTGAATAATGGTATCATGGTTGTGTTTGGTTGTTTAGCACTGGATGGTACTGCTGGTACTACACATTATCTACTCAGAATCAAATTACACCACAGAATTACACAGTTCTGACTTTATAAATCGCAATTCGGACTCAACATCTTGCAATTGTGACTATCTTGCAATTCTGACTTTACATCTCACAATTTAGATTTTATAAATCGCAATTCTGACTATATAAATCATAATTCTGACTTTACATCTCACAATTGGGACTTTATAACTCGCAGTTCTGACTCCATATCACGCAATTCTGACTTTATATCTTGCAATTGCAATTTTATAACTCCAATTTTGAGGGAAGACTGATATGTTCTCAGAAATGCGAGTTTATGTCTCACAATTCTGAGAAATAAGTCTCAATTGTGAGATAAAAAGTTGCAATAACCTTTTTTTTAAATTATTTATTCAGTGGTGGAAACAGGCTTCCATAGGTTCTCTTTTATAGTCATTTAAGTGAAATAACTGAACATAAATATATAAGACCCTGATAAAAATGATCATCAACAAAAAAAATTGACTTGAACTCTTCATATACAATTTAATTATATTATAGGAGATTTTACCAGTGACAGTTCTTAGAGGGCATGGAATAAACACGTGTTTCCATCACAAATGCTCACAAGTAATACAAACGAATAGTATTTATATATATTTGTACACCTTCTCGGTTGCATGAGTGCAGCAAAGTCTTTATAACACATCTTCAGCAAATAATTTAAGAACAAGACCCAAAAACCGCATGACCTCTGCAAGCTCAAAAGTCTAGACTGATTGATAAGACAACTCTTGAAGAGAATTCTTACCTACGGCGAGCTGAGGCAAAGTGCAGCCCAACTTCTCAGCAATATGACCGAGTTCTTTCAGCTTTGCCTGCTGCTTTCGTCCGTCCTCGCTGACTATCTTGTCTTTCAGCCACTGGTATGACTTCAAAACAAACAAAAAAAAAACAAGAGTAGACAAGTAGAGTTAGATAGGGAGATACACGGCAGAAAATTAATATTTGATTTTTCATCGCGTCTATGCAGCAGTATTTTTCTAGAAATATACCAGCAAATTATTATTACATTTAAATTTAAATTGGTACCTTCATAGCCGCCCTGGAGGATTCTGGGATACCGTTTTCATACTTTCCAGTGATGATCCCACAGGCTAAAGGAGACCATGTCATGGCACCCACACCTACAGTCCCCAACAGAATCAAGGTAATATTTATGACCAAGATAAACAGCTGCTTTATGCTCTTACTGATGAATTGTCTAAATTTGACAGCATCATATTCACTGAGATCGAGTGAGTAAATGATGATTGACTGACACCTGCCTATCTTATGGTAGAGCTCAGGCAGCTGCACCTCGACCTTCTCCCTCTGGAAAAGATGATACTCTGCCTGCTCACACACCGGAGGAATCAGGTTAAACTGCCTCGCTACAGAATATGCCTCCTAAAAAGAGAAAATAATATGTACATTACACTTTCATATCAAAATATATGCAGTAGGTACAACATACTTGTAACAGAAAGAATGTAAGTCTTCGACCCAATCAGCCAGTCCGATTTTATGGCAATATTTTATGAGGGGGCTAATTCCTATAAATTTGTATTTTTATCAAATATATATATATATTTTATGAATGACCTACACTAAATATTTGACAGATGTCTAAAAGATGTCTAAATCATAAAGAACTTAAAGACATCTAATAAAAGTCTATTTGAAATTTGATAGGAAACATCCGTATTGCAGACACTCGAAAAAATTAAAAGAAGCAAGCATTTGGCTTTCTCAAGCCAACTTCACTTCAAGAACTGTGATAGCAAGTATAACTGTGTTTGTAAAACTGAATTTCCTTCAAAAATCATTTAAATAAACTGACAATTTAATATACTGACTAAAAAACAACTGTGGAGACTGTGATAATTTTTTGATGAATAGAAAATTCATGATAGCATTTACTTAAAAACAGAAATCTTTCAGGCCTAAAAATTTATTTACTGCCATTTTGGACGATTTCAGGCATCCTAAACGAATTCTCAACAACAGACAGAAATAGAATAGAAACATCCTTTTTATATAACAATGCTGGAACTGTTCAATAGCTTTTCTGTTGACAGGTCTTTATGTACCTATACACCCTGAGAAATACTGACTGTAATAAAAGTGACAGCTAGTCCTGGTCTCACCATACAGTCTATATTAATATCACTTGACTGATGACAACTCCACTGAATCCTTGTTTTCATATTCACGCACAGAGCTCATTCCAGGCTGTGAACACAAGTTCCAGTCGTGGTGGTGTGTTTACGTGGGATGGATCTGGCATGACACCAGAACATGGTATTATCACAGTCACACAAATTACAGGTCATCAGCATGTGTCCTCTCTGTAAAAACCCTGATCAAGCCACCATATATCACCCTTGAATTAATAATGTCAGTGCTTAATTACAACATATCAGTTTGGGCCAACTTGCTTTGCGCTACACTGCAATTACAGCAACATACAGTACTGCAAAAAAACACTGACTTCCGTCAAGGGCTAAAAATGTGTGATCTGGCCAATATACACTATTGTTGTCCCTGCAAACATGGTTTGTTCCTGAGTACAGTCCTATAGAAGGTGATCATCTGAAAAAACATCTGAATTCTAGTAAAATGCTGTGCCCTCTAGGGTGATGTTGAGTTTTGTCATGACAAATGCTGTTTAGAAAATGCTACTTACCATTATTTCCATAGCTGTCCATCGTGAGGTCCCCCAGTACATGGACATGCCTTGGTTTATGACGTAGGTCATGGCTCTGACGATCTCTATGGAGACAGATATTCACAAATTCTGTTATTACCCTGAACATAATTTTACTTAATGTGCACCTGTAGTGTGCTTTAAATCTTAAAAGCGTTTTTCAAACTCTCATTAATATGTGTGGAACTATAGGGTATAATTAAAACATAATGATAAACTACAATAGTTCTGCTGGTCGTTAAAGATACATTTCAAATTTGGTGGAAACTTGCTAAATTGTGCAATTTTCTAAAGTGGTGTGTGATTTGGTGCTTTAACAACTTCATTTTCTACTCTCAAAAATGTTCTTTATCGACACTCAATGAGCTGAAGATTGAATGAGATCAAATTAGATTCCCCCAGTCCATGAAAATAAGGGTCAAATGTATTGCTTTAATATGAAGGAATTTGCAGTATTGTGTTTTCCCATGTTTTGAAATATGCTAATTGTACATTTAAAGGTGCTGTAAGCAATTTCTGAAAAACACTGTCGAATGTGGATTGGACCAAACTTCAAGATACACTTTTAGCCAGTCCCAAGTGAGGGGTATGTCCACTCATGTTGGAGTTGCCTGCTTTGCATAAATTTGAGGGTGGAGCTATCAAGATCAATAGGGGGGGGGGGGGGTGGGGGGCGGGGGGGTGG
>JAUCMS010000124.1:78334-105527 GCA_032357445.1 Enteromius radiatus | reverse complement strand
GATGTCTTAAATATTAATGTCAAATAACCAACATTTCTCAAAATGGATATATCTCATTTTGCAACGAAACTCTTCATTTGTTAAATGTAACAAATAGATTGCACCTGATTGGTTCAAATGATACAATATGCTTAGTGAAAATCTCAAATGAAGCACTTATGCACAGAATATTTAAAATGTACGGAAACGCCACCCCTGTTAACATGGGGCTTAATGCCCAGGGTGGGCCTTTAGCCCAACAATAGGGGTGCATTTTACCCCAAAAACCATTCTTTTATGTATTTAATTTTTAATCAACAAAAGTGTACTTAACTGCAACAAACATACAATAACATACAAATGAAAGAAACATACAAATGAAAGAAGACATGTTCCTCTAAAAATATATCTGGTTACTGCAACGATTCTGCATGATTTAAAAAAAAAAAAAAACAGTAAATTTTACATCAACTTACCTCAAAATCGTCTCTCTGTCCTTGTCACACTGATATTAAGATTATTCATTTTCTCAGTGTCAAGTTCTTTAAAAGTTTCAATGAACTCCTTCCTCATGCCAACAAAGTTACTTCCCTGATCAGATTTAATATGTCGAACAGTTCCACATATTGCAATAAAGCAACGCAAACCATTAATGAAAGAATATGTCAACAGAGAATCAAGCATCTCAATATGAATGACATGAGAAGAGAGACAAGTAATGATCAATTCATATCTTTTATAGACCTTTCGTCCTTGTTTCACAGAAAATGGGCTGAAACCCATGCCACAATAAGTAAACGGTGGTGAAAGGTTCACTCTCTCGGAAGGCAGGTCAGCCATCCTTTGCTCTTCTGTTGGTCATCTGTGTTTTCTACAGGTAACACAATTACTTACATCTGTTCTGCCTAGGTGGTCGTCTCTGCCGTCTGCCCCGCCCTGGAGGGTGTTCCCACAATCTGGTCTGCCCAGGTGTTCATTCCTGCCATCTGCTCCGCCCTGGAGGGCGTCCCTGCCATCTGGTCTGCCCAGATGGGCATCTCCGCTCCGCCATGGTGGGCGGTTTCACTGACTGTTCGGACCAGGAGGTCTTTTTCATTGTCCGGTTTGCCCCGGAGGGCATTGCAGTCATCTGCACCACCTTGGAGGCCATTACCTCTGTCTGGTTTGCCCCGGAGGGCATTGCAGTCATTGGCTCCACCCTGGAGGGTGTCTGAACTGTCCGGTCGGCTCAGGAGAGCATTCTCGCTCCCCGGCAAGCCCAGGTGGGCTGTTCCGCCGTCCGCTCTGCCATGCCAGGCTGCTGCCTGCTCAACCTTGGAGGGCATCTCCTCTGTCTGTTCTGCCCAGGTGGGCATCTCCACCGTCTGCACCACCCTGGAGGTCGTTCCTGCCGGCTCCTCATCAGTGTTTCACTCCCTTCCAGCCGTGTTTGTCCAGGTGTGTGTGATTAGTCTTTGTATAAATCCATGCCCCACGTCTTGTATCTTTGTCGATCGTTAATGTTTATGTATGTTGCAAGTCGTGTGTCTCTTGTTCAGCTCGCTGTGCCTGTCCTTAATAAATATTCATTTGTGTTGAATCTCCGCTCCTGAGTCTTCATGCCTCCCACTGAAGAGTGCTCACCGGCTTTCACTTGTGACAACTGTACTGCAATGTGCGATTGAAATTCATTGACACTTTGGCAGCAAGTCCTCCAACTTATACAACCGTATAGCAGTGGTGTAGTGGTGCCCGGAGAAGTGGGTGTACTCCCCCATCCCTCTGGGAAACTCCAACTATACTTATTGCCTTGACCTGCCCATACATGCTGCTATAAGGGGGGTCTGCAATATGATTTGAAATAAACTTTTTTACTCCCTTGCCGATTTTGATACTAAAAGTGTCTACTAGCCAAACAACAACATATAAAGGCTGTACATGAAGGGCAGTTTTTTCTTAACCTTATTAAATGTCATCAACTTTAGTTTTATAACAAATTTTAACATTTTAATAATAATTTCCAGTTAATATAATAACATACTATGAATCAAATTAAAGACTCAACAAAATGTATCTGCATTTACACAGAGTTAAATAATAATTTTCCAAAATTGCAACTGCATAAATAATGCTGTGTTTAATTGTAAAATGTGTTAAAGTAGTTTTAGTGAAGTGAAGTGACTTGTGGCCAGGTTGGTGACCCATACTTGGAATTTGTGCTCTGCATTTAACCCATCCAACATGCACACACAGCAGTGAGAAGTGAACAACCGTGAATACACACCCAGAGCAGTGGGCAGCCATTGCTGCAGTGCCTGGGGAGCAGTTGGGGGAACGGTGCCTTGCTCAAGGGTCCCACCTCAGTCATTGATTTGAAGATGGAGAGAGTGCTTGTTATTCACTACCCCCACCAACAATCCCTGCCAGACCTAGGACTCGAATCCGCGACTTTGGGTTACAAGTCCCTATCCATTAGGCCACGACTGCCCAGCAACAAAGACATCAATTACCTGAAACTAACCTTTTTGCAAAAAAAAAAAAAAAAAATCATATTCTGGAGGTTAAATTCAGAGGATCAAAGGTGTTAGCAGATTTTAGGGTAACAGTAGGGTTAAAGTATATAAATAACACATTAAAACTATGTTACTGTGGTAAAACCATGGTAATTGTTGTGTTACTGTGCTTAAAATTCATCTACAATGGACTAACCATAATTCTAACCCAATTCTAACCCAATAATGCATGCAAACAAGCCAATTAATGAAACAAATACATAGCTGCAAAAGATCATTGCATTGGATTTGGAAAAGAAATAAAGACTACAATAGCAGAACATTGTTTTTAAATGATTTAAGAGCATGTACGAAATGTGAACTGAGTCTGTACTTTGCTAAAAGAAAGAGAGGTAGACAGAAAAGGATTGTCTGAGTTCAGTCAAGCCTAAATATCAAATAAGACAGATGCATTTCTCATCCCTCTCTGACCAGCACAGCCTTCAGAGACCATACACGCTTATTACAGATGTTATAGTTATTTACTGTCAAAAACGACACAACATTAGAGCATAAAGCTACAAGAATTCACACAAGAGGCCTCAAAATCTTAATGTCATTCTCCAGTCTGAAGGACATGTGAATGTAGGTTTATCTTCTGAGAGACAATTTCAGTATGTAAATTCAAACTTGCAAATGTTGCCATATTTGTGTTCAGTAAATTGTGGAGACATTCCTTATGCAGTTCTGATGCAATCTTTGATATTTTGATTGAGACCACAATAAAACTTGGTCTCTTTAGGACAGTTTTCAGAAATCAGGGCGTTTAAAGTTAGGGGATGCACACCCGGCTCATTGATTTATACTGCATCGCAAAGCCCAGACTCATTGTAAATTCAATTATTACACCTGTACGGGTCAAAAAATGAATTATCTCTTTGAGGAAAATGTAGAAACTACAATCGGTTCTCCAATAATAATCACAACGGTCGAGCCATTTCCCTTCTCGCTCCATCCATCATAGTTTGCGGCTGTGCAGACAGACGCCTTACAGCTAAAGTGGTTAGAATGAGATATCACCGCTATGCTGGAGGCTTCTCCTGATGTCACATCTGATGAAATATTAATCTGCAGTTTGTAGCTAATGATAAAGCACTGTGAAGCGTAAGGATGGGAATGAGTTAGTCAGGCGATGCTGGTGCTCTCGTCTGTGGCTTAAGAGGATAACTTAAAGCACTAATTAGCTTTAAATGTACATCTCACAGAGTGGCTGAAAAACACTGAAAATTAAATCTCAACATCCCTGAGCCCCACAGATACTTGCCCTGAAGACCTATTACACATAGCCAATTATAGAGGAAGGTTTAATGGTCACTGCCTGCTTTTTCCAGTACCTCTATCAGAGGCCTGTATAACCTGGTTTCCTATGTGCCTAATAATCGCATGCCTATTCATCAACCAATTTTGTTATGTTTGATGAGAAACGCCCCCAAATAAACGCCCTCCATTACATAAAACCTTTTAACAGACTGCAATTATGCATTTCCTTCCACAGTTCCACAGTTATTAACATTGCTTACCTGGCGATAAATAGATTACAACAGGGTTATTTCATATCTTATTAAATATGCACTAATAAATACATTTCCAGAACAGAAATCTGAATATTAGAGTATATTCTAAATTATTTTTGGTAACACTTTACAATAAAGTGTATTAGTCAACGCGAACTAAGAATGAACAATACTTCTACAGAATTTATTAATCTTACTTAATGCTAATTTCAGCATTTGTCACTGCATTATTAAAATCACAAGTTGTGTTTGCTAACATTAGTTAATGCACTGTGAATTAGCATGAACTAACAATGAATAGTTGTATTTGTTTTTAGTAATGTTAACAAAGATGAATAAATACTGTAATAATGGTATTGTTCATTGTTTGTTTAGCAGATATCTGTAATACGTCATTTTTCCATGCAATGGTGTTAACCAGTCTTAACATTGGTCATGTACGGATATACAACGCTAAAAGGGTAAAAAGTAAGATAGAAGATCATAATTTTTTTGCAAATATATATTTTTATAAAACGTTTTTAGGAAATAAGGAAATAACATTTCAAATTAATAAAAAAGGTATGTCATGATCCCTTTATTTCACTTATTTCACTCCTGTGTGAGAACAGTAGCATTGTCTTCCTGCCAAAAAGGCCTGTAACCTATTCACAGGCATAATTGAACTTGGGCTTTTTGTATTCCTGCAGTGATTTGAAAAAAAATCACTATTGTCTCTTACCAGGCTGCAGAACCAAGGTTAATACGGTCTAATAGCGGAAGCAGAGAAAATTATTCACCTTGGAGAATACCTGTTATATTACCATAATAAGAACAAGTCTGACCTCTTAAAATGAACAAAACATAATCAAATATACGAATATATATATATATATATATATATATATAAGCAAATATAATTTTACAGACAGGTAAGAGTTACAACAACAGGCAAATGACTGCAAGCTAATGACTACACAAGGAATGTGATATAAACCTGTAGAAACTTCAAATTAGCCTCAGATGACACCAGATCAAATCCACGAAAATCTAAAGCGAGATCATTTGTTGAAATGAACGTATTAAGAAATATATAAAAGTGTGCTTGTATTTTACTTTTAGGTGAACAGTGTGTACAGAAAATATTTGATCAATTAATTAACAATGTAATGAGGTTTGATAATTTTCTGTTTGCTAATTTGGAAACATGTTTAGCTTGACGTCAAACAGACTTTATTAGCTTTCAGATGATTAAAAAAAATATGTAAGCATTTTTAGGTTAAATTTTATTTTGTATCCTTGTTACAGTGTAATTATACATTTGAGTAATATTAATTAACTTTAGATTTGGCTTACAGATTGCTCAATGCATATTTTTTTGTTATTATAAAAGTAAGTATATGTAATGTGTAGCAAGAACACAAATTAGCGTTAATGTTACCGATTTTTAGATTTTATGTATAATTGGAAATTGATGGCATTGCTAATAAATTGAACAATTAATTACAAATTAAAAAAATGACAAATAAATGGCAAATAACAAATAAGTAGAAATAGTGTTTCCTTGCAAAAAATACTTTGCAATACTTTCATTTACAACTTTAAAAAGTTGTATAGTGTATATATTATTGTAACGCCATGGGCGTTGTCCTTTGTTTATTTTTACCATGTGTTTCTCCTGTCTGATCTTGTCTCCCCCCGCTGTCTGTGTCTTCTTGGTTTCTCCCTCATTATGTTCATTCGTGTCACCTGTTTTGTACTTTGTATCTGCCTGCACTTTAGCTCTTCAGTTCCTGCCCTTTATATTCCGTTGTTTTTCCGTTTGCATTCATGTCTTGTTAAAGTTGTGTTCGTGCTGTTTGTTTTATATTAAATACCCAAGTCTAATTAGAATTCCTGTTTCCGTGTCCTGCCTGTCGGGGAAGCGAGAGCGAGAGCTCACACAGCCAGTCGTGCATAACAATATTTCACTAGTATCTAATCCTGTCTTGAAATATAAATAAATATCCATTTAAACCCTTAAAGTTGCTTTCAGGATGGGATTTCTGCCGTTTTCTAATCTCATACTTACCTCAAGTTGCTTTTTGGGACATACATAGAATTGCTTGTAGAGAAGTTTATTACAGCCTCATAAAATCAACAATAATGATAATAATCATAGTGATATTAAAGCAAATAGAGCTGTGTCCCAAAGTTACATTTATACAATTCAATGAAAAATTAGTACAGTTACAACAGGAAGAGTGGGGATTTGCTGAAACAGTCCGTTTATGCATCAGCCTAGATCTTTAAACATGAGGCTGCACCACCCAAAAAAATAAAGATCGCCTCAAAAAGCTTCATCTGAGCAAATGTACAGCTGTACTCTGCTATGTACAATGTCCTCACAGAAGAAATGAGTTGGCATGCATTAATCTGTAAGCGAGGTGTTATTTCTCTTGGATCTCATTTACACCTTCACATGTTGAGCTGAGCTGTTTCCCTCCCCATGATGCCAGGATGCAGTTACCCTGTGATTATTCCTTCCCCTTCTGTGTGAGACTGAGTCAGAGGACAGTTCCCTAGTTCAAACTCACACTCACATACAAACACATACGCGCATCAAACTCTCGCATGAGTGCAACGCAGGCACACTAATACGTACTTACACTCATAATTACACTCTGCGCTGGACAGAGCAAGAGAGAGAAAGAAGGTCGCCAAGCAACGTTAGTGCGAGTGGGCAGAGGAAAAAAAAAACTCTGCTGGCTTTAGTGTGGGGATTCAAGCATCCGTTTAGCATTAGCTTCCGGCGAGACTTCAGCACCTTGTGTGGGTGTCTGATTGAGTGACTGCTTAAAACATCACACACTGGTCATTTCATTATACTCAATGGAAGTATAAGAGCTTAGAGAAAGATAGCGGTTTGTGAAAATGAGTCTGACTAATCCCCATATTTAAGACTGATTTGAGATTAAATCAGTTTCTCATTTTCTCATTTTAACAAAACTAAACTGAGTGGCCATTTACACTGCAATGTTTTCAGCCAAAAACAGGATATGGTTTTTATGTTTTGCCTGTTAGTTTACACAACAATGGCATTTTGGGGACTGAAAACGTATAGTATAACAGGTTTCAAAGTTTTTGAAAATCCCACCGTCATCGTTTCTGTGTAAACATCAACAAAGTCTCTTTAAGAAAGTCGGTGGCCATCTTTGAAACGCCTCTCGGGCATCCAAGTGCAGCTCCTATCTCTTTGTATTGGGAAACATCAAATTCTCTCAAACTGTTTATTAAGCTTACGATTAAATTTCATATTTGAAACCACAAATGAAATCTGACAACTGTGCAATAATTGTTGTTGTTGTTTCTTTTGCTCAAATAGCATTATAAAAAGCTTATTTCTCAAGTGAGATCAGGCAGTGCGCATGGCAGAACCTGATTTTGCTGAGTATGACGTGTCCGTGGGTCAATATCTTTGTTGACCCTGGAGCAACATTGTGATTAGCCAATCAGATTTGAAGAACCAGTTTATAGTTTTTGTGAAGTTTAGGCTTACAATCAGTGTTTGATGCTTGTATATCATTCACATCTCAGAATACTGACTATTTCTATAGCAACCGGAACTTCTAACGGCGTATGCGTTGATCTGCTGACTTCACAGATCAGTGATATTTTTTTTGGAAGGCGGGGCTTCTTGTGATTGATCGGACATTTTAAGAAAACTATACAAGTGACATGTCTTCGGTATAAGCTGTGTCTCATTTAGAAGTTGTAACTTGCCTGTAGGGGACCAAGTGACTATCAAAATAAAATGACAACAGGTGGAAGACGCCCCATCCTCAGTATATCTTTTTTTTTTTTCCATTGAGTTCCACCACACATTCTTTCTGAGGAAATGAGGACTACACTAGTTTCCTTCTCACTGCTGGATAATGAGTTCAGTTTAAAAAAAAAAAGTGATTGATGATGCCCTTTTGCAGACAAAGCTCTTCCTGGCTTCTGCTGTGGTATCCCAAAGATAACAGTCCAAAAGTGATGCTCCAAAGTAAAGTCCAAGCTATGCACTCTTAAAAGTAAAAGTGCTAAAAAAAGTACAGCTCCATAGGAGAACTATGGGTTCTTCAATGAACTTTCAGTGAGCAGTGGAATGGATAGAATGTCAAATGCTCATCTGTGCTGGAGGCATCTCCAAGAAAAAAGAACGTGATTTGTAGTGAAAAGCTGCCAAAGGTCTTAATGATAATCACTGACTCCCTCTGTAAAACACACAAATAGATCATAAAACCTTCGCAACATGGCATAACAGTACCCGCAATTTATTGTTCCAACAATGTGTGATTCAAAGACGTATTTTATGAGGGAATACTGTGATATGTAAATATCTGGAAAGGCTCTTTTTCAAGAATCTTGGAAAATGAACAAAGCCCTTTGAAAAACAGATTATGTAAATCTTTCCCCAACAGATGAATGTTGCAGCAGTCGCCGCTTCTTTCTCAGTTTCTACCTAAAATCCTTTTAGGCAACAACAACGCCTGAAGTTAATTTGAAAAGAAAGGCGATATGAGAAGATTTATTGTATAAAAGTATAATCTAACAATGTGGGTGCACTGGATATCTGTTCCTCTGAGTGAAGAGAGATGCTCGTTCTGCTGAGCAAGCTTCTTTAATTACAGGGCATGTGATTATAATATTTAAAAAAATATGATGACACATTTGGCTGGTCTATGCTATAAGATGACTACATTTTTTCTGTTTTGGAAACTCTTTCTATTATTTCTGATGGGTGTGTGAACAGTATTGAACTGAAAAGACATTCAAAGACTCAACACTGTGTCATCTGATCATTTCTGTACAAGCCATTGTGTTTTCATGCTGTCAGCCAGTCTGACACAAGTCTTTTGTTGACTCTGTTTTATTTAAAAGAGAGAGAGAGAGAGAGAGAGAGAGAGAGAGAGAGAGAGAGAGAGAGAAAAAAACTGATATGGCAGTAAATCAGGCAAATACTGATTCAAATTTTTATTTTTTTTACCATGTCATTTCCTGTGCAAATAGTTTGTTATGTAACTGTTCAAGTTTTGTGCGAGGGAGCAATAAGGCCTGTGGAGCACAATATGCCTTTTGATGAGAAAAACAACCACCTTTTGAAAGAATTACCTTATGCTCTCCAAGGTTTCATTTAATTTATTACAAATACAGTAATATTGTTAAGCAATATTACAATCAAAAACCTTTTCTATTGTAATATATCTAAAACTGCAATATATTCCTGTGACTGAAAAGCTGAATTTTCCGAAGGTAAATAAGTTGATTTGATATTCAGGATATATATGTCTATCTACATTCATATACACCTCTGTATTCCCATTTGAGTTGCTTTTCACTTCAGGCAAAGAAATCCATAAAAATACCATTTGATAGCCTGTTAGATCTGTGGCAAAGCCAATTCTACTGTGACAGGCCTGTACAGCTGCCAAAGTACAATAGCCACACGCACACACACACACACTGATTCATCTATGGGAAGAAGGGAAAAATAATGAGAACTAGCAGAATTCTGCGCTTTATTATTTTTGTACTTGGTGAGTATGATGGGGGGGGGGGTGGAAGGGGTGATGAAAAAAAAGCTCAATAATAAATCAACAGCAAGAGTGAGAGGGGAAGTTGATGAACCCTCTGAATCGCACTTTAATAGATTCTGTCAGCCTTGGACCCTAGACCGCCTGTGACAGTGCACACGCTGACATACACACTGCATGATGCTAAATATTAAGAGATAAGATGGCTTTCAGTATAAGACGTTTATCATTTTTCATTCGCAGAGAGATTGATATTCTCATCTATCCTAAGATCATTTATCATAATTATCACAATAATTAGTACTCACATTTTTCATGTTAGCTATTTTACAATTCATTCAAGTCAAGTAGATTCGTAGACCATAAAAACAATCCTCTTCTACAGTATGTCAATGTAAAAATGGTTGTGATTTTAACTATAAAATACTGTAAAAACGCTACAGTAAAAATCTAGAGGTTAGTGCCCTTACACAGTGAAAAACTGTAATGGACATTTCATGTACAGTAATTTTATGGTAAAATACAGTTTTTGGAAGTGAATGTATAATTAATGTATAAACTGTAAACTGACATTACCAGGATTATGTTAAATTTCCCATTTGATTTTATTGTTTTTTTCTTGTTAAAATTACTGTTTCTTTTAGTTTTATGGGGTTTTTTTTTCTTCTAACCAAATGTGTTCATTAGGGTTTAATGTTACCATCTACTATATTTTTCCAATTTGGGTCTTTAAGTTTGGTACGCATGTATACTAAGCAAATCATTCAGTTTTTTCATTAAATTCAGACAATAAATTATGTTTGCAAACAAATTTTGGGAGTAGCACGCACAAGTAATTAGCACGGCTAACTCTTCATTTCATAATCATGCTATATCAGAGCAATAGAAACCTCCTATAAATAGTACAAGCCCCCTTTTCTCGATATCTTGTTCATAGCATCCCTCCGCCACCCCAGACTCCTATCCTATCCAGACTACTATCATTCCTCTTGGGGGTTCTCGGGGATCGGGCCAGACGCTGAGCTCTGTCCACTCATCACGGACAAGAAGGGATAAAATCCCTAGGGCTCATGAGTCCGTCGAGCTCAGAGCCCTCTCCCCAGACAGCACACCAAACACGCTTAAATTATATCTATTACAAGTATGAACTTGTGAAAAAATTTTTTTTATCATTTTGACAGTCTTTGATGTGCCATGACAGCTCGCTGTGTAAACGCTTCAGTTCTGACGCCAGCACAGAGCGTGAGTGAGCGCAATCTTTTAACTAAAAAAATTTTTATTAAATTTTTAACTAATAGTCTCATGTCTTATGTTATCACACAATCAATGTTTCACTCGCAGAAAGATGTGATTGAAACGAGAAAATGTAACGTAGCATTTCATTTACCTCAGGCAAGTCATCAGTGTCCACAGCTCGCTAGTTCACCATGAATATGAAATCTAGAGAAGAGCATTTCATGAAATGTTACACTATATACTTGTATTTTACATGATCTGTTAGTGATGTCTTAATGATTTAATGTATATTTAAATAACTTTTCCATAAAGCAAGTTATCACAGCCACTGTGTAAATGATTATATTTCAACGTCAAATAGAAATTATATAATTGTATTCATTTTAAAAACTGAATTGAATGCAATTTACATGTTTGCATTTTTCCCCCTTCTGCTGTATTGAAACAATACTAAACCGTGATGTCAAAACTGAGGTAGGTACCAAATTGTCATGTTTGTGTACCTTTACACCCATACTATCTCCATAATGTAGATTATTAAATTTAAATTAAATCTGTGAAACTTAAAATGTACAATGTACAAATTTACAATTCTGGAAATTACAGATGGCGTTTTTTTTTTTTTTACCATAAATTTCACAGTTTTACTGTAAGTCTTTAGTTCTGTGAAATGATACAGTATTTAGTCATAAATGTCCACTTTTCACCCCAGAAATGTTACGATATTGGTAGGGAAGGGTTTGTGTGTGTATGTGTATGTTAGAGCGGGGTATGTGTCTTTAGGAAAAGTGTAATTCATTCATGACTACATTCAATAAATGATGAGATTTCACATTTTTAAAAATGAACTTAAGTTCTATTTTGTTTTTCCTTTCTGGAAAGCAGCAGTACTATGACTGTGGTGCACAGAAAACCAGACAATAGAAACAGCCTGTTTTCATCTGGTTGTAATTATTCAAACAAACAAACATATTCTCCTTTTGTCATTTAGTGCGCATGTAAAATGGATCAGCTTGTGTGCATGTTGCTTGTGCCGAACATGCTTTTGTTGGGCGCAACAGACCCTGAAGCCCAACGGCGTGAAAAAACCTGTTTGTCTTGGTAGCGTTTGACAGAAAAATAAATAAATAAACAGATAAATAAAGAAATAAATGAAATTCCCCCTACAGGACCTGCGTTATTTACCAGTGTTCTGTTTCTACGTGTTGAGATGAATGAATTGGTGCTGAATAGACACTTAGACCTGATAACAGCAAACGTTCACTACAGAGAGTGATATCATTCATTATTCACCCGCCCCACAGCACGATGACAACTACGTTCCAGGGCTTTATTAACTCTAGACAATAGAAACGCTTCCCTTTTCAACAGATTCAGCGTGTTTTAGTCCAGCATAAAATATTCTGTTGTTGTGATTGTATAAAAGCCAAATGTGCCCCAATAGTGTCCTGGAAATAGTCTGTAATAAATGAGATGGAGTGTAGCCATATTCCTCTTCAGAGTCAGCGATATTCATTGCTCAGGTACATCAGGGATAACTTCATCACTGTAATCAACAGCTTATAGCAGTAATTCTTGACTTGTCAAGCATATCAAATCAATAACTGTAGAGTGCTTGGGTGCATTTTATTTTGTGATTTCACTGAAACGGAGAGATCTCAGATGAGAGACAGAGAAACGCATTGCGTGTCTGTGACAGCAGAATTTATCGCTCATGACAGGGCCGCTGCTTACTAGAGGGAAAGATAATTATGTAACAAACTTCATTTAAGTTCATAAGAGGAGGAATAGTTTACTGCGGTCTCTGTTTTCATAAAATGCAAAGATAAGTCACCGTTATAATTTTTTTATAAGGGGTAAGATGAAGGGCTAATTAGCCACGCATAGATGTTATGTTAACACTTTAAAATAGGGAACACTTATTCGCTATTTACTATGAAATTTCTAATTTGCTGCTTATTAATAGTCAGTTAAGTTTAGGTATTAGGAAAGATTAGGAATGTAAAATAAATTAATGTAGAATAAGTCATTAATATATGCTTAATTACTAATGAATTGCTAATAATCCATATGCATGCTACTGAACAACAGTTAAGAGACCCTAAAATAAAGTGTTATTAAAGTTATATATGTATACATATAATATTTCAGTGTATATATATACACACACATACTATGTTTACTAAGACTGCGTTTATTTATTAAAAATACAGTAAAACAGTGTTTTTTTGGAAACTTACATTTTAAGGACTATTTTTTGTATAAAATATACAGCATTTCTTTGAAACAGAAACATTATGAAACAAAATTTGTCTTACTGACCCTCACTTGAAAAAGCTATAATTTCTGTCTCGAAAGAAAACAAGAAAACGAAATAAGAGAATATCTATGCAAAATTAAGTTTAATTATAGATGACCGTCTAGGCTTGGCAGGTAAATTATTTCTGTTGTTATGTTTTACAAATGTAATTATATATATATATCATGCTGACAGTGTGAAAGCCCTCTCTGGAGTGTCATAAAAGAGGTGGACAAAATAGGAAAGGTATGGATGATAAATGTATGAGTCAGATGCATTTAATGACGGTATGCATGTACAGACAGTATATGCTTTTAATGGAAGACTGAGAAAAAGGGAAAGAGAGAACAAAGTGTGATGCATGGCTAATGCGCCAAGGATACTCCTCCTTAGTTCACTTTCTGTTATTGATTGCTTAAATATTATAGTGATTCAACTTATCTAAGAGCATCTCCATTCTCCATAATCTACTTCTTACCAGTGAAGCATCTGAAACTGATAAAAATGTGTGTGCGTGGATGTATTCATCTGTCTCTACCATTCATGCTAGTGCTTATCAGATGTGTTTGAAGCTCTGTGACTGTCTGAACCTGAACAAGCATGTTCTTTATGCTGGCACTCCAGTTTGTGCATGTTTATATGGTTTATGAGCATAATGACATGGGTATGACATAGGTATTACAGTATGAAGGTATTTATGAGGACATGTTCAGTGTCCCTGTAATTCAAAAGGCTTAAAAACATACTAAATGGTGTGTTTTTTTTTTGTTTTTTTTTTGTGGAAAATCTAAAATCTAAAAATGCACAGTTTCCTGTAAAGGGTAGGTTTAGGTGTAGGGTCAGTGTAGGGCAATAGCACATACAGTTTGTATAGTATAAAAACCATTACGCCTAAGGAGAGTCCTCGTAAATCACAAAAAACAACATTTGTGTGTGTGTGTGTGTGTGTGTGTGTGTGTGTTCTCAGAGGTAATTAACACTCTAACCTCAGTCCTGCTGATGGTGGAGAGAGTAATGTGTGGTATCTGTCAGACAGACAGGAGTCTAAAAACAGAAAGGTTTTGTTCACCTTTCACACTGGCTCAGCTCTATATAATGCATAATTTCTCATGCTAACGCAATTTTTCAATTTCAGTGTTCAAACTGTCATGTAGCCTGTTGCGTTGATGTACTACAAAACCTTTGATAAAATTATGCAATATTAATTTTCTCATTCATTTGACCAATGCTAAATGTATAAATATTGGTTAGCTATAGAAAGAATTCAGCCAATCTTTTGATCATTCATTCACTTTCTGCACATGCTTCACATTTGCATAACACAGATATGTGAATTTCCAGTTTTTGGTGTATTTAGGCATATCATTACTTACCATACAATCAGGAAGACTACAGAAGCAGATTAATGCTTTTTAAAGAGGAAGAGTGTCTGGACTTGATCTTTTTTCCTCTCTATGAGCATGAAGACTGAGCTCAGGTTGATCCACTTTTTTGGTCAAGGAAATACACAACTTCATTATTACAAAGCATGAAGGCATATTTGAAAGATGCTATCGCTTGTGCTCTCTCTTTCACTCTCTCTGATTGTGCTGTGGTTTTTATAAATAACCTCTTATTGTAGTTTATCTAACTAAATGCTTAATTGACATTAAATAAAAACATAAACCAATTTAAAACTCATTTTGAAGGTGTAGGCATTTTGCTATAGACAACCACCAATTGAACTTTTGCATTCTTTATCCTCTAAATGGTAGACTTGTCTTTTATTGCTAAGAGTTTTCTCTAAATGAAATATGCTACGCCATCAGCAAACACAACTCATCCTGTGCCTCGAAAACACTTTTGTTATCACACCGGCTTCTTATCTAATGTAAAACCTCTTTGCATGTCTCAGAAAAACAGAGGAGGAAGAAATGTGCAGTGAAGTCTGTTGAATGTCAGCTCACCATTTTTCCTGTAGAGCAGTTTTAAGGAATAAAATTAAATCTTGCCAGCTTGGGATTTAACAGAATTATAATGGTGCTAACAGACGACACAACGGGAATGGCCATAAAAGTTTTAAAGTTACGACAGAACTGTCTATGTTCAAAACAATCTGTTTTAAATCTCGGTTGCCAAGTTTGGAGGTTTTACTGCCTGATGCTCACTAGAATGTCTATATAAGGGATAACAAACAGTCAGACGATCATTATCGCAAAATAAACCAAGACAGGAAGCAAAGGTCAAACACATTTTAGTGGTCATTAGACTACAATTGACCATTCAGAGAAAAAGTATTCCTGAGAGCTGGACAATTATCTGTCTTATTTGCCAATATTTTACACATTTTTCTACTAGAATGCGCTACTGAGGAAAAATTGCATTTTGCAATTTAACAGGTTTAGATAAAGACATTATAGTCTAAACAAAACGCCATAAAACAATTTTATCCAAACACAGGAGGGATTTCACATTGAGGTGAAGGAATGAAGCTCAGAAATGCTTGTTTAAGGACGACAGTGAATGGGCAGATAATGAAGAGAGGCAGGCAGTGCTGAGGGGAGATGAACATGACAGCCCACCATCACCTCCAGGAGGTGTGAGAGACATGTCCATCAGACCTCGGGCTGCATCCTGTCACCATCCATAGCTTTAAATCCATTTCATTTTCTCATTTCTGGACAGGAAATGGCAACTGGCCATCCTACATGCTGTAGATGCTGGGATCAGGAGATAGGAGAGGCCGTAAGTACTAACCCTAAAACAACCAATCTAAACTCCTGAAATATTGGATGATTGAACGATTGGTCAATAATCAATTTTCCTGCATCGGCTAATTAGAATTTTAACCCTGTTAATACTTCCCCTGGGTTGCCAGATTCGTGAAACAAAGCAAGTCTGATTGCTATTCAAAACTAGACAAAAACTAGCCCAACTGTGTTTTTTACGGAGTTTCCCACTCTGTCAAAATCATACTAACGGTGATCGCTTTAATTTTTACTGTACATGTTTTTAATGTGAATAATATATTTCAAACTGAAATGTGACCTTTTCTTTATAAGATGTGTTGTCCTTTGATTTCAGTTGTTCTGAATATTTAATAAATAAACACAAATAGTTGCTTCCTTCAATTATTAAAAAGATATTGTCTCCCAAAACAAAGAATTGACTCTAGACGGCCTATACGGGTCATTTTTGAATCCCACTTCCGTGAACAACATGACTTCGACCACAAACATGTAATTTTACTGACAACTGCTGTATGCAGTAGACCAATCAGAACAGACTGGGCCATCTGACCAATCAGAGCAGAGTAGGCTCACAGAAAGAAGGGGTTTAGAGAGATTAAATTTTAGAGCCATGATACCTGAAATGCACCTGCACAATAAATAACTACCACGTCTGCATTTGTCCATGTGTGTTGCCATAGTATTCATAGGTGGAAACTAAGGATAGCGCGGATATTGCATCATTGATAGATGACAATGACCAGGGACGGGTCATTATTTAAATCTAGAATTCCTTTGAAATTAAAAATCCTAGAGAACTTTTGAGATAACGTTACAGTACAGAACTGCACAAAATATATGTGGTTTTTGGTTATTTTACTACAAAAATAGCATGTATTGTGCCTTTAAACATAACAATTTGTTGAAGAATAGTAGCGAAAAGTTTTCTTTTTAATCAAAATGATGTTGTTGTTGTTTTTTTTCCTTCCTGCAAAAGAATGAAATGAAAATCATGACAGTTACCAGAGAAAGTCAATGGTAACCAAATGTTTGGAAATTCAAAATTTCCACAGAAGAAAAAAAGTCCTGTTTGGAATGATATCAGCTTAAGTAAATGATGGCAGAATTACCATTTTTGGGTGAACTATCCCTTCAAGACACATTTCTATTTTTGAAGGATGTAATAATGTGCAACTAACCAGTAAAAATACAAAGCGAGACGCCTCAAAGTCTAAATGTTGTCATGGAAACTACTCAGGCTAATTTAAGGTTTTAGCTTCAGGGCCATTGGAGGCCACAAGCAACAAGATGTTCTTCATTAACACTTTGTAAATGACAGTCAACAAATGACCCCCCCGCCCCTCCCCCAGCATATGGGTCTTTCATTTATCTCCAGCCAGTTTATCTTGTACTTTAATGGATGAAGAGTGTATCTTTGTACTTTAAGCTCTAGAGGACAACACACAGCTGAGTTGCTAGTTTAGGGATTTTATCCATTGAGTCATAGTTAAACTTAAGAGCAATTACAAATATTTCAGCCTACTTGCTTTCTCTGTTAGATGTTTGTACCCATTTTTGTCTTCACACATGGTTAATGTTCTCTCAAAAAAAAAAAAAGGTTACAGGCATCAGTAGGATCTACATAGTGTGTCAAAGTCTGAGAGCTGCTTTGTCATTGTGCAAAACTATGGGTTTTGTGATTATAGGCAAGTTTTTGCAGGATTAGCCTCGAGCTTTAAGAACAATCCTATTATCCACCATCCTTAAAGTATGTGTGCATACTTTGTTTCAACTATGTGAGCGTGCATTCAATTATTTATTCATCAGCTAGGCTCTTGATGCAAGTATGGGTGCTTGTCTTGGCGCCTCTTATTTTCTTTGCCTCACTGCTGCAGTGGGAGGTCAGGTGACTCTGAGCTCTCATGCAGAAAATAAGACCCCAGTGACAAGCAGTTTGCACCAAAATACTGATACACAAAAACAGAGAAAGAGAGAGAGATTTGATGAAGAATGAAACAATGTTGACTAAACGAAAACTGCATTTAACAGATGTTAAATAAACCCAGACTGTATGCGTATATGCACTTTATGATTACTCATCTGATCTAGAAGTTAGTAGTCTGTAAAGTACAATAAGAAAGGATTCAAAAATCAAGAAGAGACAGTAAGAAATACTCACATGCAATATAATTCATTCTCACTTTAACCTCAGCTGTAAAGTAACATCAAAAATGCATGACTGTATTGGGAAGAATAGGTAGCTAGAGCTCTTGGTTGTTAACTGATTAAGATTAATATAACATTAATGTGTGTACTTTTGACCTAACAATCTCCCTTGGGATAAGTGAGAAAAAAGTTATCTTTTTAAAATGATAATTATAATAACAATACATCTATTGCATTAAAAAGGGCTTGCATATAACTTATATTGGAGTTAAATGAAGTTGCTGTTGGTCAACTGTTTTGTTACTGTAACATGCAAAAGATTGGGGTCGGTGATGTTTTTAATGCTTTTGAAAGAGGTCTAGTGTAGCTTATGTTATTAATAAAAATACAATAAACACATAAACCTAAAAACCTAACCCTATTCTTATCCATCTCATCCTAATCAACCCCAGTTCCAAAAAAGCTGGGAATTTTAAAAAAAGGAAAATAAATAAATTTAATAATCTTAATTGTAAAAATTAAATGTAATTGACATAGAAAAGATTTCCACTGTTTTCACTGACCACTTTAAGCGTATTTTGTAAAGAATGTATGTTTGGCTGCAGCACAATCCAAAAAAGGCTTGTTTAACATTCTGTCACAACTGTTCTTTTAATTACATTGTTTCAAGAGTTTGCGCTTCCTTATTGATGAGCCGCCGGCGATCGCTCTTCAGTGGAGACACGAGACACGGAGGCAGGAATTCTCGAGAAGAAACATTTATTAAGACGACACGGAGGAGCTGAATAAGCAACACGAACGACCGATAAAGAGACAAGGCTCATGGCATGAATTTATACAGAGACTAATCAAGACAGAACACAGGACACCTGGACAACACAGCTGGCAGAGGATCAAACACTAATGACGAGGACGGAGTTACAAACGGGGCAGAGACATGAGGAAACAGGTGAATAAACAAACATAGAGCACATGGACAGAGAAAGGACATATAGAACACGCCAGACGGCGTGACACTTATGATGACAATTTAGGCGTATTTGGTGTGCTGTCCAGAGGGCGAGCCTGGAGGTCGGCGAACACAGAGCTCCGCTTGCCCCCTGGTAGGAAGACACGAATGAGGCGGAGAAGGGGTGGAGGCAGGATGCGTAACGAGATATGGAAGGGAAGGAAGCAATCTTATTTAAGGGGAAGAAATATGGATTTGATTGGACGGGATGGAATTAGTTTGATTAGGAAACGCGGTTCCAGCCGTGGCTAATCATGCGTATACGCGCTCGTCTCGAAACTTGTTTATCAACATCACTTACTTTAAGAACTGAAGATACTAATTGTTAAAGTTTTGCATGCCAATTTTTTGTCTGATCTTGCTTGAAACAAGACTTCAACAGAAGCTGCTCATCAGTCCATAGTCATTATTGTCTAATTCTCTTTTTCCTGATGGGCTGTACATTTTCAATAGAAGACAGATCTGCCAGTGTGTCTATGAAACCACACATGCAGAATGAAAGCTGGCATTGACTTGATCTAATAACCATGGACTTCCAGTGAAAGATGTCATCTTGATGACATCATGTGTCTGTACAATCCCAGCACATATCAGTGGTACCTTTGCACATATTCCAGTCACCTATGCCATTTGCACTGATGCACCCACACACCACAACAGATGTCTCGCTGAATGGTCCCTTTGGTCTTTGGGACTGAGAATTCAATGTTTGTTTTTTGTTCCCAAGAGCATGCTGAAACATGGAATCAACTGACTACAGCACACAACCTTTTGATTATCTGGGATAAGCTCTGGCCCAGAGAACCCGGTGGAATCACTGCATAGAATTGACGTATAGCTTTCTCCTTGCGTAACAGAGGTTCAAGTTAAATTTTTTTTAATGCGCGACAGACTGTGGTAAATGACTGATATTCTGAAGTACTCCTGCGCACATGTGGTGATATTCAACAGCGCAGCACGATGGTTTCATTCAGAATGCCATCTGAGGGCTCAAAGGTTTCTGAGACTTTTCTGCATCCCATGAATCTTTTCACAGTATTATGCGTGATACTTGATAAAAGTACTTTGCAATTTTGCATTGAGAAATGTGATTTCTGAGATGCACAAACATGATCACCTCACTTATTACCAATTTATCTACTGATTGTGGACTGTTTCAAACAGTTTAACATGGATATTCCACAACCTTTTCACTTTTATTTTCCCTCTGTTCTGACTTTTCTTTGTACTTTTGTCCAAACTTTTTGGAATTGGTTTTGAATCCAATCACTCAATCAATCAATCGATCAATCATCTTACTGCCCCAGACTTTAGAAGTGAACATTTATGACAAGTTTGACAAGTTTACAAGTTCAAGTTTGACAAATCCATGTTTCAAAAAAGTTTCAAAACTGAGCTGTCAATCCAAAAAGCCCCACAAAGTTATTTAAAGATCAAAAGTTCCAAAGTGTACTAATATAAGTACAAATGTTTTGTTAAACACTTTCCATTCAACCTTCATTCTCATTCAGGGATGTTAAATGCGTTTAATAAATCTTTGGGCGAATCTCTTCACTGTGACCTTTCGGTCTGATCTCCTGCTTGGAGATCTTCACCGAGAAGCTCTTCATTCCTTCCCTATAAATCCCTGTAAAGGTCAGCCATGACAAATTCACACCAGAAGAAAAAAAAAGGTTATTTTTTATTTACCACTACGACATCTTTGTTTCCTCAGGGCCAATTCAGACACAGAATGGCTCAGTCTCTGTTCGGCCGTTCTCTATTCACGCTACATTACAGGATCTATTTCAAAGGTACTATTGTTGCCTCAAAACCTATTAAACCTCTGTGACTTGTAAGTGGTTTCCAGAGGATTATTGGTCATGATTGGCCGCTTACTCTCATTCTTCATTTACAATTTCAAATCGGCCACCATTGATCCTGTTCTAACAAGCTGGATTTGGTTTTGGATCTGGTTTCAACTACACTTAGGTATCAAGTAGCAGCCGTAGATGTTCATCCAGTATTTTTAATCAGCAGTTCATATTCGAGATTGGTGACGAGTCAGTGTGAATAGAAAAAAAAATATAGCTCACCTAATAGGTCTCCAGGGTTTCTATTGCAGCACTAAACATAAAGACACAATGAAGCCTACTGGCCTTCGATGTTTACCATGAGTGAGTGTGTGTAATGAGAGCAGTAATAGAAAGCTTTCTCCCGAGCAGCTCCCTGTCAGGCCTGTACAATGAAGTCATGATGGACATGCAAAGCTATAAGTATAACTTCTAGAAACCCAATCCTCCTCTCTCTGCAGCTCACTCATACACTGTATGTTGCATCAGTACGTGCTCCTGCACTTTTAATGCTGTCTTGACTGGCTGTCAACAACACAGAGATCACTATCAACACAGACAGGGCAGAGGGGGAGAGAAGCGTTCATTCACTAGTGCTCTGTGTAGTAGATATGAAGACAAACATTGGATGTGAGAAACATATGGTTGAATTATTACGTATATATAAAGACACGTGCATACAGCATATATTTAGAAAATATTTACATGCCTATATTTATATTCATATAATTTATTTAAGAAATACATTTATTTAATATATAAACATAACATATTGTTCTTAAATATATACAGTACATGCATTTGCGTGTATGTATATATATATACACACAGCACTAATAAGAATATTTTAACAATAATAAACAACTAAAATTACTAAAATAAATATATTTAAAAGAAAGTATGAATAAATGCTCAAATAAAACTGCTGCGCAACCCTACTATACAGTTAGTTGAGTACTAAAGTACATGGAAGTGACAAATGTTTTTCAACTTCAAAACATTTGCCACTAATTAAAATGAAGTAACAACAACACCAACTTGTGATTGATTACAGTGTTGCTGTTGATCGGTACCTTGTGTGGTCCAATTCATCAACCAGAAATTGTGTCAATACTGTACATGATGGCTTGAGTTCAGGGTAGGAACAACTTAACACTCTGTCTGGAGAAGATTAGAGGGACGTGACATGCAGGACGTGTTCTTACTTTCAAACAGCTACATGCTACGCAACCAAACGGAACAGAACACATGGGACTAGAGAGAGAACTGTTTTTTGACATCTTAAAATCTTGGTTTGAGACCCTTACAAACACCAGGATGCACTGTAAGGAGGAGACTACCATCTCATAATTCATACAGCAGATTAAAAATAATTGCGCAGATGGACCCACCACCCTCAAAGTGCTTGGTTAATTTATCTCTAGAGTACTCAAGCAGACAAAATGACCAAAACATCTCTAGAAATGATAGGGCTGGAGTGAGGTCAGAAATCCCTGGGGAGGATCAGAATAAGGAAAAAAGAGAAGACGTTACAGCCTGTATACGGTCAGATTCACACTATCAAAATTATCACATATACACATACAGTATACGCAAATTCTATTCAAATTACACTTGTTCCTCTGCTCTACTTAGACACTTATGGCAATCAAAAAGTTCAAAGGCTGATTAAACTTATTTCCAGAGAAAGCATGCCATCTTAGAGTCCTCTAATAAGATAAATAAAAAGTTAGATGATATTCTATAAAAATTCAAATCAGAACTGATCCTATTTTCCTTCCTAATACACCTTTCTGATCGTATTGTGCATGATTCATTGCATGCTTTTTCAAAGACAAATGCTTTTCTTCATAACTCTTTCATCAAAATATAATTACTTGCCACAAGTTCAATTTTTCAACTCTTGTCTTTTGTCATAAACCCTGTCCCAATCAACCTGCTGTCACTTCTCACATTCCAATCAATTCCCAATGGATACAATCAAGCCATGCCTTGGATTTATACATATTCTTCTCATTGTGTATCCTGTTTTATTTGGAAATTTCCATATCTCTTCATACGCATGTGTACCAAAGTTTACATTTGGTGAACTTGAATAAAAATGTTATTTTTGTAATTATAAAAGTTAAACTTTATTTTTACAGTACATGTACTTACAAGTATTTACAATGTACTTACAGTGTACTTAACCAAGAAAGTTCTGCTAATATAAGGTATTACACTGTAAAATAAAGTGTTACCATTATAACAGCTTGTCAAAGTAGCAATACCCATAAAAGGACAACGTTGTACCATATCTCCCCCTAAAATATGCTTATTAGTACCTCAGAGTAGAAATATGTCATCTACTATTAAGTTACTCTACAATTGCCCCAAGTGACAAGATGAAAAAAAATAACCCTAGAGGTCAAGAATGTAGCATAAAGATTGACCAATAGATCTAAAAAGCACTAATTAACCTCTTGAAATTGTACAAAAAGTCCAAACATCAACGCTGCAGTGTTTGCTACGTAATATATGTAGTATTATTATGTGTAAATTATTAAAAACCAAAGCCCTAAAGCCATCATCAGCGGAAGGTAACAAAGTAATTACTAATTACACTATGTAAGCTTAGTATGACCACTGCTTTAAGGTTCTGTGTGTGATGTGCTGATTCAGTACACCAGGTGAAAGACACTAATGTGGTCCATACAACATTTCCATTTAGAAATGTTTACTCTGAAATTAGGCTTAGAAACTACTGGCACCTGCGCACACTCAAACACAGGCACAGCACATCCCACCAGAATCCAGAACATGTGCAGCAGAGTAGGTAGAAAATAACCTGAAATCACTGAAAATATTGCATCAAATCAAGCAACAACGCAAACAGCAAATGATAATCTGAGAAAAAAAAACACCTACAATTGTGCTCTACTAGAATAGAGAGAGGGGAAACACTCCAAAGAATCTGGGTATTGTCAGGACACAATGAAGCATCAATCTGATAACTGTGTAAATATGGAATAGCAAACAATCATGGTTTGTTTGTCCCGAGGAACTCAGAGCTAACAGAGCGAGCTCAGCTAACAAAGAAGAATAGAGCAAGGAGATCAAGAGTGGGTCAAACCCATATATCACACTGATAAAACAATATCTATGATGGACAGTGATGGACCGTGACAACCACAGTTCAATCATGTCAAACAACTACTACCGTTCTTCTTAAAACTAATCTCAACAGAGTTTAAAAGGATCCAAATCATTCCTGCAAGAGAAGGAGCCACAGGTGAAGACATCCTTGAAAGGAAGAAATGGAAATGAAGGAAAGTGGTTAAGGAGGGAGAGAGAGACATACCGGTACTTCATGCCGGTGAGCTTGCCGGTGGACTCTTTGAGGGAGATGTGGTGGCGTGGGGTGAAAGAGCCAAAGCTCCGGGCGATGATGGCAACCGTGCGGAACTTCGCCCGTGCCGCGTTCACCACGTTGGGGCTGGTGGTGTTCGTTTTTCCATGGTCCCCATTTCGACCCTTCAGATTGTGGTCTGTGCAAGCGATTGAGACCTGCATGCTGGATGAGGAGGACGAAGAAGGTGTAGTCTACAACACAGAGAGGACACACTGAGAGATCATGCGGGGGTCACAGTCCCGACCTTCCTCCCTGATCCCGTCCTGTGGATACGGTCAAAGCAGCAGCAGCAGCAGAGAAACTGCATCAATTATTGAGCACAAGGAAAAAGGAGCCGTCTGCACAGTCCAAAAGTTGTGTTGTTCCTTGCCCAAGACGTTCCCTCGTGAAAAAAGACAAGGCTAAGGCTGCGTCGGGGTCAATGAGCCACAGAACGACCGGAGTAGGAGAGGAGATTCCCGCAGCACTGAGAGGATCCACGCATGGTCAGCCACAAAAAGCCCGCCTGCTGAAGGGGGGAGGAGAGGAGGAGGAAAGGAGGGAGGGATGTCAAGACCGGACAACATAAATCCTCAGATCTGCTGACACTTCGCTCCTCTCTTCTGAGGTCTTCCTCTTTTCTTACACTCTCTTTCACACACACACATTCATTCACTTCCTCCAGCTGATAATAATTTGAGCTTCTAATGAGCTTCTGTCTTTCTCTGATTACTCTCTTTTTTCTTTAGATCTGTTTTTTTTGGTGAGCTCAGCAGTGATGCTTCATCTGCGCTACAGCTCTGGGGGAATGAGCAGTAGGCAGCCGTCCACGTCTGTTTAAAGCGCTCTCTCCCTCCCTTTATCTTCCTCGCTCTCTTTCTTTTCCAGCGTATCGCTCTCTTGCTCCTCTGCTGTGGAGCGTAATGTCTGTGACACAGACCAAGCGCGATGTTTCGTGCACCTGTGCACACATGAGCTCAACACTCTTTCAGTGCTAAGCTTAAAACCAACAGATGCTAAATTGAAAGCTGTTAAACGATCTAAGTGAGGTTAAAACATATTCCAGCCCTTTAATGGTGGAGTGTGTAATTTTAGGTTAAAATACTTTCTTTTATCATAGCTAAATATGCAAAAACAACTCCAAACAAGATACTTGTTGGTTGAATATAACGAGGGTTGGGTACCAAACCTGTACCTTTACGACCCGTGTGTACCAGACTCAGAATGCAATTTTCAGTGCAACTTAAATGCCTTGTAATTATGTACCTTACAGCATGTTTCACCACAGTTTCAAAGTGAAATATCCAGAGAGTGGCGCTAAAATGCGCGTTTAATACATAACCGTGGCACGCTTGTATTAGGTTGGTACAGGGATGTATTGCAGTGTTATTATAATGCTCCTTGAGGTACGTTTTGTGGCTGTTCAAAATTCAAATATCCAGTGGGTGTTGTAAAATTCTAGAGTAAATTCTCTAGCATGTTGGAAATATCCCCTACGCCAAACCCAACCCGATAGTGTTAAACAAAATGCAAATGCAAAAGCAATTTAACAACATATTTGCCAATGCAGCAAATGCAGTTATTTTAAATTCCTTATGCTGATTTTAGCTGTTTTGTTCAACCGTTTTACACGGGATTCATATTGATCCTTTTCAGAACCTAAGTGCAATGCCGTATTATGTGAGCTACTGAATAAACTCGAAAACTCATATTAAGCTGTATATGTGACGACAACATTCAAAAGTATCAGTTTTCAAACTGTGCAGGATGTTAAAAATATTTTAAAGTTATAACACAACATTTTGCATCTAATTGTGTGAAAATTAGCCTTTATTAATCAAAAATTGACCTGTAAATGCTACTTTTGTGTGAAAAGGAATAAAAAGTGTTCATTTCAACTAGAAACTGGTGCAATTCGTATATATAGATACGTTTTTTCAGTTTTGCATAAATATATGAAGAGACACGTATTTTCAATGAGCCTAGGATGCAAAAAGTAGCACTGTGGCACTATAAAAACATTGATATGTTTGTTTGAATATCCCAACCAGCAGATTATTCCCTACATCCAAATGCATCTACTTATTATACGGAAAGCAGTATGAGTTAACAAGAACATACTTTTTTTAACAATTGCAAAGTTCCTATTATGCTAAAAATATGGTAATTGAAGAGTTTGAATATAAACTAAATATAAACAATGTTTGCAGTACTTTATTTACACTCCTGTTCCACATGTACATACTATATAATTTGTATAGTAATTACAATACAATAACTGGGTAATAACTTGGTAATAACCCTGAACCTAACACTAAACCTACCTGTACTTACCTTATATTAACCATTACTTTCTTAAGTTGCTACAGTATACTGTAAGTGCATGTACTGTAAAATAAAGTGGAACCATACTGACTAACCTTAAATGTATCACTACATCTGATTTAATTGGTGTTACGTAGATATTTGTGTAAAGAGGATATATTCAGCACAACACAAACCTACAGACCTACACACTCAAATATATAATCAAACAAACAGCCAGCATACACATTTGAGACAAATGAAAGCAGACATGAGAGTCTCTGTTATTAATTTTGGTATATTAGATTCTTTGAGTCAGTTGACACTATTCTGACCTCATTTAAATCCATTACAAATCAATTGACCTCTGCTTGAGTGCTGGAGGGCTAATTGAGGCTCCTGATCTGGAGTCACTCTAATATATGACTCCCCAGTGCCTATACAGTATTCTTAGATTTACCTAAAGTTCCTTGGGGACAGTGTTTCCCTTATAAATTTGGATGTTACTAATGAGCTTGTTAGCACCCGACAGTGTAAAAGGAAATGAAACTGAAGGCAAGAAAACAACAACGACACCCACACACCCACACATTATATATATATATATATATATATATATATATATATATATATTTATATATGAAGAGTTCAGATGCAAAAGCCTCTAAAAGCCATCTTGGTCAAAAATGAGATAATGTTACTGACTGA
>JAUCMS010000124.1:52120-65904 GCA_032357445.1 Enteromius radiatus | reverse complement strand
AACGAAATTTGACCAATCAGCTTCCAGCAAGGTGACACATGTCTGATGCAATAAAGCCACTCCCCCAGCTTCTCTTATTCCAAATTACAGGACACTACATAGTAAAACATAGTTTGAAGATAAAATCATCTGATTTTTTTTTTTTTTTTTTTTAGAATTACTTTATTATTTATATAATTATTATCTCCTTAATCTATTACACAAGGCAGTTTAGTTTAATAGTAATAAGCTTTTAAATTAATATAAACATAGATAATATGCAGTATAAATAATTAAACATGATGACATATGAGTTTACATTTTTAAGTGTTTTACCTATAGTGTTTATGTTATTTTATACTTAGAAATATTATCATCATTATAAAGTAACTTTACAGCTTACTTGCTCGTTTTTTTTTTTTTACCTTTTTCTTCTTTCATTAATAGATTCATCTTGCTATGTAAATGTGTTTAAATTCCTCATATTGTTCAATCTTTTCATCTTTGGTAGTGAATCTGACTCTCTCACGAGAAGTGAATGAAAGTTTAAAAGCATGTGATTGGCTGCTTATTGCTGATGTCACACTTTCATGTGCACATGCTACATTAACTCAGGATCAAGCCTGAGTTGACAGAGAAAGTTGATGACTAGCTTCATGGTACCAACAAACCCAGATCGGAGTGGTTTGGTTTTGTCAAATCAAAACTAATCCTGTAACTCTGAGTTTGTTTAGCCACCATCATGGCACAGGCCCCAGGGCAAAATGTTTGCACAGGCCCCAGGGCAAAATGTTTGCACACACAGCTAATGCTATCTGAAGCACATAATAAGTGGACATAAGCATCCTGTTGTATATTTAGTGAAGGAGAATGAGAGAGTTGTATAAGGATCCATCTGTTTGCCCCAAACACCTGCATTTGAATGCACAGCCAAACCACACAATTATATCAAACACATGTACGCATCTACAGATGTATGTGGATCTCAGCTGTATTGACACAGAATAACAAAGACATGTCCATGTTTGACAGACAGGAAAAGAGAGAGAGGAAAGCGAGAGTTAGAGTAAATGAGAAGAGAGTGGGTGAAACAGATTGTGCTGTCAAAGGGGATGTAAAGGGCTCAATGTGACGTTGCCACGGCAATGCAGAGTGGGACAGAATGAAGTAGCTCCGTGTGTGTGTGTGTGTGTGTGTGTGTGTGGGCGATACATATTTCCCCTCACTCCCTGCCTGACTCACAGCAGCATAAATACTGCAGGCGCTCTCAAAGGCAATGCTCTCATCTGTCCTCTGTCTCTCTCTTGTCCCTCAGGCCTGACAGATACAGTCACTGTCTCTCACACACACACACGCCAAGGCATTTTGCGGGACAGTAGGATAAGTTCAGTAAAGCACTGGTGAGACAGACAGCGAGAAATCCCCCTGTGCTTGATGGGAAGTTCTACACAGAGTCTACCAATGCAAATAAGACTCGTGGCCTCAATTGGTTGAATGATGGTATTTATTTAAAGACCATTATGCCTTGAGGATATCATGCTGTTTTGCTTAAAAAAGGGCAGATTAATCATACATTTTAATGGTTTAAAAAATCTGCTAGTAAACCAGAGAGGTCACTATAGTTACTTATATAAGTATATATTGCATTATATATTCTTTTATATTGAATGTATACATATTTAATGTATAGAAACAACTATAAATCTTTCTCATTAAAGTTATTAAAGTACATTCAAACTGACTCCAATCCGCTATTCAATTAATAAATCATTAAATATTCATTTGGTTATCTTTGAGGCTCACTTGAATTTGAGTCATTAGAGATTACATTATGACGCCTTACAAAGCATATAAATATTAAGCAGCACAACTGTTTGTTTTCAACATTGCTAATAAGAATAAATATTTCTCAAGCACTAAATCATATCAGAATGATTTAGGTCATGCGTCTCTATGGGTACTGAAAATGTTGCTTTTTCATCACTGGAATAAGTTACATTTTTAAATATATTAGCTTAGCAAACAGTAACTTCACAACAGTCCTTTAAAACTGTCATTTTTCACTGTTTTTAATCAAATAAAGACAGCCTCAAAAAGCATATAGTGGCTTTTTTCAACAATCTTACCTACCCAAATATTTTGAACAGAAAAACATGTATCTGTAAAACCTCCAATACAAATATAAATATATTTAGTGCACCAACATGTCGTTTTTAACAGTATTATGAGGTGTATTCTCATTTTGATACATCAACTATTAAATAAAGCTTCTAAGACTTCTAAGAGTTATAGCGCCCCCTCTTGTTGAACAAGAGTATAATCAGTTTTGTACACTTTTACTTGAGCTCAAGTTTACCCACCACATGCTTGCTGTACCACACACCTACACAGAGCCATCACCACCCAGCTAGCAGAAAGAGTACTGTTACAGTCAATGCCTCCATCAATCTCCATCTGCTCATTAAGACAACTTCTAATGAGTCTCTATGAAGAATAATTGCTTTCCATGAATATTGAAAAGGGGGTAGGGGGTCTAGAATTTTTTTTTCATGCTTTCTTCAGACCAAAATCTATTTTACTTTAACAATGAACGCTGATGCCACGTCTCTGCGGTCTTAGCCAATTTGCCTGAGGTGAACCCGTTTAGACAGTCGAGGGTGTGTAAACATCTCAATTACTATAAGACGGTCAGACAGCTTGGTTAATAATTTACACCCATCACACACTGCATTGGTCTGACTGAGGTTTGAATGTCAAAACACTGACAGAAAGCTTTAATAGCGTTGCAATAGTAATGAGCTACAAAGCAGACGATTGTGAAATGCCACGAACAGAGATCTTTAACTGAGAAACTTAAGCGTTGGATGTTGCTCAGTATAAATGACATAACGTCTGTGGATCTGGTCTGGGGTTAATACAGCAGGGGTTATGTAAATAAGACACTAATTCCATGCAGTCATGGAGCGAGAGATAGAGAGTGAGAGAGAGGAAAGTCATAGGCAAACAGTGAAAAAGAGAGACACAGAGTGACCCGCTAGGTTTACGTGATCTGAAACTGACGGTTGCATTATTGATTGTGTTTAAAACCCGATGCCAAGATCACATCAAGCAGACATTTCTCCAACACCACTGCCTACTAAATAACATCTAGTCAGCATTGTTAGCGGACAAAGACAGTGCTATCCAATCACGTTATTAAGGATTCTAAATACAAGATCCTTTACTCACTTCATTCAGTCTAAACAGTGTGGATGTGAGAATAATACAATGCTGTTCCAAAGTACAAGGTCGATAAGTTTGTCAAAGAAGCGTCTTATGTTCATCAAAGCATTTGTTTTAAAAATACAGCAAAAAAACAAAACAAATTAAAATTAAATCACATGATCCCACATGATTATTTGATCACCAAAATTACTGGGAGCTCAATAAGCCTTTCTTATTATTAGTAATGTTGTAATCAGTCCTGCTTAATTTCTTTTTGTGAAAAGCTTTAAAAGTTTTCTCTAAAAGTTAAAACATTTATAGAAAGTTAGAAATATATATATATTATTGGAAATATAAATATTTTGTACCAATATAAATATCTATGAATATGTATTACAAATGAATCAGAATCAAATAGCAGCTGTGTTATAATTTATGTTTTACCACTGTAAGTTACAAAAACATAAATTAATAAATTAACAACATGACACAAACTATACAGACAAGTTCATTTAAATTATTTATTTAAAAAGTAATTTGCTGTTCTTCTGTATGTTTATGATTTGCTTAGAAAAAAAAACTGGTTCAAATAGTTATTTGTTTGTGAATTATACTACACTGGTACACTATATAGAAGTATTTTCATGTACATTTTTAAACATTGAATTAAAAAAAAAACTACTAACTATATGCATTATATATCTTTAATTTATAGTGACAAGAAAATCTTTCTCAAGCAGTGTGTCATTACAGTAAATTCAAATCCATTGACTCCAATTCACTACAGCCTACTCACTATAAGCACTACAGACGTTAAATNNNNGGTTATCTCTGAGGCTCAGTTGAATTTGAATTGTTATAGGTTACAATATGGCGCCTTGCAAAGCCATCTGAAATCAGTTCCCTTAAATGGTGACATCAAATGCTGCCAGTTAAGTAATTGACTGTCTGGGCAGCGAAGAGGCCAGACAGCTGCCTTCAGTTTCAATAACAACCTGTGGCTCTGTTTGCCCGACATGTAAACCTCTGGCCAAACCAATGGCATGAGTTTGGCTGTAACAATGTAAGATGTTGAGGCGGAGGGATTGTTTGGATCATTCTTACAATTCAGCTTTGTGCTGCTAGGGGTGCATAAATTGCACTCCTTACCTTTTAAGGCCAAATTGCACAGAAATTATTTCATGAACCATTAATTATGATAAAGAACATAAAAGTGTTTTGAGCTGTCTTGTTTGAACATGGAAGGACTGATACTGTTCTGTCTACATTCTTCTCCGCTTCTCCCTTTAGGCCTGTATGAGACACAGGGGCGCAGAATGACGCAGTGTCACAGGTTTATCCCCTTATCTAATTGCAAAGGCAATTAAGTATTTAATGGGGACACCTGGTGATCGTTCCTCAATCATTTATCAGTTTTCCAGGATGAATAAATGATCAGTTACTGGCACTTTCGAAACTGGCTCATTTAAAGCTGTTTGTGTTTAGGCTATGATAAACAGTCTTAAAGGAATAGTTAACTCAAAAATTAATAGGTAGTCACTCTCAAGACCTTCCAAGGTGTAGATGAGTTTGTAGAGGAATTTAGGATTACATCAAGTGCTCACCCTCTGCAATGAAAGGGTGCCATCAGAAGAGTCCAGGCAGCTGATAAACAACATCACCATAATACACAAAATTCCAGTACATCAATAGCTATGTGCATTTTGGAATATTAGGACTATTTGGATGGAAACACAGATATGTGCATACAATTTAAAATTGTGCATAAAAATTGTATTAATAATATATATACAGTATATTATTAGATTACACTAAACTGCATTTTAGTGGGATAAACTTTTTTTATTCAATAAGAAACAATGCGTGGAAAGTGACCATTTTCTTCTCTTTGACTTACTGGATGGATTCGCAAATGTTTTATGCAATATTTTGCACATAGGTTCATTTGAATCTTTGGATGGAAACATGCCTAATGAACCTCTTGTGAAGCAAAAAGCACTTATCAAGCTATGTGTTTGTAATAAACAAATCCATCTTTAGTGTTTTTTTTGTGTGTGTTTGATGGTTTGTAACTTCAAACTTTTACTTCTGGCTGAAATGCAAGTCCACTTTCCATAAGATTGCTTTCTCCTGAGAGAAAAAAAAAAGCTGTCTCTTTTGAGTCAGGAGAGAAATATGCAAAGATCACCCACAGTTTACTGTGAAAACAGCACAAAACATATCTTAGCGATTTTTATGTAATAACAACAAAGAATGGGCTTTTTCCCATTATGGAAATTATGGATTATTATGGTTATTATGGTCTCCTATTTTGTCCAGCAGCAATGGTTTAAGTAAACACACCTTAATAATGTATTTGTTGTAGCTCTTCATTAACAAGACGGACTTGTGTGGATTACTTATTGATTTTTGAGATCAATAAGCAATCCATTCTGATGGCACCCATTCACTGTAGAGCAAGCAAGTGATGTAATGCTGTAAAGCTAATCAAAACTGAATAATTTTTCAGCAGATTTCTATTTTTGGTTGCACTATTACTTTAAAGGAACACGCAAGACCAGGAAGAAACTTAACCTGTGGAGAGAGGTTATGTAGGACGATTTATTTAGTTTCACTACGTGTGTATGCACATGGCAAAGGTTTTATGGGGAGAGACACAGTAAGACAAACATAATCAAATTTTGGTCCCCAAATTCTAAAATATGACAGAATAGGCCACAACATACTTCCTTTCAGGACCAATGGAAAACAAAACAACTGAGAGTCTGTGTATTTGGTGGAGCCTTTTTTTCTTGATGAAAATAAGACCAGACAAGTCACCTTTATTTAATGACACACTGTTGTAAAACACAAACAAAACCATCCCACCATAAATGTTTTCTGGACTAACCTGTCAGACAGACACTGCAACTGAACTGCATCTACAACCCAGTGCCCTGAGCAGAATGCAGGGTCGTAAATAAATGAACAAAGAAAGCAATGACAGAAAATAGATCAAATAGATTATGCCCTAAAGTTCTTTCCAGTCAATATTATGCTGTGCATTCCCTCAACTGACAAACAGATATTAATCACCTAGCGCTACTTGTCCATAAAAGTGTATTTAACAACACCAAGCTGGCTCATAAATGTATAACATGTAGTAGATGTTATGGTTATGTACTATAAAAAAAATTCCACAGGCCTTTGCATTGCACCAGGATGTAAATCACTGCACTTGGCAACCACAGGAGACTGTAAATGCTTCAATTTCTGTTAGTGTTGTGGATCTGAGATGCCTCAAAGTTACATAACAAGCTACAAATGCACTGCGACCTCCCTATGGAGCTATTTCCAGGCATCAACGTGCAGTTGCTACGATGCAACAGGATGAGGTCATTGGACTTATTGGGTTTGAGGTCAGACGTTCATGACAACATGTCACGGACTGACAGACCATGATGCTCCTGCATCACATTCCAGGATGTAACTCTTGTTGTCAAAAGCCAATGGGTTGTGCCCCACTATTTATATATTCAAAGGTACATAAAAATGTATGCATATAACAACTTGTATTACACCACGTCTGTAATAAACATGTTTTCATTCCTGAATGAAAATTAATTTAGATATTTTTGTTAAGGCTAACATAAAAAATATCAATCTTGATATCAGTTTGGCGTACTATTTTACTATTACATCTTAGAAAACATATTCTATAAAACTTTTTCACTGACTTTAAGAAAAGGCAAAGTAAGTGCAGTTAATTTAAATAAAAATAATAATAAAAAAAAAAAATATATATATATATATATATATATGAAATAGTCATTTGATATTTAATGATATTTATTCAAAAACATTTCTTTAATGATTAAGAAGTGTGTGCTTACATATATTCAAGGTGTAAAGAAAATGGTTGAATGATGGTTACCCCAAATTACATTTGAAATGTTTTTCTATGAAAACCAATATGAAAACAAAGAGTACATTTTGACAAATTAAAAACAACAATAGGCTAATAATAATAATGAAAATCATTTTATCATGCATACTTTTACTTATCATGAGTAATATCTAATGGTGCAACTCCCGAAACATGAAAAGAAAATTATATTCATGAATCAAAAATTAAATGAATACATTCATAAAAAACGAAAATAATAATTAAAGTGGCCCTATTATGCTTTTTCAAACATGATCGTTCATGCAGTGTGTCATGTAGCTGTATGTGAATATAAATTATCTGCAAGTTGACGCCAACAGTGAACGATAAATAAAGTTATTGTCTATCCAAAAAAAGAGTCGGCTCACATTCGCCTAAACGAGTCGTCAGCAAATTGAATCTTTCTCTGTTACAGCCACACGTCACAAAGTAACATATTTGCATAATGTCCGCCCACGTTCTATGTCGCGAACAACGAAACTGGCAACCGCCCCCAAACAGTACAATCTCCACATGGATTACATCATATGAAGAAGATGCTGTTATCCTGTGAGAATAAATTTGTTTTATATGCCCATCCGAAAGATGAATCAACAAAGAATGAGTGATTAACATTCATGTTTTCAACAACACCTCAGCAGTACAGTCTCTTTTACTGATGACTGCTTGGAGTACAACGTGACATTCACCAAACACGGTCTTAAAAGATGGATCAGTGCCCAGTTTATTTGGACTGGCTTGCTCCTCTGAACTTTTACCTGTAAGTAAGATTAATAATTGATGATTGTATTTTCTAGCGATCGTATTTGTGTACGTTATGTTGTGTAACAACCCTGCACATGTCTTGGTCATCGGCTAACTTTGCGTTTCTGTAGTTCTGTTGTTCAGCTGCGGGCCTAATGTAGTCTAATACTGTGATTGATGCAGCTTGACTGTCTGTCTGTCTCATCGTTAGTTTAATGCCCCGTTTACACGAAGGGAAGACGCAGATATTTCCCTGCGGTTTGGTTATGCGCCAGGAAATGCTTAACGTCATGTGAGCGCCCTATTTAACATTACATAGGTTTGGCATAGTTATTATGGCGCTCAACGGGGTATTAATGCGGGTTGATATAAATGACAAGTTTTTTGAAAATGATGTTGTGTGCACAATGTTATTATTGAAAACGGAGGGGAGGAAATATTCATTTCTCCAAATACCCGGCTATGTGTAAATGTGGCCTAAGTAATGATAAACGATGGCTTAACGCAGTGTTATGCATTATACACTGCTGAAGTTCACTACGTGGAGGTGTGCCCGATTCGCTTACAAAAGCACTGTCCGCTGTAGTTTTGGTACAAGCTCTGTGGACCACTGTAGCGGTAGACCAATCATATAGGACTGCGCCATCTCACCAATCACAGTGATGGCTCACGGGAAGGAGGTGTTTAGACAAACTGAGTCTTCAAACTGCTTCACACGAGTCGTTTACGAATCATTTAGAAATGGGGCAAAATTAAATCTATTTTTTGAAAACTTAAGTGTTTTTTGACCTTGCATACATGTAAACCTGTTTTAAGAGACTCATAAAACAATATTAGCCACCTTCAAAATGGCATAATAGGGGCACTTTAAGATGTGGATGTTTTCAAAGTCTAAGGAAACTATTTTATTTTTACTTGATGGTTACACTACATGATGATGTGCATATAACGATTTATCGGGTAAATCAATAAATCAGGTAACACTTTATTTTAGAGAGAGTTATGATAAATGACCTTCATGCAGCTCAAAAAAAGTGCAATAGACAGTTTACAGTCCACTCCAATACACTGTCATTGAACCAATATGCCCTCCAACCCTGTAAAGACACCATATGTTATTTAAAAGTAGAGCAGGCCTGACAGTGACTTTGGCCATATGTCCACTTCCTACCTACAGCATCAACTTCAGTCTTCAAGTCCAACACAAATCAGCATGATTTATCTGTTGTCCATTTGTCCGAAACACGTGTGTGACAAAACTGCCTCATGATGTCACTGGTTTGCTAGCAACGTGACCCATGGGGACCTATTCCATGAATACACCCCAGAGAACACACTGTGAAAGAGAGCCAAAACCACAAAGCAAACCTCTAATAAATGAACAGGCTAATAAAAGCAAGTGCAAATCTTTTGTTATTGGCTCTCCAGTCTTCTCTAACCCCTTAAAGCTCAGCCAGGAACATTTTGACATTGACAACCAGCTGAAATTTATGGACCACGAAAAAAAAAAAATGACACATGAGGAAACTCTGACTATTTCCCATAATTCCTTGTGAAGTCTTGTCACTTCTGGAGTAGACTACAGCAATGATAATACTTTTCTGAGCAACTCACTGCAAAGCTTAAGTTACTGTCTCCTAGGATGAATCACTTTTTGTCGCAGCATTTGTATTCTATAAGTCTCTTTGTATGAAAGCGCACACTAAATGAATAAATCTAAATTATCGTCAGAAATCAGAGCTTTTGACCTAGGGCAACCAATGTTCCTGATTTCCCTGTGGGAGATAATAAGAAACGTGCAGAACGGTAATGAGCGCAAATGAGAACAATGAAAACATCTTCCTCCTCCTCTGGAGTCTGGTAACGTCACTCAGAGGATAACACAATATACATCAACACGTGGGCGAAAAGAGGAGCAGCACGTCACAAGAGTTTTAAAAGACTCTTTCCTCCCACTCTCGCTAGCTACTTCTTTGTTTTCGATAAGTTCATTTAACAACAACTGTCAAAGATTTGCAAATTCAGAAGGACAAGTAACGACACAAACACAGAATTCGACAATCTAAAAATGAAATCCCAAAGACATACTGAATGGATCTGGTGTGTACGTCTCTTTGAGCTTTAGTCAGTGTGTACCTGTAGGCCATGCCAGTCCTGGCTCGGACAGAATCCTGTAATGAGAGTGTGTGTACGTTGAGGAACTCCTCCAGATGTTTTAGTTCTACCTGAGAGTTGGAACGCAGGCACACGAGTGGAGGATAAAGTTTCCCTCCGGCATTCTGCTTGCCGCAGCGGCTCTGACCCCTCTCCTTTTGCCCACTCTTCTGCTTTGGATTGGGGATATCAGGGCAAGTGGCTTTGTACAAGTACATCTCTGCTGCTCACGTCCATACAAAGTCCAAGCAGGCCCTCAGGAAACAACCTTCTCCTGTTTCTTCAGCCTTTTAGAAGAAACAAAACAACCTGGATGTCTTCTTTAGCCAAGTTTCACCAGAATCCTGTTGCTCTCGTCTTTGCTGGTAAATATCCTGATCGATTTGTCTCTCCGTCTTGTCAGTTACACATCTGACTGCAGTCGATCGACTCTTAGTTTCACTCTCTAATAAACACCATGGGAATCTGGGACATTTTCCCTGCCTGTATCTCTCCCTCCATCCCTCCCCCTGCTCTCCCACCCTTTCCATCTCTGTCGCTCCACCTCTCTCTCTCTCTCTCTATCTTTCTCTCTCCCTCACTCACTATTTCTTCCCCTATACTATTTTCTGATCCTACTTCCATGTTTCCACAGATACAGTAGACTTAGTCTACAGTTGACCTTTGACTCTGGAACTACAACTCTGACTTCATGTCTGTTCCAGGGGATTGTGGGAATAAAATGAAGACTTTCTTTCCCATATCTAGATATATCGGCATGCTTGAGCATCCCAGCCAGAATTCCATGGAGACGAGCCAACAAACACACACAGAGGGGCAGTAATCCATACACGCTCACTGACAGAGCCTGACAAAGTCATACACATATCACAAATTCAGGAGAGACAGAAAAGTACACAACAAAGCACTGATGGATAGCTGTGTGGATTAGAGGCTGTGGAAAAGTGGTCAGCTACAGAAGTGTCAGCAGAGGTGGCGTAGCTGTCAGTTATGCTTTTGTTTAAGTTTATTTTTAGGAGACGGATGGAGTCCCATAAATAACCCCAATGAATTTTCACACCTGCAGGACTTTCCCAAGAGCACATGAGTTCATGAAAACAGATAACTCACTCTCTGTCATCACAACATAAACTCAAACGCAGTGAGCAGCATTAATCCTCAACCACCCCAAAATAAGTGCAATAATGACCGAACCATAAATTCTTGCCTGCTAATTATTTTTATTTATTTTTTTTTGGTTTTTAACTGGAGGGCTGGGACCCAGAACACCTCCAAAGGAACTCAAGATGACTAAAAAAAGCATTTCAATTAATTAGACTATTATCACTATATGAAAATGCTAAAAAAAACATAAAATAAATATGTAAATTTAATTTAGTTTTTATGTAACATTATGATTTTTTTTTTCTTATTAATATACACTCCGTACATCTTAATGACAAAGTGAAAAAAGAAATTTAGAAATATCTGTAAAATTATTACAAATAAAAAAACTGACATAAGTCAGATGAAAATTTACATAAGTATTCAGACCCTTACTTAGTTCTTAGTTGAAGTACCTTTACACACACACACAC
This sequence comes from Enteromius radiatus, assembly GCA_032357445.1. Taxonomy (NCBI): domain Eukaryota; kingdom Metazoa; phylum Chordata; class Actinopteri; order Cypriniformes; family Cyprinidae; genus Enteromius; species Enteromius radiatus. The sequence continues at coordinate 54,321 of JAUCMS010000124.1, read as the reverse complement.
ATACACATTTTTCCATCAATAACTGTTTTATGAAAATATTGCAATAAAAGGATTGGAACATTTTTACTTTTTTATAACTTTTATATACCATATTACACTTCTAATATATACACATTTTCATAAATACAGCAGTAATAATGGAAACAACACTGGACGCTTTTCAAATATTGAGTTGAAAAAAGGGGAGTTTTCAAGTGAAGAAGGTTTTGTGTTAAATGTAATCTTTAGCAAATCTCAAAATGAATATCCATTTTTATATTGTAAGTTTTAAACTAAAAACAGAGTGCACTGCAAAAAATGAAAAGTTGACTTAACTTAACATGTCAAGGCAACTTGTTGCACAGCTTTTTTGAGTTTACTCAACTTTGGACCAAGTTGTTCACTCAACCCAAATCACTGAGTACAGTCTCTTTCTTGATCAGCAAACACACTTTATTATCTTCAACGTAGATCAAATGGATTTTTTTTCGGTTATTTGGAAGATTTATTTATTTTTTTACAAATGATTAATTGGTAAACTAGTCTAATAACTAGACAACATTCTATTTGTTTGTAAGACAACTTACAAGACTAAGATGTCCAGAAAAAAACAAAATAACATAAGTGGCTGAATATAGTCTAAGCCTCAAAAGTAGACATACTCTCAAGATCGGTAACAACCAATAAATGTTAACAACATCTCTTTACATCACAGTGCAACAAATAACTAACAATAGGAAATAAAGCAAATAATAATAATAATTAAGTCAGCAAACAGCAAAACAATATTCCTATATTATAGTAACTGCGTAATTTAGTTATGCTGCAATGCATGCTGGGAACTCACAAAGACTTAACACTTTAATAACATGAAATTCTTTGTTCAGACAACTGTGTTTGACTAGTTGGGACGAAATTCGTGGTAATTTTGTTGGTCTGACAAGGGTTTTTATGTAGTTTAAAGAAAATTGCATTTTTTAGTATTTGAGGTTTTGTGAACTGGAAAATGTGCAGTTCATTTTTTACAGTGTATTGTTGGAATTACACAAGCATCTGACCACAGAATGCAAACACTAACCAATCAGAATTAAGTATTGCAGAGACCTTGCAATATACCATAAACAAGGAGACACCTTAGGCCATTCAGGCCTAGTTAGACATCCATTCATTGTCCCCATTTAAGCGTCAATTTCCGCTCCATTTCTAAAGCATAGTATGATGAGCATCTGTGCTTGAGATGCACGCATGAGGAAAAGTTGTATCTAACAGTCCTCATATAGTTTTTGCCATTAAAAGATAATGATCTACGATTGCATTGCTACATGGATTAATGATCAAGACACCCCTGGGAGGGTAATCATTTTAGGAGTGAAGGCCACAAGAGGTGTCATATATGTCCTACACCTCACAACTCTTGCCACTATTAAATCTGATCTGTGTGATACTAATTATAACTGAACACTTGCAGATTATTAGCGCATTAATGCTTACAGCTTGAGAAGAAATGTGAGAAATGTTTTACTATGAATGGGTGTTGAGCAGAAATAAAAATAAAACAAACAAATAATAAACATCAAATATGAGCGCACTTGCTTAAAGGTAGAGCTCACTCAAAAATTAAAATAAAAATTACTCAACCTTACATTGTTTTAACCCAGTAATTTGTTCATCTTTAGCGACACAAATTAAAACTTTTGAAGAAATCTGGGAGGTTTCTGAACCTCCACTGACAGCAACTATGTACAAGACCCAGAAAGGTAGTAAGGACATTGTTAAAATAGTCCATGTGACATTATGAATGTACATCACAGACTGACATTGCTGAATAAAGTCATTGTTTTATTTGCACACAATACATACTGTATACTTGTAGCTTTATAAGCTATGTTTGAACTACTGATGTCACATGGACCTTTCTGGGCCTTGAATGTAGTAGTTGCTTTGCTGTCTCTTAAGGATCAAAGACCTTGGATTTCATAAAAAATTGTCTTATGTGTTTGGAACGACATGAGGGTGAGTAATTAATTACAGAATAAAAATTTTTGGTTGAACTATCCCTTTAAATTCCAAGCATCACGTTGGTAAAATTCTGCATTATTTTAAAAACAAAGTAAGCGTAGTTAGAGTAGTTGTTATTAGTGCTGCCAAACGATTAATCGCATCCAAAATAAAAGTTTTTCTTTACATAATAAAGATATAGATAAAGATATATACTGTGTATA
>JAUCMS010000124.1:41455-51615 GCA_032357445.1 Enteromius radiatus | reverse complement strand
AAACGCATATATTATGTAAAGAAAAACTTTTATTTTGGATGCGATTAATCGCGATTAATCGTTTGACAGCTCTAGTTGTTATTAATGAATTTGGAATATTCTAAATGTTTTCCTAAGGTTACTTATTTACATAAAACACACTCAAATGTGTGCATCCTCAAATCCAGTTAAAGACCTTTTATACAGACCCACATTACAGACCTCTCATTAGCCTGCTGTACCCATATCTGCACTGTAATACAGAGAAAACATCTGTGTAAAATGTCTTATAAACATAGGCCTACCAAGAGAGTATGTGAATTTGTTTATGTGTGGTTTCATTTGTAAGTGCATTCATGGAAACATTTACACAGATTCCATGCACAGTTAGTTAATAACACTCACTGTTACTAAAAAATGTACTTTAACAATAATGTCCAGTCAAATGCGTCATACACAATTTCTACTGCAAATAAAAAAATCTGCTAGTTCTTTGACTTCATGATTCAAAATAATGACACTAATATATATTCAGCTTAATTATATTAGATACTTAAGTGCATTTTTTATTTCTGTGCCAATAGAGCTGAATACGAAGCTGTAGTAAACTATAAACGTTAAGACTTAATATGCTTCTCTCTGCCTGCCTGCCTGTCTTTTGTCTCACGACCTATTTTATCAGATATGTTTTCAGCTTTCAGACAAACTGAATAAAAGGCACCCAGCATTCTCGCATCCTACATCTGCAGGGCTCCGGCTTTAAACCCTTCCATTAACCTTTTCTGCATGCTTCATTTTCTTAAAGACATAAAAAGCATAATCAGCTCAAGGACAGGCATCTGAAGCTGGAGGAGTAAAAGAGAGACATACACATTGTATGGCAGAATGAAAGGATTAGGGGTAGAACACATAATGGCAAACATCCCAAAAGAGAATTAGCAGCGCAAAACAAAATTCCCTCAAACACTTACAACAATCTCAGTTTTGGCATCCATGTGGGGAATAACTAATACACTAGCCACTGCTACAGTATATCATGAATTGACTTCCTTAGGTGAAAAAAAAAAATAGAAACAAACAAGACTACTGTTGATGAGGAGTACTGCAATAAATAAATGAATTAGTAAATGTGAATAGTAGGTTATATCTTGGATAATGAGAAATGTTCATACTGAAATCCTTCACTTTTGATTGCAGACTAGTATATTTCTGCGAGGAGACATCTCAATTTGCTGTTATTGACGTCTTTGAGATGTTACATAGAATTCATCTCTTGAGAAAATATGTGATGTCAGTATATGCAGAGGTAAGAATGTTGGTCATCTGTGGTGCTTGAGGGTGAAAGGTCTGAGACAGCAAGGATTGTGGTGTCAGGATGCTCGAGTTTCAACATTCGTTTTAGTATTCATTAAGTAAGACCAGAATGACTAGAAAGTGTATGTTTATTGACTTTCAGAAAGAAGATCAAATGCTAATTAACAGCAGTTATTCAGCTAAGAATAGCTTACTGTAAAGGTCCTTAAAGTGCCACTATTTTTTCCAATGACATTCATGTAGTATGAAGTAAAAACATTTTTAAATGCACCGTGTATAAACTTATTGTCTCTCAAAAGAAAGAGTTGTCTCTGAATCACTGAAATGAGCCATTTTTAAAACAAATCCCAAGCTGTTTCATGTTTATGTCAACATGAAATATTAGCATATTGCCCGCTCACTTGGTGTTTTTGCATTGGTCTGAATGAAAAGAATTCTCTTTAAATGCAACTGAATAAAACTTTTTTTAAAATACCTGTAACTTATAATGGGTTTTTATTTAGTTTGAAACTAGTCACAATCTTGACAAGAATGATGCTACTCAACACAGCATCATAACACGTCATTCGGGACTTCTTATGCAGTTTCTCTATGAACTTCAGTGTTTCACCAGTCAGTTCAATCAAGAAAACCATATGTGTTTTCCTTTGTGAGGATGCTCAGTAGAGTCTTTTCTTTTCTTATCCACTGCATCAAACAATGCATTCCGAACAAACCACGACGCTGTATCTTTGTCCGTGATCTCTTTTTGACTTTCCCACTATAGGTGCCGCTTTTGGAGGAGTAAAATTGTGGTTTCCCCCGGTAACAGCAGTAAGCGAAGCAGTGCTGCTGCTTTATCAGGCATTACAGGCGTGATGAAATGAAAATTAGACCAATGGGACCAATCACCGCAGGTTACTGAAAGTCAATGAAAGTGTTTTTTGACCTTGTATGCATGCCATCCTGTTGTTGGGGACTCTCAAAACCAAAACCTTTCATTACCCATAATAGGAGCACTTTAACCTTAAGGTCAATGACAAAACATGGATTCACTGTTATTATAAAAATGACTACTTTAGCTTATAGTCCATGAAATCAAACAAAGGTTTTGGGCTTTTAAATTGTTTCATGTTTTTGAAAGCCGTATCTTATGCCCTTGACTTTAATTGCTGTACCCATGCACTGACGACCCCTGACCTGTATGTTTTTAATTAACGTCAGTCATCAATTGCTCACTGCAAGATTTCTCAGACATTTACTTATTATTAAAACTACAAATGTACTAAAACACACATTCAAGCTTTAATCATTTTCTTGTGCGTCAACACATAACATCAACCAAAAGCTTCTGTGTTCATTTTTTTACAATTAAATTAATATAAACCAACACATAGAAACAAATAAAGATCTCATACCTGAAACTATTTTGGCCTTAAACAAACAAGAACACACTGTGGGAAGGTTTTCTCCACCTGCGAGTCAACAGCTCACATAACTCTGCTTTCAGGACTCACCGGTAAGGCATGCCAGTCTCATAAGCAACGCAATCTTCTCTGGCCCGGCCACACAGCTTCAAGTACCAGTTGGTCTCCATCTCCTTGATGAGAAAGGCTTTCCTCGCCCGCAGCAGCGCCCCCTGCCGGTGCTGAGCATGGTTATCACGAGTGTTCTCTTGAGAGTTGCGGTGGCCACGGTGCCCAGCCAGAGAAGCTGCTGACTGTCTGCGGTGCCTGGAGGGCTCCTCGGGGCCCCCTCGACCCACCGAACTACTGCGAGCTGCAATCATGACCAGCAGGGCCCCTCCCCCCCTTTGGAGCCCACAAGAGTCTGGGTGCAATCACAGTACGCCGAGAACGTTCAATCAGAAGGTGACTGAAGCTCACACACAGTCAGTTATTCATCTCTCTAATGTATTTCTCTGTCTTCTTTTCCTTCTCTTTCTGTGTGCATGTGATCTTCTTCTCCGGCCTCTCTTATAACCTCCCTGCGTGCTGAGGATGAAACGAGATCTGGCTGAGCACTTGAGTCCGGCTGCAGGGCAGGGCCGGGTTGGATTGGGTTGGGTTGGGCATGGCAGAAGACAAAGTCATCAGGCTAAGCTTGGGTTTAAGATGCCTCGCATGCTAGTTAATGTTATTAAAAATCATATGAAACCAAAGTGGAATTAAGTGGCTTTTAGCCCGTGCTAATGCACTAAAAGTTAACTAAAGTAACATTTAGAATAGAATTTATTTAGAATTTATATATATATATATGTGTGTGTGTGTGTGTGTGTGTGTGTGTGTATGTATGCCATTGTAATAAATGAATAAGTAATAAATATTTTTTTTTTTTTTTTAAAGTTGTGTGACAAATAATTTTAACTCTCCATTAAATAAATTAAAAGTCATTTATAACGTTACAAAAGACACTATATTTGGTTTTTATTTATCAAATAATCTTGATCAGATGAGAAAAAAAAATTCAACAATGATAATAATAAGATTTTATTTACTGTGCACCAAATCAGCATATTACAATATTTTCTGTGACACTGAATATTAATGGTTGCTGAAACTTTATTAATTTTATTATATTGTATTTTTCATATTTTCCATAATATTACAGTTTTTACGGTATTTCTGTATATAAATGCAGCCATGAGCATAAGAGACTTCTTTCAATGTATATCTGTATATTAAAATAGAAAACACTTGTTTGAAATAATAAATAATATTTGATATTATTGTTCTTACAGTATTTTTTAACAAATAAACTAGCCTTGGTGAGCATAAGAGACTTCTTTCAAAAACATCCTACCGACCCCAAACTCGTGAATGATAGAGTACACTACACATATATGGAAGTGTATCATGGAACCTGTTTTTTCTCCAAATAATATGTTTTACAGTAAGAATAAACCTGCTTAAGCAGCAGTATGGTGTACGGCATAAACATGCTATTTTTAAAAAAGGGGGGGGAGGGGGGCTTCGGAGCTTCAGTTTGTCTAACAAAAAAATCCAGCTTCAACAGGACATATGTCAACACAGACAGGACTGAAAATTGCATTCATCAAGCCATTTCACAGACTCTACTTTCACAGGTCGACACCCAGCAGGTCTCAACAATATCTCATAATCTCCTTTTAGTGTGACTGCAGGTGCTCGGATGAAGCTCACTGAAGCTTACACTCACCAAACAAACAGACAGTTAAAGCCATGATTAAAATGGTAAAACATTAACTTTCTATATTTAACCATATGGACTAGACTTCTGGGGCTTTGCACAATTGCTAATGTCAAAAGACCAGTGATTTTACTGCTAGGAAATATTACACTGGCTTGTTACTGGGATGATATTGTCAAGTATACAGCACTCATAAGACACTCTAAGGCTGCTGTAACCTGTAATCTATTCACCTTCACACAGACACACACCTGAACATCTGCTACCTAAAACGAACAAAATAAAATGGATCATTAGCATGATTGAAAAAGCTCAGTTTGAAGCAATTTTTTTTTAAAAATTAGAACGGCCCTTTGGGTCATTTACAAAACTAGGTAACATAATCTTAAAGTAATCTGCCTAATCAATTCATGCTTACCTCAAGGGTCCAAACGAGATAAATATGGAAATCATTCAGCAAATTACTTGCTTCCCCAGAAATTTGTCTTTCACCGCCACCAAAATCAGGATAAAAATTAATCCTCCAAAAAGAAAAAGAAAGTTTTATGTTGTAAAAATTCCCTCTCAAGTACTTCAGAGGAGTATGGAACCTTATTTCATGCTTGAGTAGAGGAGTTTGAAAGCAACCTGAAAGTCTCTCACCTGAAGGTTACAGAAAAGGACGTCCCAAGACAGGCTCTCTTAATCAATTTCAGCAATGTGCCAGCATACATGCCAATGGGCGCAAAACAGGAGTGATCGATGCTCTCTGAGTCCATCAAATCTCCTGTCAGAGGTGTGTCAACGCTAAAACACAGGAAAAATCAGGAGACTTTTTGGAGTTGTGAGCAAGTGCTCAGCACAAACCGATCACAACAGCAAATATGATATATACGTACATTATAAGCTTGAGTATCACCCTGCTGATGTTGATTAGTCACAATCACTTAGGAATTAATGGGTAATCAAATATGAATTTTAGAGTAACTCAATGCCAGATATTCTCCACAGCCCACAGGCTTTGACCTCACGGGTCACGTTTCTAAAGATGAGTGCTATTCTCAAGGCTTAATAATTGATACAGGTAATGTCTATCTGGTCTGGCTGATGATTGGGGTTAAGAGTATATGCGTGTGGGGTTTTGGTTTGGGCAAAGTGGCTTGTGAGATGGAAAGTGAGAGCTAGCTGAAGGAGCAGCTAAAGAAACTAGAACCCCTCTGAGTGGACCTAAGATGTGCCGTAGAGAGGAAACTGGAGCACAAGTAGGTCAGTCTTTGGCCCAGTGACAAAGGTGAGAACGCCGTCGTTCATGTCTGAAGCATATCGGACTCCTCTCACGCTACGGGCGAGTGTGAAACAATATGCTGAAAATATACAGCAAAGACTCTCATATATATATATATGGGGGCAGAGGTGAAAGAATTCATGATCTCATTTCAGACAAGGTAACTAAACTCCTCCTCCAGAGGTCACAACCTCTGCACCCGGTATTGCAGAGCTGACTCTGTTACAGTTGCTGTCCCATTGCTCAAATGCTAGCGCAAAGCCTGTTACTATGGCGGCAAACATAACATAGATCACAAATACAGTCACACATGCCAAACAAAGTTTGTATGGTCTACAACAGCTCTATTCACTTCCACAGTCAATTTACACATAATTCTGGAAAATCTATCTATTTCTCCTGAGGCATTAAAAGGTGAACAATGAAGGCTTATTGAAAATACGTACCTCTACATATATTTCTGCAACCTCGTAATTATGTTCCTTACTGCACCTTTTGCGACAATTTCAAAGTGAAATGTCCAGAGAGTGGCTCTAAAACACACAATTAATACGTGACCGTGGCACATTTTTATTACGTTGGTACAGGTACATATACTTGCAGAGGTAGCCTACATTTTGCGACCATTCAGAATATAAATATCTAATGAGTGTCACTAAAGATTTATGCTTTGCCATGTTGGAAATATCCCCTAAACCAAACCCAAACCTAAATCTACCTGATAGTGCAAATGTAATGTAAAAACAAAGCCATTTTAACGTCCTTATGCGGATTTGAACCTTGAAGCTTTTCATCATCTAAGTGCAGCACTGCATCACGTGAGCTACAGAGTAAACCTACTGAATTAGTAAACTCATACATATGAAGCTGTATATGTGACGACAACATTCAAAAGTGTTTGTTTTCAAATCGTGCAGGATGTTAAAATAGTTTTGAAGTCATAACATAACATTCTGCAAGTAGCCGTGTGAAAATTGGCCTTTATTCATCAAAAATGTACCTCTAAGTCAAACTTTTGTGTTAAAAGGAATGAAAGTATTTACAACGAACCTAGGTTGAAATTAAACCTGAAAAAAAGAGAAGATATCTGTGACTTAAAATTATAAATTTTTCCAGAGACATGGGTCTGAAGGGAATCATAGTTGGACAAATTGAGAGCTTTGAAATTTCAGTATAATGTCTTAAGAATATTGAAATAAAATCTACATGCAATGAAGCAAAGAGAAATAGACTTATTTTTGATAAAAGACATTACTGAAGTCTGATTAGGTATTCTTATTTATCCCTTAATCATATATATATATGTGTGTGTGTGTGTGTGTGTGTGTGTGCATCCAAAGTTTTGAATAGTAGTGTTATATCATACTATATCATATTACTAACGCACACGTAAAATGTGTACATACTTATTTTTATCATAAAGCACTATGAAATATCCACCAGATAAGTAAAGAAATCTAATTATTGATAATGGAATGAGCTATAATGCAAGTATACATTGCTGTAATTAGCTTAAATTTACAGAAAAAGTCCACACAAATGTGGTAAATTTGTAAATCTTTGTAAATGTGCCATTTTAGCTATTCAATCTGATTAGTTATTATAATTAAACCCTTAGTTTTGCATTCTGAATGTAGCATAGCTTGCACAGAACAGATTACTATTTCCACATATTAAAAGGTGTTTTCATCTTGAGAGTAAAACTATACATCACTTTAACACTGTAATGAACGAGGCCGGAAATTAAGCAACTCTGAGAGAGAAGGGACTACAAAATATAATGGGAGAGAAATTAAAGATAAATTACTGAGCAAATAACTTGAGCCATGATAATGAAGAAAAAGGAAAAACATAAAGACTGAATCATTGATGAGGAAAGAGGAATTGCTGGGAGATCTTGATTGCCGTCATGAATCAAGTGGTGCTAAACAGAAAATATTCTCGACTTAAAAGCATCGAAATCCATTTCTTTTCTATTTAACTCTGTCCCTGGACTCTGGCTCTGAGATCAACACTTTCTTTTTGCTGTTTGGCATTGAAAAGACTGGTCATGTTCTCTACTTTAACACACAGATACTCACACTGTGCTGTCTGAGTAGGGGTCAAATAGGTTACTTACTCTGAAATAATTCATCAAGCCAAATAATATTGAGTCATAGCCAGGAGAGCTTCAAATATAATTGTCTTGGTCCCAAGGGCTCTCATTCAGCCAAGTGATTTTATTTCAATCGTGAAGGCTGGAGATTAAAATGAAAGGGGGGAGAAATAATGGAATGATGACTGCCTCTTATCTAAAAGAGCCAAGGGAACAGCTTTATCTCTAGTGGATATGCAGAGCAGAAAAAACACAGCAGTTTCCATAATTAGTGCACATGAGGAGGCATCAGAGGTGGTACGAGAAGAGACAAAGAAAAGGAGCAAGGAATACGATTCTCTCTGTCTGCACTAAAATGCCCAAAGCCCTGTCCTTTCATTCTGGAATGGTAAACAGATTCTTCTCAGCCACTGTGTAGCAAAGCTTTCCTGACAATCTGGTGTCTAATTACTCCAGTATGCCATTCTAACCAGACAGAACAGCTGTTCACAGGCTCCACTTCTTTCCACACACACTTTTAGAGTCATTCTGCACCATTTCTCACCTTCATGCATGGTCCAAAATTAACACTCGCCATTTGGTTAGTAAATAAACCTCAGCAGTTGGCCGGTAACTTTATTAATAACTGACTACACTGTAAAAATAAAAAAAAAATACAAGGAAAACCATAACCTGACATTCCCAGAATTCCCTGCATTGCATTTCAAATTTAGTTTCAATTTGATGTTTTTTCTTTGAAATAACTATGCTTCTTCATAGTTTTTTTTCTTATGAGTTATGTTTATTAGGGCTGTAAGTTACATGGGTCGCCTTGATTTTGCCAAGTAAGACATAATCCTGGATCAACATTACTATCCAAAAATATAGACTTATCCCACTCCCTACCTCTTCACAAAATGTATGCCTAAATGACAGATGATTAACAAGGGTGTAGAAGCACCTAACCCTGATCATAAGCCTAAAAGAGATATTTCCAGAAAAAATTATTCCTCAATACTGATTGGTTGATTGGAATGTTGTTCCTGGAACATCTTGTACTCATCACGTTACATGCAATGTTGTTAAATTAATGTGTATTGCATATTTCAGTTTAATGAGTCTCACCATGATGGTGTTTAGTGCTTGTGTGAATGACACTGATCACCTTCTAGATATGTTTATTTTTAAAAGCTGCTTGTGATGGGTTCATTATCTGACTTTCTGAAATATTGTTACCGTATTTGTTATTGTCGAATTCCAGCAACCAACAGCTGCTAGTTTTTCACTGTACATTTTTTTGTTTTGTTTTTTATAGTGTTTTACAGGTTACACATAACCCCAAACAGGATTACTAGGATTATGTTTAAAAACACTCATGAAGTAAGAGGCCACAAAATGAACATGTGAACATGACATAATATACAGATATGCTTTCCAGGCTATTTCTAGCCTTTCTCTGTAATAGGACAGAGGCCCTCATCAAATATGTATGTCACTGATTTGCTAGGTTTTACTGTATTTAAGGGGTCACCTGACACGTTGTTGTATGACGAATCAGCATTTTGACCTACCTGATCTCATGAATGTGCGTATAAATATTATCATATGAATGCGAAAACTCCGCATTATATGCACATCAAAGAAGTGCATGTCATATCTATGCCAAAATCCATTGTTTCATATAAATACCACAAGTTTTCATTTATATTTGGCATAATATTTATTCACTTTTTTATTTTTATTGTGTTGGCAACCATGTTTATGGTGGATTCTTATTCAACAAGTTTATTGCTAGTGCAGTAGAATAGACAGCTGCAATGTATCTGGCAACCTCCATTGCTTGCTGCAGCTTTTAATGGGTTTTAATATGTTTACTACAGAAATGCAGTATTCAGTATACAAATCAACTGGTTTGGTTTGGCCCCCACAAGTTCAAATGTCAAGATACCCATATGGTCATCATCTGATGCAAATTCACTTTACAAGTTGTTGGAACATAAATGTGTGTTGGAACCATTTTAAAATATTGTTTCTTAAATCAAGCTGTTTTCAGATTTCTATTAGAATGACATAACTCCGCACAGGCCCCTCCCACGACAAGACCATCTTGTCTTAGAGCCGCCCTGAGTGAGCAGTCATAAGTCTGCCATTGTGTTTACTCCAGTGCAGAGAAAGACAAGGGTCGCATCCGAAATCGGTTACTATTCGAGGGGAGAGCCATTTTAAGTGGTGTCAGAAATCATATGGCGCTTTTCCACTACGCAGTACCAGCTCGCCTCGGCTCACCTCGGCTCGACTCGGCTTGACTCGACTCGGCTCTGTTGGTTTTCCACTGTGTAAAAGTTGTACCTGCGACGCTGCCGAAACTGCCGTGACGTAATC
>JAUCMS010000124.1:14385-41355 GCA_032357445.1 Enteromius radiatus | reverse complement strand
AAAAAAAGTACCTGGAAGCCGGTACAGGTACAACTTTTACACAGTGGAAAACCAAACAGAGCCGAGTCGAGTCGAGCCGAGGCGAGCTGGTACTGTGTAGTGGAAAAGCGGCAATAGTGGCCATTCTCGAGTGCACTCATTTAATCCCACAATGCACCACAAAAACAAGTGTACAAACGATGTACACTCAACGGCTAGAGGGAGTCCCCATAATGCAGTGTGAGAGTCGTGTGCCGAATGGATTTGCACGTCTCGCCAGAAGATGGCACCCACAGCTTAACCTTCCGTTCATTTTACAAAGTACATCTGTGCAATAGCATAACACAACACATTACATTGATTATTAAATTGTTTAACTATGGTTTATACATAGGCAAATTTCTGTGACAGAGTTCAAGATAAATCCTGCAATCTTATCACTGGAGCAGCCTGTTTCAAATGATTATGAAACTGCAAGCAATCTCTGCAAAAGCATCAGTCCTTCTGGTCCACTCAGTGTTCAAATTCACTCACTCGTTTTCATTCACTCCTTCAATTGAATTGAATGAGTGGACCAATGTAGGGTGTATGAGGGTGATTTTGGATACAGCCAAGATGTCTCTGATTAAGCTATCAAGTTTTTGTTGTTGGATGTAATAATAAATATAGAAGTTGTCATTTACTCCTGACATCTGAGCGAGGTTTATTTATTTATTTTTTTTATGATGAATCTATGCAAATTGCCTTTCGTAATAATGTGCTAGTTAGCACCCCACAAAAGAGAGAGGTGGGGTCAGCAGAGCTCATTATCATTTAAAGCGACATGGCCTAAAAACTACTTGTTGAAAACAGAGATGATTTTGACAGTGTAAAAAGGGTGCTTTTTACACTACCATTGAGAATTTTTTACTTAAGTATTTTCATTAAGACCCTAAAGAATCAAGTTGTGGAAAAAAAGGGCATGAGCTGACCCCTTTAAGGGTTACAAAGACTAAATGTAAATGTAATATTCCTCTCCATCCAGCACTCCTTGTTTTTGTTTTGCATTATTACTAGTTTATCGTTTAACAAACTTCTTCAAACGAGATCATGTATAACTGAATCGCAAACTCATTCAAGCTGTGCTTGGCAGTTTCATTGAAAAGAACCGACTCACTAGACAGAATCATTTGGAAATCAGGTCATTTTAACAGAGGACAGATATTTCCATCAATAGTCAAAAGGCCAAAATTATATAATCTATAATGAACAGGTTTTACACTGCTGAAGAAAAATATAGAAACCTTCCTAAAACATAATAGAAAATGTAATGGATATAATGGTTATAATAGGAATTTTAATGGAAAGTACAAGGGGGTCTACTGGTATATGATGTATTCTATGGTGGGAAGTTAAATCCTATTGAAAAACTGGCCAAACCACACTACAAAAAGGAATCACTACAAAATTTCATTTCTGTGATGGTTTCTATTGGGCTTCTTTAGTTTTTTTTAGCAGGGTAAAGTTAAATTTTTAGATGGTCTGTCTCAGATGTCAGTGATCATCAATGACAATATTACTGAATTGACAATCAAATCAAGGCTTTAGGCCTACTGAAGCCAGTTTTAACAGTAGTGAAAGAGCTAACATTATAGAAATTGTAAAATATTTTATAATAGTTGAACAACACACAAAATAATATCTAAAGACACAAACTACTCACATTTCAATGGCATGTCAATCTTAATTGAATTTAACGAGGCAAGAAACATTAACATAGGCGTTTTCAGCTTACATTTAAAGTAAATGTGTATATATTTAAAACGAAAAATTGCAAATATAAAATATTTTTCTACAATAAATTCAGAAAACACTTTACAATGAATTACATTTTAGTGTTTTTGGTTATGTACTTGGTTTGCAGGACTCAAAAACATTAACAATGCTTACATTTATAATGCTGTGTTCTACAGCCTCAGTAATTCAATATGACGTTTAACTGCTTAACATACAAGTCTTTGTTCTATCAGTATCTCTCAAAGAGAGAGGAAGGAGTGAAAATGAGCTGTCAAATCCCATCACTTCAATCAATGAAGAGTAAGAGAAAATGAACATCACTGGGCAGCTCTAAAGACAGATATTTTTTTTAAACACTGATCTACCATGACAGCGATCTGAATGCAGTTATCAGCTCTAGCTACTCGCATCTGTCTCTGCAGAATGAAAGTATCTCAAAAGGTGTCTTAAGGACCAGATATCACCTTTCAGCACAAACAACAGACAAATTTGCAAATGGCAACCTTTTAGAAATGAATATTGTTATACTGAATGCATTATAAAATACTTAACTGGATTTCATAAACCAACACTATGAGAGTTAACTCAGCATTCATATGTTAGATCTGATCATGAGTCATCGAAAGGCTTTTTTCTCACCTGTAGGGCACTTTTGAACTTCTGCGACATCTGTCACTGTCATCTCGTTCTGCCTCCATTTTATCTAGATATTTAGCCCACCTGAAAACATTTAATATACAACACTTGAGCAGACTGGGGGTCTCTCAGAACCTCTCAACTGTTTCTGTCAGCACAGAACATCAGATGTTTAACTGCACAGCCAACAATCTGTTGACGATGATTATCTGCTTAGTAAATAATGTGTCTTTGAGTGGTGTGCTTTTTTAAACTCTGATTCATTCCCACTCTGATGGGTCTTGAGCTTGATGGATGAATATTGAATTTATTTTTAACAGTCATCACAAAGTAAAGATAAGGTGCCCTTGGGATTAGCTAAGTTTTTTTTGTTGTTGTTGTTGTTTTTTAAACTTCAGCTACAAAATAACAAGCATATTTGTTATTTCTCAAACAAGATTTCCCAAATAATTGTTTGTATTTTGTAAAATTCGTTTTTTGAGACTTCTTATAATATATTTTAAGACCACCAAACACACACCTCAACCTCTGTGCTTTGACCTTCTTTGGAGGGTTCAAACCACCCTGAACACTTAACTCTTAACCTTTGCATATATATATATATATTTGACTCCAAGTTCATATATCATAAACACACACCCGCCCGCAGAGTATTCAGTAATCTGACATGTTGGAATAGAAACCCCACAGATTCACCGTGAACCGAAGGGCAACCCTTGACATGAATCCCACCCTCTAAAATAGTAGCAAGCACATGCACCCTAACACCTCCCAATAGATTGCATCCATTATTAATCTCACCCCTTTGATGAGATGTTCACAAAGGCCTGATGAATTATTAAAATCATACCTTGACAGGTCAGTCAGTTGGTGTTTATCAGTGCTCAGTGTTTTCAGTGGTCAGTCCAGAGTTGAATGGCCACTTGGCCTTTCTGCCAAGACCATATTCAAGTATTTTGTTTACACCACAGCCACAGTTACTAAGCACACACACACAAGCACACACAAACACAAAAGGTCTTCCTCAGGCTCTCCGGGCTATTCTTCACTGAGGGTGTGTTGTTACACGTCCAATTATAGAAAAATATCATCACTCCACAAGGCATCTAGAGTGGCAAGTGGCACTAGGTGAACTATGCTCACTCATTCTGTCTCACACACCTTGTAAATATTGTTCATACTAGCACAAATGTTGGTCTTTATTTAAGAAGGTGTAGTGGGGTTCAAAAGACCACTATACTATAAGTGGAGGAATCCCATCTTTCCTTTAAGGATTTTGTATCTATATTTATATTTTTCTGTGAAACAAATGTTGTGTTTAGAAAAGTTGTAGCTTTAGTGACCATGCCATACATTTTAAACCATGGATGACAAATGTCCTTAATAAAATTTACATTTCTACTAACAGGACATCAAATTTCTACCAGAGGTGGTGTAAAATGTCCCCACAGACTTAAAGAGTGATTTGCTTTATACATTATGGATACAGCAATATTACAGTACAGCTGATGCTAACTGGCTAGCTAACTGATGCAAACTTGAGGTCATTTTTAAATATAAATCTCAAATATTTTATTCAACCAATACATTTGATGGAAAAACAAAAGGATTTGATGATCAGAACATTACAGTAATCGGCTACTGGAACAATAAATTATTTTTTCTACCTATTAGATTGTGTTATATTAATGTCTATACCTACCACAACCCAAATGCAAATATTGAAATTATGTGTTATATTTGTGGTTCCTTTTCGGGAACTTCGAGTTGCGTCGAACGCTATGGGAACACCAATGCGTGACCACACTCTGAATCTGCTGTGCAAACTGTCCAATGGAAGGGTGCGATGTCATAGGCATGATATAATTACTGTACATATTTCATGTCCTGTGAGTCTTATTTATTCTTGTCTGTCCCTTAAAATGAAAAGGTTTCACTCAGAAGCAAAGGCCAATAGGGGGCGATGGCAAGTCATTTTGCGAGAGCTGTGTGATCTCTGTGCAAACATCACATCACTGACAGAGACACGCGCACTCTGCATGGCTTGCCTCGGAGCAGAGCACGCAGCGGTGCTTGTGAAGGAGCCTTCACCAACATCAGATCGCAGAGGGAAGGCTCCACCTTTGTCCCCCAAGACATGGGTGCTCTGCAGCAGGTCATGCTGGTATGTGTCTGCACACTAATGCTGTTACAGGCGTATCAGACAGACCTGCTGAATGAGCTGGATAGCGTGCCTGTGGATCTGCTAGGTGGCGCTCCGACTATGGTCATCGGCAGACACACAGGGTATTCTTGGCGGCGAGCCATCACAGGGCATTGAGCTACTGTCTCTAAAAACACCAGAAGCCAGCCTTGAGAAACTGGTTCACTTAGTAGATTATTACTGCCAAATATATTTCAATGGGTCCTGCACACTGTAGAGAGCGGATACCAAATTAATTTTGGCTTTCTGCCACCTCACTTCAGCAGGGTTTTTCCCACTCTGGTGTGCGTTTCCCAAAAGCATAGTTAGCGTACTATGTTCGCAAGTTCCGTCGTTAACAGCATAGTTCAAATATTCGGTGTTTCCCGAAACCATAGTTAAAACTAACGTTCGCATACTGCATCGCACACCTGTGTGGTTGGAACTACAGCTCTGGTTAGCTAATAGCTCCTCGTTAGTTTTCTGTGTCAACGTCATTGATTTCACCCAGGGCTGGGGTGTTCACAATGAACGACCCTATGCACTATTCATTTATAAAATTTCTCCAACCACTTTGAATGATTTGGAAGACATCGTGTTGTGGTACTAAGACATTATGTTATTGATTTTTAGGTTATTTTGATTACACATTCACTTTGAAATTATATAACTCATGGCCATCGTAATTATTCTCCCTTTGAAGTGCCCTACGAAAGCATTGTTCATGCCGGTTGGAAAGCAGCCATGGTTTCGTTTGAAAGGTCAGTTTGCAAGTGAATATATTTTTTAAAACATTCCCAAAGACAAATTTCTCATAACAATATTTGTAACAGTATGTTAGAGATTTTTACTTATAGTAAATGTTATCTGCACGCATTCATCAAATACAGATAAATTTCATACATTAACATAAAGTGTACACCTAATTGAAATATTGCTCAATATATATTTAATGAATGTACTCTAATAAATGAACAACAATGGTATACAAGTGGTTTTGTGTTGTGTTCACAGAAGTAGAATATGGAATATTTTCATAAGCTTTAGGCTAAAAAAATAAAATATAGCCTACTTCTTTGCAAAAGTATTTCGATTAAGTGTGCACGGGCAACCTATATAGACAAATAAACAAAATATTTATTAAGGAAAGGAAGGAAAGGAAAAAAAAAACACAAGATTGTGATTCATTAAAACAAACAACAACAACAAAACGGTATCTAAAAAAAAAAAAAAAAAAAAAAAACATATTCCGAATTAACAGTTGTCTGACTTCCCTTCCACTGCCTTGATGTGGATCATAATCATGATCAGAAGTGCCATCTTCCTCACTATCAGCAACGGCAAAACCCTCCTCTTCCTCATCAAGAAGCTGGATATTTTCTTTGACTGAAATGTTGTGGAGAATTGCAGTTACCACAGTTACAGAGCAGCTTTTGGAGGGGTTCAGTTTCAGGCCACCACTGGACTTGCTGATAAAGCGAAATCGTTGTTTCCACAATCCTATAGCCCTCTCCACTGTAGAGCGTGTCCTTCCATGGTGGCTGGATGCTGGACAGGTGTTATGAGGTACAGACGAAGAGGATAGCCACTGTCTCCCAGCAGCCAGCTATCCCCATAGCCTCCCTCTTCAGCTACCTGGCAAAGTGCTCAATTGGCTCATATGAAAGTCATGTGTGCTCCCAGGCCATTTTGCAACAATGTCAGTAAACATTCCCCGGTGAATGCACACTATTTGGACATTAATAGCTGGATAAGGGTATAAGGGCTCATTGGCGATTTTGACGATTGGCTAGCCACTGGAATAAGGGTGCCATCAATGATGCCAATCACTCTAGGGATGCTAGCAATGCCATAAAACTGTTGATTGGCCTGCTGGATTTCTTCTGGTGTTTTGGGGAAAATCAGGATGCTCGTCATAAGCTGGAAGAGCAAAGGTGTTACTGCTGTCACAGTTCTGCTGACCGAAGACTTGCTGAGACCTAGGACATCGCCCACCACCTCCATAAAACTTCCAACAGCATAAAAACATTATGTTGCTAACAACTGCACTGCTGGACTTAAGGCATAGTTTCTTCTTGTGGCCCTCTGAAGGTGTGGCTTCACAATTTGAAGTAATTCAAGGATTTTGTTCCTTGGAAGCCTGAATTCTCAAGATGGCATCATCAGATCATCGAGGGGGGTAAAATGTGTCCTTATGTAGGCAGACTGGAGGAGCCAGACTGGAGGAGGCTTGGTGTAGGAGGGCTCAACTTTGAAGGCAAAGGTTTGGTTAATGCACATGCATCAATGCCTCCAAGAATCCCTTCCACTGCCTCAGGCCCCAGGATGGCCAAAACTGTCTCTTCCTCTGCATTTAGAGGAGGAACTGAAATGATACCCCCACCAGTCTTTTTTGCTTCCCTTCTTCGTGCCGCAGCCCTCCGTTTAGTAACACTTGCAAAATCCCTCCAGTTGTTCCTCACTTCCTCTGGGCTTCGCTCATACCCATTGCCAGAAGCATTTATTTTGTGTGTGATTTCTTTCCAAAGTTTCTTTTTGTCAGAATTTGTTATTGTGTTTTTTAGCTTTGAGAACAGCTGGGTTTTATGATTCCTCACCTCCTCCAAAAGAACTGTAAGTGTATTCTTTGTAAATTGTGGCTTTCAGGTCATTTTTCTGTCACCCATTATTAAAACATGGCTGTATGGCAAGGGAACTTAAATAGGAAATGATCTTGAGCAAAATAAGCAACAGGTGTGCACAAAAGTAGGCATCAATCACAGTCTTTCAAAACCCATATTTTCTTTAATTGTGCTGTTTATCAATATTAAGTAAGAAAATATGAAAGTAAGTTCATATGAAATAAAAGTAGTAGTTATAAACTTTGTGATCAGCAAAGAGCATATTTAAACTCTGTGTAGACCTATAAACTTATTGTACAAAAAATAAATGCGTGGTTACGTTATTATTCCACTCCTACGTGACGTCAGTGCTAAAACTCACTGAACGTGAGCAGAAGAAAAGAAGAACCATTTTACAGTAGGTGGCGGTATGTGCCCATAACATCAGTCAGCTCTGCAGATCGCCTGGCACCTGCCGCCGCTTTGCGCTGATTTGCATCCCTATTTTTCCCTGTCTGTTTTTTCTGTCTTTGTCGGATGATTAGGTGAGAGAACGTATGCTTGTCTGCTCGTTTTTCCAGAAGGAATCTTGTCCAAAGTCTTGTCTTGTTCTGTCTCGATGTTTTTTGTCCATGGTCAAGTCACAGTTTTTTGTATACAGAGGCCATCTGAACCCCGTTTGGAAAGGGACACTTGCTGCGGAGAGCTCGCTGCCTTACCTGGCTCTTGATTATCGTGGAGAATTTTTCCGGCTCTGCCCTGTGACTTTGTGGATTTGATTTTTCCCTTAATGACTTTGTGTTGTTGAGCCGGTGCTTATCTTTTTTGGACTGTACCCTGCGCACAGTATGTGGCAGTGGTTATTTACCATTTTTGTTTATTAATTAAAAAGACTCTGTTATTCCTTAACCATCTGTTTTTTGAGCCTTCTTCCCTCTGCACCCAGCACTACACCTGACAGTTAGTTTCTCTAACGTTACATCGTACTATGGTGGTTAAGCAACAAGCTACATCGTTGTTTGGGAAACGCACACCTGGTGGGTCTCGAGCAGGATCTGGTTATGGAACAAGAAGCTTACACTCTCTTGAGGAAGGAGGCCATCGAGGTGGTCCCTCCTCACTAAAGGGAGTCCCTCCCATTTTATATCTCATCCAACTGAACTGCTCAGTCAGTCAGCTGGAGTTCAGGATGCTCACACTAAAACAGGTTGTGTCACAAATCAGGTCCGAGGACTGGTTTGTCATGAAGATCTAAAAGACGTGTATGCCTTAGAAATGTGGAAAAAGCCGTTGTTTGCTGACGAGCTGCGCAAATCCACGCTGATAATGAACATGGTTTTGCGCAGCTCGTCAGTGAACAACGGCTTTGTGTAGTATATACGGCTCAATGTGAAATCACGCACCTGATGGCATTTACCGCTGATTATAGAACCGGCTTTACCGACAAAACGCGCATTCCTGATCGGCCGATCAGGAGGAGGAACCCTTAGTTTTTAGAATCAGGGCTCCTGGAGAAAGTGTGCCAGGATGCAGTAAGCCTACTGCTTGTAGCACCGTTCTGGGCAGGCCGAGTATGGTTCTCGGACCTGATTTCTCTCCTATACAGCTTGCCATGGGAGATTCCGATCAGAAGGGATCTTCTCTCACATGAAGGGAGGGCCATTCTGCACCCATCTGCTGAGATGATAGAGACCATTTTACAATCCAGAGCTCCCTCTACGAGGAAAGTGTACATACTGAAGTGGAAGTTTTCACCTCATGTTTCAGAGTTCGCCAGCGAAACTCTGTTAACAGTTCTTAAGTATTTGCAGGCTAGATTTTCTGCACGAGTATCCTGCTGCACACTGAAGGTGCATATGGTGGCATTATCGGCTTACCACTCACCGTTCAATGGAAAGACAGTGGGAAGACACCCCCTGGTGAGACACTTCCTCCAGGGTGTGATGAGGCCGCCAGTGCCATCTTGTGTACCCATATGGGACCTAACGGTGGTGCTAGAGACAGGCCCTTTCAGTGGCCCTTACTTACTTAGACTTTGCTCTCGGACTGGCCAAAGCATGTTTGTACCCTAGAGCAGGGCACGTCCATAAAGTCCTTGCCACACACCACGGCCCATCATACTACAGGTTTTCATCCTCCTTCTATTAGGGAGTGTATGCCTTGAAGTTGAAGTTTTCACTTCATGGTGCAGAGTTCGCCAGCGAGACCCTGTTAACTGCCCAGTTGGTACAGTTGTTGGAGTCCTTGTAGGCTAGATTCTCTGCAGGTGTATCCCACCTTAAATCTAAGGTGCATGTGGTGGCATTATCGGCTTACCACTCACCATTCAATGTAAAAACAGTGGGCAAACACCTCGCTGATGGGAGTCAGGGCTCACTCCACAAGGAGCATGGCAGCCTCCAAGGCCTCTTCTGCAGGTGTCCCAGTTTTGGACAGCTGCAACGCTGCAGGTTGGTCCACCCCGTCTACCTTCATCCTGCTTTACAGCCTAGACATTGGTATGACCCCAGGGTCATTAGTGCACTCGTTCTAGAGGTGTATGCTGAGGCATAGAAACAGGGCAGGGACTTGGAATGCGTGGGTATTTTGTTTCCCATAGTGTTCGACGCAGCTCAAAGTAGCCGAAAAAGGGATGCCTCCAGGTTATGAATTTCCCTTGAGGGAACAAGATGCTGTGTCTCGTTTTCATACATCTGGAATTCTTGCCAGCGCAGTTCTTCATGAGGCTGATGCTGGCATGCTTTTATGCTTCCTGGTCTCTGATGTCAACTGCCTATTACGTCACTATAATGTATGCCTATGACTTTTCGACAATAAGGTATACAGCTACTGGAAACCAACAATAAATATTTTTGTACCTATTAGATTAATGTCTACACCTACCCCAACCCTAAACCTACACTTACAGTAATGCAGATACATTAAATATTGTTGTTCGGCATGAGAAAAAGGATGCAATATTGATGTGTACGTGTGTAGTAAAATATAAAATGTCAGGACAAACTTTTTTTCTCCCTTTTTAAATTTCAAATCACATCAGAAATACATTTATCTTCAATAAAAATGAAGGAAGTAATCAAAAAGTTGAAAATAAAGTATTGGCTTAGGGTAGGTGTAGGGAGGTTTTTCAGTCCCATAAGGTGTCAACCGTGGCATCTATTTAATAATTTGAATTAAAATAAAAATTTACACTTAAGTTATTGCACACTGTTTTATAATGTACTTTGCAAAACGTAGCAGCAGAAAATTCTTTTTCAGGGTAGTGTAAATAGAATCAAATGCTATTTGCACTTTAAATACCATATTATTAAATAATGCTGCTGTTTTCACTTAGTGTAAACATAATACAACACTATTTGCACTTAGTGGAAATAACTATACGAAGAAAATATGGTATTTTACTTTACTTAGTGTAAATAATATCTAAATTCTGTTTACACTTAGTTTAAATAGAATCTACTGCTATTTGCCTTACAAAATTCATTGTGACTTTATCTTGTGGGTTTTTTGGGGGGAAAACAGTAGGGCAAGGGGTTATGGGGCATTTTCCCAACAAGTCTACCATAATCAATATGCCTAATAAATTATATAACAAAATCTAATTATCCTTCATTGATTAATTATCAGAAAAAAGACCTTCAGAGTAGGAACTGTTATATGGGTTTCGATCACCAGATTATTTAATATTAAATATAAGGTATGTTGAAACAGGACATTAGTGAATTCTTGTAACTTTTATTTTATGAATAAGGTAAAGCAATACACAGGTTTTTACTAGTACTGTTTAAGAGCAACAAAGTAAAGGCCTCAGTATAGTTCTGTTCAGAATTGGGTACCTCTAAACAGTTCACATTAGATGCTATTTGTGTATAAATCCATGATGCCTCATGTATATCTAAAACACATGCAGTCTAATCTAAATTTGAAAATGAATGTTTACATCCACAAATAAATTACCATCATAGTTTACAGAATTCTCACAAAAATATACTTCATTGTTTTTTAGCAAAACTATTGCAATAATTCTTTTATATAACAACTGAGAACAAATAGAACTGGTTTAACTATTGTGTCATTTCCAGTGGAAAGAGATCTCAGTTCATGGACCTTCAATGCTTCCACCTGCTGTCAGACATCAGTATTACATATACCTCTTTATTAAAAAAAAAAAAAAAAAAAAGTTTCTTTTTTAAAATGTATTTCTTATCCTCAAGATTGTTTCTATGTTTCTGATTTATAGTGTATTTGTTGTTTAACCAAAAATAAAATCACAAAAAAAGCTATTTGAAATTAGATGCATCTAGTATGAACTATACTGTGCAAAATTCTTAATAATAATAATAATATATTTTTATTTATTGGGTTTAACAATTTTAATTTAGTTATCATACATTGTTCATCTAACGTTGTATATTTATTTATTTTTTTCTTTTTTCTTTCTTTTTTTTTGGTCTGCTCAACTTTTTATGGTTACATAAATACAATATGGTCATAAAAAAAAAAAAAAAAATCATGATAAATTATGAAAAATATATTATTAAAATATTTATAAGTAGACCTTGTGTGGAAATATATATATTTTTTTTAATTATGATCCAATCCCCTTAAAATCATTTATTGTTATTCCTATTATGTTTTAGATCTGACATCTGGCTAAATTTGTTTCAAAGATCCTTAAAATATGGCAAAGTCTATATAATAAGACTTCTACATTCACAGTGACAGTAGTTTTTAGGGCCTGGCTTCGTTAATCTAGAGACACAGTGGATACAGTGGTTCCATTAGCGTTAGCGGAGCTGCTGGTGGTGGCGAGTGATGCAGAGCTTCCGTTGGCGATGGTGTCACGTGATTTTGCTCGCGGTATCATCATTTCCTCTTTGTTCCTCTCAGGTTTGATAAGCAGCACATAGCACTTGGGTATGAAGACGCACGCAAGCAGACCGAAGCTGGAAGCCAAGATGGCGAAGATTTGCACCGCCACCATGAATTTCCCCCGTGTGCTCAGGTAGGCGGGCACAAAGGAGATCCAAACGATGAAAAACACCAGCATGCCGAAGGTCACGCTCTTGCCCTCGTTGAAGTGGTCTTCCAACTTCCGTGCTACAAAAGCAAAAGCGAAGGCCAGCACAGCCAAAAGAATGTCATAAGCAAAGATGGAGCAGATGAAGATGATGTTTCCAGGGTCGCACTCCAGGATGATCTTGATGTTCTGGGCGGCTGTGTTCTTCACGGGGTGTGGAGGCATCAGAATCAACCACACAGTGCAACCCACTGCTTGAATCAGGGTGCACACTATCATTATCGCCCTCTGGTGCCTGGGATGTATAGGATCTACATCATTCTTTTGAGGAATAGCTGGAGCGATGACGGCAGTGTCGGGACTCTGCTCAGACGCCGCTGCTGCTGCTTTGGCTGCTTTCATCGCAGATTTGACGGCTTTCACGGCTCTGGCTCTCAGCATGAGGAGAGCAGATTTGCCCATTAGTGAGGAGAGGACCAAAGCAAAGCCTACGGCCAAAGCCACCTGGCTGGTCATGCAAGACCACATCTGAGGCTCACCGAGAAACACAATGGAGCAGAGGAAGGTTATCACTAAGCCCAACAGCAGGGAGAAGCTAAGCAGTGAGTCATTGGCGTTCACCAAAGGTGTGTTGAGGTGCATCAATAAGATAATCGCAACTACTATAGCTGCCAAAGCCCCGAAAGCAGCAATGGCGATCAGTGTGATCCCAAGAGGTTCAGAGAAGTCCAGGAATTCAATGGTCTTTGGCACACACGTATCGTGATTGGCATTGGACCAGTAGTCTTCATCGCACTGGATACAGCCTCGTGCATCTGTTGGAAGTGTTTGAGTTGTTAAAATTGGTCAGTTAAAAATAACCATTTAAAAAAAAAAAAAAAAATTCCCATGACCTGTTGTGTTAGAGATCTCTCCATCTGCGCAGGGGATGCAGTCAAAGCAGCAGACTGGTTCTCCCTGCCGGATACCCATCCTAGTGCCGGGCTGGCATCGTTCACTGCACACTGATCGTGGTGCCTGTAATAGAAGCAGAATAGTAGAGAAAACCATTTTTAGTTTTAAGTTTTCTAACTGTCTCTCTGTATATAATAGTATATTAAATAATGTAATTATTTATAAAATGTTCCTTTAGATTAAAAGATAGACATTACAGCATGCAATACTTATAAATATTTTTGACATATATAATGTAAATAAGATATGAAATGTATTAAATATATTAAATGTTTTATGCACAAAATAGATAAAGGGATAAAAGATATCAAATGCTGTTATGAATAGATGGATATTGCATATTTATTTAAAAGCTTTTATTTAAATCTTTTACCTAATAAATATCTTAATTGATTAACAGCCTTATTGTTAATATTTTGACCATACTAAACTACACACTTCACTTAATAAAACACAACTCACCTCCAGAATATCATTGTTCCATATGATGGAGCCATTATCGATGAGCAACCTCTCATCAAGGGGTGCTGTGCTGTTGTAGTAACCGATGTGGTTATATGCAATCTCTCCTTCCGAATCACTCTGCCAGTTTAAAATTTCATAAAAGCCATCTACATCGCCGTTATTGAAGTATATTTTCTCATTGGTGTGAGGAACAGTGTATCTGAGATTTTTCAAGTAGTACATCAGCTAAAAGGAAAACACATAATAGTTACAAATGAGACAAAAAAAAAAAAAAACTATCATCACTGCCAATAAGTGTTGTACCTGCCAAGGTTCAAATTTCGTAATGTCAGCACACGTTTTATTCTCAAATGGGCCACTGCCCGGATTACATTCCTCTAGGTTATGGAGGGCATATGCCACGGCATATACAGCTTTATACACGTTATACGTAATCCTCAACTGCGACACGTCCGTGAAGGTATTATTTAAGTTCTCCAGCATCTCTTCTCCAGTGCATCTCCTTATGCCTCTCATTACCTCCTTATAATTCAAAGTACAGTTGAAGACTAATCTCCAAAACTCTTCTGTCAGAGTGTCATTATATGGACTAACGCTCAGCAGATGCTGTTTCAGGCCAGGTATTTCGGCACGCTTGACCGCAAACCCTATTGTACCCCCCAGAACAGGCAGTATGTTTGGGTGACGAGAGATGGCAGCTGACGTGACCCAAGCCTCGCTGGCGATCCAGGTACGGTTGGTGACGTTGTTGCGCAGCAGTTCCCCCACTAGGGGGCTAAGATCCACATCGGAGGAGAACACCACGATGATCTTAGCTGTGGAATCCAGCACCGTCTGCACGATGCGCTTGATGGCTTCTGGGTTCCTGATCTTTGGGAGGGTTTCAGAGAAGGATATGCAAACTCCTGCCTCCTCCACAACCTCCTTGAACCTCTTGATGCCGTATTTCCCGTAATCGTCCTCAGCCGCGATGGTGCCCACCCAGGTCCAGCCAAAACGAAGCACTAGTTTGGCCATGGCCACAGACTGGTGCTCATCACTGGGGATGGTGCGGAGGAAGGTGGGGTACTGGAACCTGCTTTCGAGAACTGAGCATGAGGATGCGTAACTCATCTAGAGGAGAGGAAAATCTAATTAAGCTCAGTTTAAATGCTCACAGGTCAATAGAAAAAGTCAATTTATTTAATCATTTGGTACGATGCACTTGCATTGTGTGCATACATGTTTTTACATTATACTTATATTTATGTAGTTACATCTGTAATAAATTTTCGTACTTACAGTTATAATTACATCCCTGACATCTTAACCCTCCCTTAAACCTACCCATACCACCAAACCTGTTGCCTCAAAAGCAGCAAAAGTGTACAGTATGAACGCAGTAACTACATTGTACTCATTTTCTGATGTGAGTACATAGTAGTTAAGGCCATCTAATATAAAGTGTGACAAAAATCTAGTTTAAAACATATGCCAAGTTCATAGAAATGTACTCAAGAAAAGTTGAAACAGAATGTCTCTCGAAATTGTAAGTTTGTAATTGTAACAGTAAGGTTCTCTTACTTGTGATTTATTCATTTTTTTATGTTATTGTTTAATTGTATTTAAAACAAATGCCAAAAAATATACTTTGGAAAAAAGTATATATGCTGATGTGGTGCTCGAGAAACATTTCTTCTTATTAATGCTGAAAACCATTATGCTGGTTACTATTTTTAAGGAAACTTTAAATTAAACTCTAATGACTAAATAGGTCATATATTTGAATATGAAGCATATATTTGAAATTTGCAAAAATGACTTTACTGTCACTTTTGGCTGATTTGATGCATCTTTGTTTAAGTATGTAAGTATATCATTTTAATAAAAATATCCATTTCTAAAAACAACAAAAACTTACCTCCAATGGATGTATGTACGGATGTATAGATAGATAGATAGATAAATTATTTTCAACAAATAACAACAAAAGATTATAGCAAACAACTAAATGAGTTTCTCTTTTCATGGATTTCCTAAATATAATTATTCTTTTCTGTCATTATGATGTCAGGAAACTGTATCACCTCAACATGTTTTTTTTTTTTTTTGTAATATAAAGAAAGAAAGAAAGAAACAGAAAGTCATGGCCTTTTTATAGTTAGTTATAACTAATTGATTCATTGCCCCAAATACAGTGCTGCAGTGCTGAAAGGTACTTGTGGGAAATAGTAGAGTCCCAGTATCCTGGCTGTGGCTATGGAGAGATCAGAGCCTCCAGCCCCCACCAAAGCAGAGAGAGGGGGTCCATTCCCGCAGCGGTAGTTGGGCACAGCCTCGTCCTGGCCTGTCAGGAAGGTGAGCGTTCCCTCCACGGCTTTGGAAATGGTGAAGCAGGAGTCATAGATGACGTAACCCAGCTCAGTACGCGGTAAGATGTCAGTTCTGCTGTTGATCTCATTCAAAGCAAACAGCATGGTCTGAGCCCAGCGGAAAGTACGAAAGTTAAATCTGAGGAGGAATGCACATGTTAGAATTTAATAAGGTCTCCTAGACATACTTTACTAATAGTGCGTGACTGAATTACAGTCTGTGTTTATTTCAACTCGTTCACTTGGGTTGCATGACTGAATTATTTATATTTAATTCAAGTTACAATATAATTCATTTGCAGCCAAATTGTACTTATGATCTTGTTGAAGTTGCTCTTATTTCTCCTAGCATCTAAATCTATTTATACTACGAAATACAATACCAGCTATCACCACTAGATGTCTCCAGGCAGGTTGGTTAGCACAATAAACTGTAAAACAGGTTATTTTTCACTGGTCAGTAAGTTTATGGAACATAAAAAATGGTCTCTTGGGAGGACAAGCTTTAATTATTCCTTGGGCAACAGTTCGATACATTTTCATGACCAATGGTTTTGTCATTTTTGCAATTACAAAGTAATTAAGACAAATTAAGCATTTGACATTAAGCTCTTTTAATTTTAGAAATATACGTTATTCTAATAACGACAAACGAGTATGCACATTTTGTTTAAGTGCACTATTGTGACCGTAGGCTAAGGCTACACATTATTAGATAAAATAACTTAATTGCTCATTCAAAAAGTACGCAATTCAAGGCGAGTTTTGCTTTTATAAAAAAATATGAAATATAGCTTCTTACCCCTCACAATCCGAGGACTCTGGAGCGATCGTGGTGTTGCTGTCAGTGTCCGTTAAGCGCTGATGAACGGGAAACATACCGCCAATAACCACCGTCTTCTTCTCCACTTCCTTATAACCCCTCAGGTTGAATTTGGCCTTGAGTTTGCAGCTCCCCTCAGCAGCGGTGGGTTTGTAAATGTAAGAAATTATACATAAAACCATCAAAAAGCGTCCTTTGGAGCTCAATCCAGTTAAATCCATTTTTAGAGTAGGAACATGTAAAAGACACGCTGCTTTGATGTGCATGTGTGTTTGGAGAGGAACGACAGACAGTATGAATTACCAACGCCTGAGTTCCCATGAGCTCTTCAGGGATCTCTGAAGATTGCATAAGACAACTGATCAAAGCTGCTTTCACATCAGGGCCAGAAAATAAGGTATTATCAAGGTTCAGGGTATTATGTTACAAAGTGACAAAATTACCCTTTTTTTTTTCTTTTCCCCTCCCATAAAATCATATTATTTGTCTATATAGTAATGGGATGAGTACCATTGCTTAGATGTATTTATTCAAAGTTGCAGTATGCTGACTCATATAGGCAACTGTTTTTGATAACCAAAAAAAAAAGAAATTAATATCTTTATTAAGCAATTAAAATATAAAGACAATCAATCAGTCAATAAAAACGTTATTTTTTATTATTATTATTTATTTTACTTTACAAAATGTGTTATGTAAAAAACTGACAATATAAATTCAACATTTTTGAGAAAATGTCTATATCATTTTGATATTTTTACTAGCAAATAATTTAATTATACAATACAAGTAGATAATAAATGTATTATTTAAAAATGTTATTAGAATAAACAATAAACTATAAATATATATACATACATACACACAAATTTAGTAAAAATTCAATTTCTAACACATTATGTAAGTATAAGAAGTTCTTTATTCTCAGTTAAGTCATTGTAGAATGTTCTACATGGATGTTCATGGACAAATATACAAAATATAGGCAACCGTATATTTTGTTTGTCTTTTTCTCACAACATGCCAGAGAACTTGAAGTTTGTGGTCCATGTATTTTATGTTTACTGCATTATTAATATTTTATCTCTCTTGCTCTTTGTAGACTTAGTTTGTCTCTAAAGATTTCTCCAAGAAGTGAAACAGTAAAAAAAAAAAAAAGAGAGACTATATTTTTTTTCAGACATTAAAAACATTTTAATTAAAGCTCATTCTACTGACTGGGACATTTACTGTAGAGACAGATAAAGATGATGGGGTTAACAGTGCAGCAGCATCATGGGGTTTGATTTAATTGTGATCGGCATGCTTCAGCTTGTTCAGTGACAGCACTGGTGCTTGAACCTCCCCTGCTGTTTAACTCTATAATAGGCCCAATACTGTATCTTTTCTTTCCTTTGGGATCTTGCTGTTTGTGGATGTGCTTGTCACTACATGTCCTTCAATCGGCACAGCGACACACACCTGAACCCCTTTTCCCAAGTGAAAGCAAGAAACACACACAAGCACACAGAGTTCACAAACAACAGCCTGTCACGTTACACAATATCCCAACGCTTCAGTGAAACATCGCTAGGCATTAGATTAACTCCTAACAAGTTTTAACTGTCAATTTTGATAAACATATTTTGTTGATATAGAGGAGGACCTTTGACATAACTAAACAGTAATAGTTATAAAAACAGTTTAGTATAGTTTTAATAATCTGGAGAGACCTGATTTAACACATAATAAATCTAGCAAATGTGCAAAAAACATTTAAATGCTTGTTGCGTTTTCCAAAAAGTGGCTCATTTTGCCTGACTACACATGACAAGAGTACCTCAATTACATCAGTGTGTTTGGGAATCATAATGAATTTTCTAAAAAAAAAGCTGAGAAATTGGCAAAATAATTCATTACATTTATTACGCTACTTCCTTCTTTGCCATATACTGTGGGATTGTTTTTCAGATGATTGTAATAAAAACAGCTGGAGAACGTATACAAATATATTTGGATTTATCAAGATATACTGAAGTACTACACTGTGGGCTGCAATAGTGGCTTGATCCACTAGTGGGCGCATTTGACTTATTTTATTTATTTTTTCACATAGACCTGAGTAATTCATTCATTCCTGTTATACAGTGACTTTTCTGTCTGTATGATTTACGTACTCATATTTTCTGAAATTGTATATGTATATATATACATATATATATATTAGATCTAATTTATCATTTAAACAGATATTAGACATGAACAATATATATATATATATATATATATAAACTGATATATGCGTTCAATTTTATCATGTACTCAGTGCAAAGTAATCAACTTTCACTAGAAATATAAACCATGGAATGATAAAAACCTCAAAATATTTTTTTAATTATGTTATGGACTACTAAACTTCATATATATAAATCAAAGTTTTTTTTAAATTATTATTATTATTTTATTTTTAATTTTCAGTTTTAATTTACAGTGTCCCTAACTAATTTTCCACCCTGTTAGGATGTACTTTCTCATCTTTCAAAATAGACAACAATTGGAATAAATAGAACAGTGTTGGGGGTAATGCATTACAAGTAATGTGAGTTACGTAATAATATTACTTTTTCCAAGTAATTAGTAAAGTAACGCATTACTTTTTAATTTTAGAGTAATATAACCGAGTTACTTTGTTTTCTTATTTATTGACCGACAACTCTCCTGACCCCATTTTGGGAGAAATCAGAAAAATAGAGGTATTGTGTGCAGATAGGGTCCGTGTAGTTCTAGACTAAATGTGAACGTGCATTAATTCATCTGACTCGCAAAAAACAGATCAATGAAAATAAACTCAGAATATGACGCAAACTTGCAATAATTAAATTGCATAAATGTAATTATCATTTTATTAACCAATGTCTTTGCTGCTGACCTTTGATGATCCAGTTCAGCCATACGTACAAGCAAAAATGACTCTGCTTCATTGTAGAGTATTGAACTTTCTTCTCATGTGTTCTGCTTTCTTCAGTCTGAGGTTTAGTCGTGACACTTTTTGGTATGCTTTTACATTTGCTATAAATAGAACTTCTTATATTAAAAACAAACACTCAAACTCTGCCCATATTTAAAAAGTAACGCTAAAGTAATGTAACACATTACTTTCCATAAAAAGTAACTAAGTAATGTAATTAGTTACTTTTTTGTAGGGAGTAACGCAATATTGTAATGCGTTAATTTTAAAAGTAACTTTCCCCAACACTGCAAATGAAGGTAAATGTCACCACTCACTCGTACCTTTTACGTTTTTAAAATGTTCTCCCCACTCTGGAGAACGTACGATCAAAAAAAAAAAAAAAAAAAAGACATCTGACAGTTATGAACGTTATGTTCATCTGTAGAAGGTTAGAGAGCTAAATGATCAATGAAAAAACTACAGCTAATTTAGCTAATAATTTTCCACCCGCTTACGTTTTTATAGACCATGAAATAGGGTGGAAATTCTAATAAAATACCAAGCTTGGCCAGTATGTTCCATATATTTAAACTTGTCACCGTTTTGGTAGAAGCATGACCAAACTTTTAACTTTTTTCCCAAAAATGAAGCCAAACTGTTACCCAATTCCATAAAATGAGTAATCAAGTCATCTGCAACAATTTTGTTATTGTCATCTGAAACAATTAAAACTTGTGTTAATTGAAGCAAAGCCCAAAAAAAGCTAAATATTATAAAAAAAACATTTAAAAAATTTGTAGCTGAAAGGTCTAAGCTGAAGAACTAAACTGACAACTTGAAATTGAATATTGCATATATGGTTATGCAAGGGTTATCTGTTGCCTTTTACACAGCAATATTACTCACATGAATGCATATATTCACTTTGCACAAAAATAATACTTTTATTTTATAGCATTAGGTATTTTACCCGTTCAATTAACTAAACTAGAAGTGTGAACCAAATGCAAATTATATATAAAATCACCCAGTTGTGATGAGAGAAATCTGAACACGGAGTTCTTTATTAAAGCTCAGTTTGCATTATACAAATATCAGTTTCAAACTGCATGCGGTGGCTTGGTCTGAGGCACAATACTAAGGTAAAACAGCATTGTTCAGGTTTAGAAAAAAAAAAAAAAGAAGGGAGGGGAGGGGGAATCAACATAGAATTGCATAAATTAAACTGAATATTATATAATATTGCAGTTTACCCACTAGAAATTTAAACGTGTTAGTTGTATTTTTAATAGACAAGTAAAATATACACCGAGGAAAAGACATTAAGAACAAGATTTGCAATTAAGACAAGGACGTTCATGTTGCATTGAGTTTTTTGCTATCGTGACAACAGAAAGGTTTGAAATGAAATCTTCGAAGACAATAAATACCAAGCATGTTATTCATATCACAACAATCCTCTACATCATAAATTAGACAGAAGGCTGGACGCAGATCTCCATCAGAGCCCAATCAAAGCCCCCTCTCTCTATACATAAGAACACGCTTGTGTTAAAGGAGTGGAATATTAATAATAATGAGGCCACACACACACACGCACGCACACACAGGAGGACTGACTCAAATATTGACAGTAACTCGTGGTCCAAATTCATTTAAGCCCAACTTAGCTCAAAAGGACTTGGCATACTTTGCGGGATGATGCCTCTCGGTTTGTATCCTGTCAATCACCTACTCTTCCTCCCTCTGTAAATCTCCTTTCATTTGCCTTTGGAAACACTATTGCTCTACCTAGCAAAAAAAAAAAAAAATTACCAAGGCCTTTATTGGTGAAAATAAGTACACTGTTGATCTTATGCGCTTATAAGACCAGCCCAGGCACTCAACTCAACCATGATGGTGATGTAAAATGCAAACATCAACAATTACACATTTCCTCACTTCTCACTATTCAAACGTCAATAATCCATTTCTTGAAAAGACAGAGGAAAACAATGCAGCATAAAATAAAGTCACATCCCTGAAAAACAAAGTAACCAAGGAAAAAAAAAAAAGATAAAACAGGCACAAATTTCAGGAGGCCTCCATATTAGGGGTCTCCTTCACAGCAAAACCTCTGTGATAAACCAACCGGTCCACAGCGTAAGAGCGGCATTTAGCAAACTGTCTGATCTCATCTGTATTTGGCAAATAAACATCGATTGGTCACGTTTGAGGAGCTACTACTGCTAGTCTTTACCTTCCACTTCCAAAGAAGAGTTCAGGCAAGAAATCCAAACTGATTCAAATCAACACTGCAATGAAAACAAGTTTATCTTAAAGGCAGGAAGCAGCAACACTTGGAACGTAACCCTTTAAATGAGCGGATTTGCTTAAAAAAAAAAAAACGGCTTTCTTCGTGTGTCATGCTGCACAAGGACAGTCAACTGCCCTAAAATGATCTTTGACCTTCAGTGGCTACAACAGAAAGTACGTAGTCACAATGCATTAAACAGAGCTGATTTAAAAAACAAAACCAAAAAAAAAAATGTATCATCATTGATGAGGATAATAACAACACTTATAATACCAATATTACAACCCGTCCCCAGATAATGAGGCGTAACTGAAGTAGCATTGTCAGTTAAGCGCCAATCACAGTACAACCCGCCATTGTAGGGAATGTTCCGGTCTCAGTGGGACAATGACAGGGCGGCGTGCCTAAAGGGGGTCGCGGGAGTGGAGAAAAAAGGGTTTGGGGTGGGGGGGTGGGGGAATGTAGCAGTACTGGGAAAGGGGGAGGTAGAAGAGGAGTCGACGAGGATAAATCAGAAGGTACAAAAGTCCACGGTTCTACTCCCACTCAGTGGTTCCCGGTGGCTTGGACGTCAGGTCATACATCACTCTGGAGATGCCTGGGATTTTCTTGATCTCGTTGACCATCTTGAGAACCACCTGTGACCAGGAGAGCATGAGTTAAGTCTGTGGAAATTATGTTTTGATGTGTGGATAGAGGATCTGATCTCTCACCTCTTCAGGAATTTGGTTGTCTGGAGTAGCAGCGATGCCGGTCATGAAGTCGCTGGTGATGAAGGTTCTGATGACGACGGACCGTCTGCAGGATGGCTGCTTCTGAAGCGGGTCACGATCAAAGTGCAGTGGGGTGAGGATGACTGGCATCTGGCTGATCTTACTCGAGTAGCCTGGATAAAAAAAAAAAAAAAAAAAATGATAGAAGTATATTTTTTTATATATGATGTTGACAACTTATCCCGTAGTGCATAGCTTTGAAACCCTATTGTAATAGTTAGAATGGGCCAAGGATCAGCAGTATCCACATAAAAATGATCAGGCCGACCAAGTCGTAGAGCCTTGAAACTTGAAGGGATGGTAGTACTCAGACTATATACGATGTCACTAAGGCTCACCCCAAATACCCTGAAGGGGGCAACAGAACGATCAAAAGTACAAATCATTTTAACTTCTAAAGGCCGTGACACACCAAGCCAAACCAAACACGTACGTTTTGCGTCTGTGTGAGATGACTTCGCTATCTATATCAGCAGCTTCAAATAGCAAATATCATTCAAATGGAGAAACCAGAAAACAAAGATATACTAGATAAGGCCACATATGTGTAAAGTAAACATAGCAGCAGTTGCTTACCCTTCTGAATATCATCATTAACACTGATAACTTTCCCTCTGTCTGTGCTGCCTTCATTTACTTAATCGTTTCAATTACTTTCGCTTTTATTCTCTGGCACCGACCCGTTCGTGAAACTAGGCATTGAATCCGAATTCTCACTTTGCCCTCACTTTTTATGAAAAAAAGTTGATGCCCTGACTCAACAGAGCTTGGCCACTTGGGACACCCAAAGAAAATATAGTGTGGGAGGTTACTGAATTCCATAAAAAGGGTTTTAAGACTGTGAGCCAGAAATGAAAATTGTGTCATCATTTGCTCACTTGTTCCAAACTAGTTTTTCTATTGAACACAAAAAGACACTTTGAAGAATGTCAGCTACAGAAAAAAGATACTTGTAGAGGAACAACTTGAGAGGGCAGTAAAAGTATGTTCGTTTTTGTGTAACCTGTCCTGTTAAGGACAAAGGATAATATGAATAGAATTAACTCTAAAGTTCAATATAGTTGGAATAACGGACAGCATTAAAAAAAAAAAAAAAATATCCAGAACTTGAGCATTCAATCCTCAAACTATTAGCATCCATTGGTATTGACACTAATATTGTCATCTTTATAGTTATCTACAGGAAGTGCTGATTAATAGAAGGTGGTGTTGTATTCTTTTGTACAATTATGGTTACAAACACTCTCTGCCTCATTACACATTTTAAAGTATAGTTCATTTGCCAAAAGACGAAAACAGAAGTCAAGCTAAAGATTAGTTTCATCGAGGGCATTATTCATTTATTTGTAGATAGTCCTAATGTATCTATACTCTAGGTTATGTCAGACAAAACATTGGAACAGTCAAAACTGTAAAAACAACAGAAATCAAACTCATTTAAGTAACATTTGCTGCTTTTGACCAATGTTTTCCAACCAAGCAGATTTACGTGTGGTAAAAGTGTTTACACAGCTCTCGCAGTAGCCATAACTGTGGTGGGAGTGTTTACACACATAAAGGTTATGACAATAATGAAGCAGACAGTGGAGGCAGGCAGCTCTTACCGGACTCTCTTAAAATGGAGTGAGCTACAAAGTCTGCCTGTCTTAGCGTGCTGAGTACACCAGTGGTCAGGAAGGTGGGCGTGATGTCAGTGGGCGGCTCCTTTACGTGTGACCCGAAAACATAAACAACTCTGAAAAAGGAAAGAGATGAACAAGGAATGAAAAATAAAAAATAAAACAACTTTATTTGCATTAGAGACCAAATAAGAAACATATTAAAAGTACTTTAACCCTGACACTATAAGTGTTGTACACTACTACAGCTGCAAAGTTTGTTGTTGGAATCATTTTTACATATTTTTAAAAGAAGCTTAATACAAACATTTATCAAAACTGAAAAAAGAAATAATCCAAAACATACAAAAAAAAAATATTATGAAAAGTAATACATTTTAAAATGTTATTTATTCCTGTTATGGTTAAGCTGACGCGAGATAATGCCACATGATCCTTCAAAACCTTTTGTTTTTATCCATTTAACGCATCTTGCCAAATAAAAGTACTACTTACATATTTACATGTTTAGCATGAGAATCCAACTCTTTAACAGAGTCTCAAATAATGAGTTGGACTGAATATTTCAGTACCAAAGACAAAGACTTCAGGTTTCATATAAGTATTAGAAAGGCTCTTTTGTTTGCCATTAAATGGATGTCCTGTCGCAAAATGTGAAAGGTCCTATACGATGATAGCGTGATTAAGGTGTGTAATTTTTATACTGCATTTCAATAACACAAATAAAATAGGAATGCAGCATGTGTCTCAATTCGATTAGTGTTTATTTTTGATCAAAAATCTGTTAACATGGTAGATTCTTAAATCAGAGTATTGTCTAAAAGTACCAATATTATGCCATTTCCAATACTTTTATTGATGCAGTGTGTAATGTAACTATATAGCAAAGTTGTAAATCTAAAAGTGGTGGAAAAAAACAACATTTTTTCACCTTTCATGCATGTAAACCTATGTAGGAGACCCCTAAAACAATATTAGCCTTAAAAAAAAACACATCAAAAATCATTTTGAACTAAAGCACAAGAGTTGTAGAAAAATCTGTCAATAGGGACGATTATCAGTGATTAAGTTCCTCGCATGCTTTATGGGAGGACGACTGGAGCAAAGATTCAAGCTGATGCCATTACCTGTTGATGGCGTGACAGATCCGAGGGATGAGTCTGGCCAGGAACATCAGTGAATCCCAGTGAGGGGCCTCTTTACTGCTCACCCCACAAACATAACTGTATGACCGGGAGTCACCCTGTACACAGATCATATGGAATCAGCGTTAGGACATATTTTGTGCAAAATGAGTGCATTTAACTGTGGAGAAGACGCCAACTGTTATTATCCATTAAGAACCACAGATTTTAACAACATGCATAAATACAGCGCACAACTGCATGGTATTTAAAACGTTTTGCCACCCTGCATGTCAGCATGTCCCAGCTCAGAGTCTGGAGACCGTGGTAATTTTAGCACAGCGTGGTATAGCAGTAAGCCGTCTGTTAGAGGAAAACCCAGCCATGCATCATCAACCAATGTGGTGAGACGCTGGCTGCCTCTGTCTGGACGTGTTCTGTCTAATGGCTTCATCTCACAGACGTAAACCAGCCTTGTCTGGCGCTATGATTGAAAACCGGTCTATAAATACAAACATCATGAGACCCGCACACAGCAGCAGAGGAACGCTCTATATGCTGATATATCCAGACTGCACTGACAGTACTGCTCTTTGACATTTTCATTACTGCAAATAACATCAAATGAAACACAGCAATAGAAAGGGATTAAGCAACACTGTGCGTGTTTCAAAACAACTGTGCGTTTGAAAGGCTAACCACAAAAATTTAGACTCAGGAAAACGGCATCAGACAATGATTGGTGCTATGCAGCCAGACAGGTCATTCGGTCTTCTAGACAGAAGAGTTTTCATTTGAGACTATATCAATTTCACCTCAAACAAGTGAACAGTCACAGCAACCAGTGTCAGTTTAGTATTATTTACAGTTACTTTTTAAATTAAGTTTTACTGCCATATGGAGTTCTTTTTAATTTTAGTTTTAGTACTTTTTTTAAAGTACATTTTTATTAGCTTGAGTCTTTTTTAAATCGATTTATCGATTTAAAAACACACACACACACACACAGTATTTATTTGGAAAATATTTACATGGGCTAAATACATTAAGATGTCTGCACCAAAAGACATTTATACAAGTGATTTTATGTAAATAGAAGGAACATTCATTTTAAGTAGGTTTCACATAAGTTTTTGTAGAATAAAATGTCAAACCAAAATTTGATTTATATGATGTCACATTGTCATTCAGTGTAATATTTATGTATAAATTCAAACAACATGCTTATTCTGACATGTACATAATCAATCAATCACTTTTAATTATGTAGAGCTTTTAACAGTACAGACTGCAGTAGGCATGGGATGATAACCGGTTTCAAGGTTTACCGCGGTTTGAAAAAGTCACGGTTTCAAAACAGCAAACAAAAAAAAGTTATACCGTTCCTACGATATGTGCATTTTTTGTGTCGTTAAAGTGAAAGCGCTGGACTCCCTACTAGGT
>JAUCMS010000124.1:0-10349 GCA_032357445.1 Enteromius radiatus | reverse complement strand
GGACAGCTCGCCAAATTCGCTTTATACCATCAGCATCTTTACTATTATAATTAATGAGAAAGCACGAACTAGTGAAATACATTTGCTTGGATATGGGTATGGAGGAATATTTTTCTGTATAATATTTTTCTGTAGAAGCTATAATGAAAAAGATCACCTAAACTGCGAAAGAAGAGATGTCTGGTTTTATAAAGTATGATGGCTGGCAGAGAGCCTCGATGGATGTAATTACAGGCAGGAAAGAGGCAGTGCTTCTGTGACTAAAAGGAAAACAGTGAGAGGCTACTTGGAATGGTCTGCAGACAAGGGACTGACTTTGAAAGTCATCCAAATATAGTGGTCGATTCAGGTAACAGCGGTGCCATTAACATTTAACCAGACCTCTACGAAGCAGAACATCTATTTTATATTATGTGTTATTTAATGTTAATCCGTTTTCTTTGATCTGTTAAGCATGTCTTGTACAGCGGGTGTGAGTGGGTAAATTTCTATGCCTGATAGAAATATCTTGCTGTCTTTTAGCGCATGTTAAAAATATAGATTTTCTTCATTTTCTTCATTCATCAACAGTCTTAATATTGATTGTTAAAATGTAAAGTTTTTTACTCTGTGTCAGTGTTTTCTGCTTTTTTCTATCTGGTCTCGTGGCATAAACATACCTGGGTGTACCTTTTTACTTTTTTCAGTCAAGTCACTCCAACGTTACATATGGGAACTTGCATGAGAGACCAATCACCTTCGAGTTAAGGTGGACCTCTTCAGGCACAAGACAGCGGCCCCTCTCAAAATTTTCAGAGGCTCCTAGGGCATATGGCAGCTGCAGCCACAGTAACGTTGGGCTTGCTTCATATGGTTACACGATCGAGTCCCGAGATGGGCACAGAGATTGGATTCTCAGAGATTGCACAGTCCACACCCTGTGCAAGATCAGGGAGGACGAGGAGCAAGTTCTGCAGGTAGCGCTGTATTGGCCCTCCCGGACGTGGTTCACCGACCTAGTGCTTGGCACAGGGTCTCTGCATAACGCGGCTTTAGGGTCGTGGTCCTTTCCACGGGTCTGTTCCCATATGTAACATCAGAGTTACTCGACTGAAGGGGAACGCCTAGGTTACGTAAGGTAACCCTCATTCCCTGAAGGAGAGAACGGAGACATTACATCCTCTTGCGACATCCCTGAGTCAAGCTGACTCCTCAGTGAAAACCTGCAGGTGCACCGCATTCATGCCCTCTTAAACTCACGTAGTGATGAGGTGCACCTGGATGCAATCAGTGCACGCCAATGTTCATTGGCCTTTTCTTAACTTGAAGGCAACTGGTCTCTCATGCGAGTTCCCATATGTAATGTCTCCGTTCCCTCCTTCAGGGAACGAGGGTCACCTACATAACCTAGACATTTCCAAAAGAAATGAACAATTGAGTTAGTAAAACTTTGATGCCTTTTATTCCTTTTCACACAAATTAAATTACATTTCAATTGAAAAAGCGCAAATTTCACACAATTATTTAAAGAATGTCATGTTACGCTAATAATAATAATATGCTGGGATATCTGAAAAGTAATGCTTTTAAATGTTAGCATCACATATATCCAGCTACATATTTATGGGATTTCATAGACGGTAGGTTTTTGATCAGTAGCTGACACAGTACGGAGGTGTACTTAAGAGGCGAGGAGCTGCATTTTGCATTTGCTAGAGAGAGCATTAACTTTTCAATTCTGAACCATCACAATACATACCTATATCAAAGTAATAAAAATGTGCCAGGGTTCACATATTGAACCTGTGTTTTAGCGCCACTTATATTTCTCTTTGAAACTGCGACGTGTATCATGAAATAATAGCACATAATAATTTTGTCATTAGATAACATATAAGTACATTTTTTTCTTAATTAATCAGAACCAGAGAAAACGGTGTAATATGATTAATAAAAAAAAATAACTTCTCACTCAAAAAAGACATGTTGCCACCTTATAGTCTGCCAAGTTTTGCATCCTGCTCAGTCTAAAGACACTTTAAAGTCTGTAGGCTGCTCTCTTCTGCTTGTCTGGTTCTCCGTGATTATGTTTTTAAAATGAAGGGCACTGGAATCACTGTCTTTTTATGCAGAACAATAAAACGGTTCACAGTTGAACCGGCATCTAGATTGAAAGCATAAGTGAAATTGCCAACAGCCATATGCTGTGTTTCTACTGTTATGGCTGATTATAATGACGGCCTCCTGATGACTCACGCCTCTTTAATGAGAATTACAGACATAAACATAAGGGAGGAGACGATGAGCAGTTCTGGCTTTTTATCTCCTCTTCCTCTAAGGCCGTTCCTTTCATGTGAGGCTGTGCTTCTGTTAGAACTCCCTGCAGAGGAAGACTCCCTGAAGCAGTGAACTGCTCACAGGCAGACAGACTCAAAGAGCTCACTCTATCTCCCTCTTTTGTAAATCGGTCAAAATCAATCAGCTAAAATCGATCACAAATCCTTCCTTTCCTCACTGCCTTCATCTAGCTATCCAATGATGTATGCAGCTCCTTCTCAATCCCTCCATTAAATGATTACTTTAGCTAAAAATGAAGACTACGGTGTGTTCTGTTCATCTGAATTTGGAAAGTCAAAGCTGCTCTTCCACAAACTTTCTGCTCTTTTTCTCTTTTTTGTCTTCCAAGGCTATATGATAGTTTTGTATGAGGAACAGAGTGAAAATTAATAATACTAAACATATTTATGGAAATCAATATCTTTTGTAGCTGTAACGAATCTAGCATTAGAATTTAGTGTTTGGTAACTTGCCACACTTTGGCCAATCTGAGTGTATTAATCAATCTGAACAGAGGCCGGTGAAGTCATGAGGTTTCACTGTGAGCTTGATGATCTACATTATGTTTTAAAAAAGTCTCTTTAAGACAAGTCATGTCACTCGGCGGCCATCTTTGAAATGCCTCTCAGGCATCCAAGTGCATCTCCTATCTCTTTGAATGGGGAAACATCAAATTCTCCTTAACTGTTCATTAAGCTTACTATTAAATTTCCTATTTGAAATCACTAATGAATTCTGACGACAACTGTGTAATAAATGTTGTTTCTTTTGTTCAATAGAGTTCAATAGAGTGAGATCAGCCAGTGCGCATGCGCAGTCCTAGGCGCATGTCTGCTAAATGTTTCTATAGCAACCAGAACTTCTAATGGCAGATGCAGTGATGCGCTGACTTCAAAATCAGCGATTGGCTATTTTATATTTTTATATTTTATAATTTATTCTTCCTGTAATTGACCAGCTATGTTAAATGTTGCATTTTCTTTCATTCAAAACTATACGAGTGACACGTCTTAGGTATTCTATAGTCTTTGGTTTTACTGACAGGCTGTTTTAAATGCTTGTCATTGTTAAACATTTAAAACCATTTGATTTAAAATAATGATGAATTCTATTAGAAATATTAAGTTTCCCACCCCTGACTGGCCTAGGGTATCGCAACTGCTGTACTCTGCCATACAGAAACACTGTCGCTGGTTAGGAGTCAGTAATTCTTCTATTTATTGATTGATTAATTTAACAAATGAATATTTTAACATTCATTACAAGTCTAGAACTTTTGGACGGTAGTGTCTATAATTGCAAATATGCTTTTGATTCATGGAAAAGAGCTGTGAGAAAATTTCTCAAAACATCTCTTTTAGTGGTCTTTAATCATTACTGTAATAAATGTATCCATTTGTCCATGTCGCAGTAAAGGATATTGGTCATGTGTGCGCTGTCTCTTCGCTAGCGAATCTTCATCACTGATACCGGCCATCAGATACCGGAGTCCGGTCACCCATGTCCTCGCTTCCTCTGCATTAGAGGTGACCACGTCCAGAGATTCCATGTGATTTCCATGGTAAATAGTGAAACAACAACTCGGATCAAAGTTCCCTTCTGCATGGCGATGGAAAATGTCAGACTGACGACCTTCTGTGACCTTGTAGAGTGAGTCGATGGTGACTGGAAGGAAGAGAGAAAAGGGAACATGATCTTTGAACCCCTGAAACAATGAGCTTCTAGCTACGGATGACCAACACGCAAAAATAAATTCATTAGCGAAAGCCTTGCCAGCAGCGATCTGACCCACATTATTCCACCACAATAAAAGATTTCCTTGGGTGAAGAGTTCAATTTAAAAATGAAATGAATAGATACTGAAGTGGAAATGGTATGCTAATGATACTCATCTGATTCTGTAACTGGATAAACAATTATTTAAAGAAGCAAAATCTAACGGCTATCAACCCCTACTTCCCCAACTTCCTTATGTTTGTCTCTCTTTTCACTTTTAAATCACTGAAGCATAACAATGTGTAATTAGATTTCAGCAGTATTTTCTCCCTCATGCCTTTTGCTCTCTGCTGCTCTCGTTATTCATCAGTATTTCTTTGGTTTCCTATAAGAGAACCTAGGCTTTAGTGTTGGCGGCTGAGTGTTTGTTGTGTTGCTTTACATGAAAGCACAATTTTTGACAGGCTCTGCAGGCACTGTGTGCTTTCTGTCCACTTCAGTCTTATCAACATCTAAACCCAAACCAGCCTCTGAATCTTTCAGAAATCTCCTTTCAAAGGTATATGTCTTTTTTACACAACCACATGTCATTTCAAACTAGTATTCTGTTGTTATTTCAGTGAAACACAAAAGTAGATTTCAGGCAACCCTTGCTATACATTGACAGCTCATAGTGGCCATAGCTGTCAAGCTCCAAAAAACAAACAAGCAAACAGAAAAGCACCATAAAAGTTTCATAAAACCCCTTGTGTATCTTTATTTCAGGTCTTCTGTAACTA
This sequence comes from Enteromius radiatus, assembly GCA_032357445.1. Taxonomy (NCBI): domain Eukaryota; kingdom Metazoa; phylum Chordata; class Actinopteri; order Cypriniformes; family Cyprinidae; genus Enteromius; species Enteromius radiatus. Next base: position 5,538 of record JAUCMS010000124.1, on the reverse strand, counting down.
TACTGTAGCTTTGTGTGAGGAACAGGAACTGATAATAAACCTGTCCCCAAAAGACTTTACACTGTCGAAGCCCAGAAAAGTACAAAAGACATTGTCAAAATAGTCCATCTGCCCTCAGTGGTTCAATCTGAATTGTACAAAAAATACTTTTTGTATACAAAGAAAATAAAAAACTCTAATACTCTAATACTGTAAGTTGTAAAAAAGTATTAGAGTATCCGCTGGATGCAAGTTTTCATCCCAAATATCTTAAATTGTGTTCCAAAGACATTTGGAATGACATGGGGGTAAGTGATTAATGACAACATATTCATTTTGGGGTGGAGTAAGCCTCTAATAATGAATTCAATAGTAGTTTAATTCAATAAAATTTTCATTCTCTTTTGTGCCATTCCAAACAGTGTGACTTTCTTTCATCTGAAGAACCAAACCGTTCTCCTGACCACTGACTTCCATTGTTAGACATTTCTCAAAATATCTTCTTTCATGTTTCATACAAATCTTCAGTGCGAGTTAATAACATTGTCATTTTTGGTTGAAAAACCCTTTTTGATTTCACTATGAAGACACTGAACATAGTTCACCACTGGATCGCCATTTTGATGCATTTATAGAGTGTTTTGTTGTCTTTATGTTGTTTTATGGCAAGAGCTGCGTAAATTCCATAGAACATTTGTGTTTCACTGAAAAAAACAAATGCTGGTTAAGAATGACATGAGCAGAACATAAAACTACAGAATTTTTCAATTCTGAGGGAGCTACTCCTTGAGCACAGATCTTCAACACTTCCTTTTATGATAATAATCGTATCAAACAGCCCCGCATGTATTCTGGAAAGCCAAATCACATCAAAGCCATTGATTCTGGTGCTGATCCCTTAACTTGACAATGAGCTGGGCACAATTATATTTTTTTAATTATGCAAATGGACTAACAAAGAGGCTTATCTTATGAGAGCAGTTCACAAACAGCAGCAAAATAGAGAGAAGGTGGGGAGAAAGGGGGTGAGATGGAGGGGACAATGGCACTTGAGCTTTTTTTTTTTTTTAACTGTACTGTGTAATAATTCGCCCATCTGGGCTAGGTCAGATCAGCTCCGTTAACAAAAGCCTAAAGTGAATATGGAGAGGAGTGAACAGGATTTATTTCCAGCACACTAACAGCTCATCCAGGAAAAAAAGGGAGCGCTTATGCTGAATTCTCTTCACCCAAACAAGCAGAGTGGAGCGCAGACACAGATGGTGAGAGAGCGGTGTGTTTCTGGAAGCCCCTGGCCTGTGATTCATACGCAGCCATTATGTAAGAGAGGAGAGCTGCGCTCAGACACTCAACATATCAAAATCTACACAGGCTGCTTTTGATGGGAAAGCAAGTATTACACAGGGACTAAAAGAGGGGGAGGAAAAGAGAAAGGGAGAGAATGGGACAGCCAGCGAACAGGAATAAGACATCAAGAAAGTGACAGAGAGAAAGAGATCAGTAAACCACAGACGTAGAACATTGAAAGTAGATTGCTTCTGAATCTGGTATCCCTAGCTATGTTTCCATCGATGGGGAATTTAATACATGTAAAAAAAAAGTAATAATAACAATAACTATAAATAAATTATAAATAAACTGCAACTATTCCATGTTTTCAAGAGAACAACATTCTAGAGGGAAAATGGAGCAAACTTGTTGAGGCAAAGTCAGAGTATGATTATGAAAGTTATTTTAATTTTATTGCATTTTTAATGCACATTGTAGACGTTTTATTTTCATTTTATTTTCATTTCGTTTTAATGCAATATTCATAAATAATAATAATTCTGCTATGCTGTGGCATATCTATATATATATATATTATTTATTTATTTTTTTGATTGTCACATAAATTCAAGAATTATTTATTTATTTATTTTTGTTGTTGTTTTGTTTTTCCTCATATAAGATAATTTTAACTGAAATCAATGTTTTAAAATATGTTCATTAATTTATAGTAGTTGTCTGTCAGCAAATACAATTCTTTATCACTATGTCAAGGTCTATTTTCAGATGACTGCAAACCCCAGGGATAATATAAAATGTATATTCTATTAATTATATAATTTATTATTATTTAAATTTACTTTACTTTTGTATTTTCAGTTCATTTCTTAAGATTTCACATGACTGCATATCCCAGTGATATTTTAAAATTTATATACCATTAATTCTAAAATTTTCAGTTCATTTTTGAAAGATTTAGTTTTTTTGTGTGTGTTTTGTTTGTTTCTTTCTTTTTGACTTAATCTTTGTTACCATTTCAACCTAAACTATTTCAGTTTGAAAAAAGTTTATAAAAAAGTTATTAAAAGTTATATAAAAAAAATTCAATTCCAGTTTTGGTTAACAATAACAAAATCGTATCATCAGCTACACATATTAAACAAAATATTTCAGCGTTGTTTCTGTGTGTGTTTGACTTACTCTTGGCTTTCTCACTCTTGCGAGACGGTCTCCAGCGAATACAGGAACGGTGTTCATCCAAATAGAAGAGCCGGACCAGACCTTTAGAACCACTCTTCAGCTTCACCATCTGAGTCCCCGACTGCATCACACTCATGCATCGCTCAACTGCAAGTACAAAAAAAACACATACATAAACATTGAGCGGGCTGACACACTTAAACAAAGAGGTGAAAATGTAAAATGGCATAAAAATGGATTCTGTCACTACAAATAAGTAACAGTTGATGGATGGAGGTTATAAATTGGCTGATAACGGCACTATGGATATTTTTAGATAGCGTGACGATGGGCGTCATTTTAATTGTGACACATGCAGAGCAGTTATGGAGCACATTGAGTGGTGGGATATGACAAAATTAGATAACTGGCAGGGTTTCCTCAATTACAACCAAGGCACAGAAAAGAAGAGCTTGAAGAAGGTTTGGGAAAACTCGGAGAGGCCTGTGAGAAGTCCAACAAAAGCCTAAATGATGCAACACAGCAGAGGCTGCCTGCAACCCAGCTTATCTTCTTGACTGAGTGAGATGGCAACTCCCTGTCCTAAAGGGCCTCTGGGACCAATCAGCTGACAGATCTGAAGGTCTCTAAATAAACATATGCCTCGGCTGAGGCTGGCTCGCTGCAAAACAAAGACAAGCGCTAGAGGAGAACACGTGCATGTGTGTATGTAGCACGGTTGCTTCTCTTTCAAAATCACTTTGCACCGTGACACCAGTGTGTTTCAGCTCATCTCCTCCATCAGAGGGCTGAAGAGAAGGGCATGCAAAGCCTGAAAACTCTCCCTCCAAACCTTCTCCAAAATCGAAATACTCTCAAATGCTACATTATGCTGTCATTGTGATTTCAAGGTGAAGTCACCAAGGAGAATCGAAAATGTGAAATCGAGCAGATAATGGTTTTGTATGTGAAGCGCATGTATGTTCTTCATCTGACACGATCGAAGTGGGGCGGCCTGAGGGGGTGGTAGAAAGAACAAGCTCTTGAATGGTACAAAGCGAGAGTGGAATGCGATATTGACAAGTGATTTATACAAGAGACAAATGAAATTGATACACTGTATCCAAACAAAGAGCAACTTGTAGAAAATATGACATAAATCAAATCCACCAAAACAATGCAGATAACCAGCTACTTAAAGACACATTTTTTAGAGGGCATTAAATAATGTAATGTAGTAATTTAGCGAATGAAAATGTTAGTACATTTTAATACTCTCATATATTTTGAATCTGAAATGTAATGCTTAAGTAAAGTCTTTTCAGCGCTAATTCTTCACAGTGCAAATTTAGTAAATCATGACCAAAAGACTATTTGTCCTGGCACAAACTGTTATTAAATCTGTCCCTAGGTATTAATATAGCTTTTTTCCTCACATGCAAAAACAAAATACAATTCTCTCATTTTTCACAAACCTTGTGAGTTTGACATTAATTGAATTGACCCTTCGCAGAAACCCCTCCTCCATAGTTACCATTGCTATGTCCAACAAGCCATGCCACTCTCACACTACACATCTTGCTTCATGCAGTAAAAAAATACATTGCAACAAAAAGAGGAAACTGACAACGCACCGACAGAAAAGACAGCAGGTATGAAACATAGTCTCAGGTTTCAAATTTTGTCAATTTTTTTTTTTTTTTTAATCAAACAATACACAGTAGTGCCTCGGTTCAAGCTGCACATAAACTGAACATATTTTTTCATTTATTTACTTAAAGCACAAAATACACATGAAGAAGAACATATTTCATTTAATCTGTGGAAAGACATCAATATTTTTTTTAAAGTTTAAAACCACAAAAGCAAATAGCAAAATAACTAAAATGAAAATATAAAAGTAACAAAGTATAAGAATAGTATAAGAATAATATTTTCATTAGTATTTTACATCTTTGGAAACTATATATGTGACAAAAGATTGAAAAATGAATCATTATGCACTGAAAACACACATTTGATCAAAATCTCTTGTGTTGTTTTTTCACATTTAATATTTTAATATACACAATCGTAAATCTGTTGCTTTTTATTTATTTTTTTATTTTTATTTTTTTTGCATTTCAGTCTTTTTACTAACTATATGTTTTCAGAATATGGAAGCACGTTTAAATTAGTGCGTTTAGTGAGTAAATTACAACCAAAAATAACATCAGTGGTCACCATATATTTGCATAATACTACCCCAGTACTTTTGTAACATTACAATCTATGTCAGCTCTTGTCGAACACGCGTGTAGAAAGCAGTACTGGGAAGGATATAGATCCACTGGATCAGGGTTTAACATAATGGACAGGACAACTGAAAAGGATTTGAAAACTAATCTTGCTCCCAGAAAGCAATGTCAACAGGATGTAGATGCACACACACACACACACACATTAACAGCTGAGACACACTTATCTGCTATAGATGATTAGTAGAACATAATGGACGAAGGCTCAGACGCTTTGTGCCAAATCACTATCTGTGATGATGAAGTGGAATTAACAGTTCTGAAATTAATTGAGGGATAAAAAGGCTGAAAATAGAGTACAGTAGAATGCACAAGAAAAAAACTCCTTATGCTTCAATTCACAGCAGGTCGCTGAGCTAAGATGCTTATGGAGAATCCATGTTAGATATGGGTCTCTGGGTAAAAACAATGATTCTGACCCAGATTATAGAGGCCAGACATTGAAAGATCATGTTGTACATTGATCTAAAAAAACTAAAAAGGAGTTCAGAATTATCCCTCTCTACCTTTTATCCCTTCCACCGACTCATCTATTCATCCAAAATGATAGTGGCAGTATCCTCTTCATGTCCCGACCAAACCTCCGGCCCACTTTCACTATCAGTGCTTCACAGATTGGGACGCAATCCACAATCCAATTAGATTTGACGTGACCATGAAAGACAATGCTTTCTATCACCCCTTTGAAATACCCTCTAAACGTCATTCTTTTCTTTTCTCACCATTTTCAAACACTGATTGTTACATCCACGCCAGGCTCCACCCTCTCCTCCACTCAGCGTTCACTATCCCCTGAGTATTAACCACCATCACC
>JAUCMS010000122.1:0-52796 GCA_032357445.1 Enteromius radiatus | reverse complement strand
AAAAACTCTTAAATGTCCTAAATTAGCAAAGGTCTAGTCCTGGCTTAATCTAATTCCTGTACGGGAAACCGGCCCATAGTGTATAATGGGCAGAGACTTTTGTATGCATGTATGTTTTGTATGGCGTGGAAATGTCTCCACAATCATAGACTGGTGTGTAAAACTCTTGAACCTATTTTATAGAGCCTTTTGCAGCAAACTTTACATATTTCACATACTTTTGGAAATCTAGAATTTAGTCGATCCACGTGGAACGTTAAAGAATGCTATATGCCTGTCTCCAGGACATTCTGTTAATTCAACCAATCAGGTGACGACTTCGAAACTCCTGAAGTGATTCTAATATTGTGTGCCATATGTATCAGTCATTCAGCCAGTAGTCCATGGGTGTGACGCCTGAGGCTGAAACTATCATTTATAACTTTAGATTAAGTTGCAAACTTGGAATTTGGAACATTGCATAAAACATAGATCGCCTGAAGAGAATAAAATTGTCACTTCCTAGCACTGTACATAATTTTTGTATACAATCAATTGCATACAATTTAGTGCATGCAGACAAAACACAGGCATGTTATCTTATTTTTGGAGGCTGCTTTTTCGAAGCACAGTTTTTGGAGTTAATTACAAAACAAATTGACAAAATGACAAAACTAGCATTTCAGATGCAGTGCAATGAGATTGGTTAGTTAGTTGGTTGGTTTAGTTGCCGTCCTATTGCAAAAATTTTTTTGATGAGCATTAAGGAATTTCTTTGATAAAAATGTTTTGTAGTTTATGTCATGTTTTCCTACCGACATTTTTATGCACATTTTAAGAATTTATGCACATCTTGCCATATCAATACACTGTTGTTTTTTATGCAATATCCCAAAATGCACATAAAATAGATTTGCATGAGATTTCTGCATGAGTTTGTTGTGTTCGGGAACAATGCATACATTTTTTTGTTTAAAATCTATTCCAGTTTTTAAAGTTGTACAGAGTGTATTACAGCTTTTTGTGAAATTTTGCAAATTATTATGTCTTAGCTTGCCAACCTTAAAAACCATACAAATGTAGATAGAAAAGGCCTCTAAACATGAACATTTCCTGTCATTTCTCTTCTCCAACAAATCCCAAAAAGACATTTCTAAACATAAATTAATGTTCATCCTGTACCGATGCAGCTGAAGAGCCATTATTATTAAAACAAATGTGAAACAACACAACTAAGCTGAATTAATTTTAGTTAAAGGCATAGTTCACCCAAAAATGAATACTGTTCCACAGAAGAAATAAAGGCATAGAGTTTCGAGTCATTTTTGAGTGAAATATGCCTTAAACTCCTAGGTAGCCTTCTGTAGCAATTATAAATTGTCCCAATAACGTCAACCACACGCCAATCAGAAATTCTTGAGGACGCTAGCTGAGGCAAAGAGGACTTTGTATTGTTTAATATACATCAGAACGGTGATGTGCTTTAGACGCTGATGCAAGCAGCAAGAGAAAACGGCACAGCTGGGTTATAATCAGTAGGGCTGGGATCCTCTTTAATAGTGTACATTTTAAACTTAAAGACAAGTTTGCATAATACTTCACATTGCACTATTAAGAATTTCCAATTAAAAATACATTGCTGAAAATTCCAACCACATTAGATGATGCAAACCCATCCTGCAGCTATGTCAAATAGGGGAACTTGAATTTGTAATGCACATGATGCAGTAACTATTAGAGAGAAGAGAAAATGTGGTTTTATTGCACTGGGAAATTTCTGAATTTGAATTCCATCATTAAGCTTTTTTTGTCCATTTTTTAAGGGAATTTAAAAGTGGATGCTGATTGAATATTCATACTGACGTTGTTATGCTACATGATCGGTCTTCCCTTAACATACACATTTCTACCATCCAAATACTGACACGTGGCTTATACAATCTCAGATTTAGAATCAGACAAACAGATCGATTTCCCTGAAAGCAGCGTTTGTTTGGTACCAAACAGAGAATCCCAACCCTAATTTGGTATTAAGCTTTTGTTTTCAAGTCGGAAAACATAATAATAAGATTGTGTGCAAAGGTTTAAAAAGGAACAAAGTATGTGAGTACTTCACTCCTGTGTGTGCCTATATTTGTAGGGACTCATCATAGGGGTTTGTCCATGAATTGGGGTTTTAGATGAGTAAGGGAAGGGGGGCTGCACTACCTGTGGACAGGCAGATGCAGCCCGTTGAGGGGGGGTAAGGGCGGGTGGTACTCCAGCTGAGCCAGGAGGGAAAAGTGATCGGAGGGGATGTGGGGGTGGGGGCAACCCGTTATGTTGTTGTCCTTCAGCCACTGAGTCTCCAGAGGACCCAGAACGCCCAGAACACACATGTGTGTCTTAGAGAAGAAAATGTAGTCAATCACACCCTACAAAAAAAAGAAAGAAAGAGAAAGCATGTTTTAAAAGGGGGTAAATAAAAATCGGTCACAGTAATCTAAATCCAGGAGCCAGCAGAAGTCTTATACACTTTTTTGCCACCGTTCTAGAGGTTAGAGTGGAGAAAACCTAAATATCTCCTGACCTTGAAGTCATACGTGTAGTTGGTGTAGGGCATGAGATTCCCCTCATAGGCACTCTTCAGCTGGAAACTGTGTGTGATACTGCCATCGGGCTTGCCATTTTTGCCATTGCAACTGAAGTTGGTTAGACAATCGCTGTAGCGCAGTTCCTTAAAGTCTTTGTGATTTTCTGCAACTCCACCATTACTCAGATACTCCACCACACCTGTGAAGAAAGGCCAGGAAACCTAGTAATGCTGAGACAAAAGCTTCATGCTAAAACAGAGGCAGAAGTTGATCAAATCAATTTTCTCTTAAAGAAAAATTAAAGGCTAATTGGCCCACCCCCAAAATACAAATTGTTGTCATTTACTCACCTTGATGCAATTGCAAACCTGTATGACTTTTGTTCTTCTGTGGGACATAAAAGAAGATATTTGGAGAAATATCTCAGTGGGTTTTTTGTCCTCACAATGGAAGTCAAAAGTTACCTGCATTCTTTAAAATATCTTCTTTTGAGTTCCATAGAATGTGATACAGATTTGAAACAACATGATGGTTAGTAAATGCTGACATTACTTTAATATTGCAGCAGATGGATAAAGTCGCTTAAAGAATACAAGGGCCAACTGCCAGCGATCCACTCCATGGGAGTGGCATGTTTTCTTGCTTTGATCTCTTGAAATTAGTTGGAACTTACACAATAAAGATTGCTAAAGTGAGTTCCCCATTCCCTTAAACTTTTTATCCTTGATCAGCAGTTCCAAATATCACTTACCCGAGTCTGGGAGTGAATTGAGGTCGGCGCAGAGGACGATAGGGATGGAGCTGGTGTCTGACGTGGGTGATGAAGAGTTGATGGATCCCGATGCCCTCTCAGCGATGCTCTTTAGCTCAGACAGGAACATCATTGTCTGGATGAGCTTCACATCTGAGTACTCTGGATCCCAGTGCATGTGGGCGTTAGCTACCAGCAGGAGCTGTTTCTCTGAAGGTTGTTTTAAACCTGCATTATAACACCAGTGAAATGAATTGAAGCCATAAATTCAAGGTCATTACTCCCAGTGCAGAGGAAGTCTGTTTGCAAAGAGTAATCAGTATTGCATTCTTTTGAAAATGCAACAAAATTATAAATTGATTTGAGGGGGAAAAAAAAGAGGAATATGCTGAGAAAGAAGAAATAAAACAGAACTCATTAAGAAGTGTTTATGCTCATAAATTGTATCCAGCTGTATTGAGGCATCATGAAGGAAATAAAAAGTATTTCACCACTGAAATCCAACCTAGCATTGAATTCAACCATAGAAGTTAATTTTATTTATCAGAGCACCACATCACTTTTGCACGGTGGCTGACGCCCTGCAACTTAAGAAAAAACATGCAAATTAAGAAAACATTTTCATCAAATTGACAACACACGTTTGCTGACATGCAAATTAAGAAACGTGCTGCAAATCCTCACAACACATGCAAATCAAGAATGTTTCAAGAGGACCCAAAAAAGTGACAGACCTGCTGGGATTTGAATTCGCTGGGATTATTCTGCAATTTATTTTGACCTGTTTTTAACAATTAATGAAGCACTACTAATTTATTTCCTTTCCTTATATTTCCTTGAGGATATTAACCGTCTAATACATTAATGTTTCACAGTTAATTGTGGAATTCGTCAACTTATTTAGGCTAATAATATAAAAAAAAAACAAAGGAATCATTAAATCAGTGTGCTAAACCTTTCAGTTCACTAACAACTCCACTGACCCAAATTACTTATTTCTCAAAAAAAAAAAAAAAATTGTATTACATTGATTTTTTTCTTAAATTATATATTTACCTCGTGAGAAATGGGCTGTGATTGATCTTATCATTTTCTCAATTGTGCACATACATCATTATTTTCACAACATATAAACATACAACTAACGCATAAAGATTTTTTTTTATATAATTAATGCAAAATAAATTGTAAAAACATATGTGTGCTGCATATAGACATTTAACAATTTATGCAGCAGATCTTACAAGATAAACATTAACAATACACACAAGGAAATGCAAAGACCTATCTTTTAACTAATGGAGTTGAGGCATGTTTCTTAATTTGCATGTGTTGTAAGGATTTGCAGCACTTGTTTTGTCAATTTGAAGAAAATGTTTTCTTAATTTGCATGTGTTTTCTTAAGTTGCAGCATGCTGAGCTCCAAACTTTTGATTAAGTTGGCTTATAACATTTTGTCAGACATAAATTTCATTTACTTCAGAGAATGCTACTGATGTTATTTTCAAAGTGCTTAATAGCAACCAATTTCCTTAATACTAATATACTCTATGTTATATTTTTGGGGTCAAAATTAACTCTACTGACACATAATCCATTGCATTTCTCATAACCTTTAATTAATTTCTAGAATCAGTAGTTACTACTGTAACATTTGTAGTTATTTACTGCCATCTACAGGACAAAGCTAAACAGATGCTGTGTCTGTGAGCTATTTAATGTGAACAACTGAGTCCTTACCACTAGCAAACAAGTCTTTCTTCACTTCCAACAGGACAGCTACTCCAATGTTATCTTTGGTCATGACTCTGTTTAGCATAACCTCTGAACCCTCTGAGTTTGCCATGGCAACCTGATTGAACTCCACTGTGTGTTTTTGCACCAGAGCGAATCTAGAAAGGCAAAAAGTGCACTGGATGAGCTTAATATCTTTTCACTTTAAAGGAACACTCCCACTCATTTACCAACACCCCTAGAGTTAAACAGTTGAGTTTTTTTATTTTCTATTTAAAACTTGACTCTTACATAGTTAGATTGTGTACTAAGCTGATGGAAAATCATATGGCTGATATGATTATAGAAAATATTGAAACTCTTTGGTCATTTTTAAGAGAGTTGCCAACGGTCTAATCAGATGATCTATGCTAAGCTACAGCTAAACATTCTACCGCCAGGCTCGGTGATTGGCTGAATGGATTTGAAAACGGTAAAATGAAGTTAGAAAATGAGCCTTTTTTCAAAAAAAACAGTGGCATGTTCCTTGAAAGGTCTTTTTTAAATTATTATTTACTCTATTCTCTAAGGTCCACTTATAATGTAGCATTTTTAAATAAAAACACCTCATTTAGATCTAATAGGCAATTTTCTGTTGTTTTACCTGAAATCAGCTGCTATGCCATTGTATCGTATTGTCGTATATATTTCTTTTTATTAGATCCCGCACTAAACTAATACTTGGATTACAAAATTCATCCAATTCATTTTGATGTTATAAATCTTATATATTTCTCAGTTCATGACTCCTCTAAACCTTGTAAGAAGATAAAAGGAAATGCTCACTTCTCTGTCTTGAAGAACACAGCGCAGCCATCCACATGTTTCCGCTCCTGTTCTGACACGAGTTTGGCACGAGACTTTGGACAGAAAAAGCCGTCATATCCACGCTCTTTCAGTGTTTCCAGAAAGAAAGTGTAGTACTGCTCTGTTTCCACCTCCTGCACATGAATGAGCATTAGAGCAAAGTATAAAATCCTGCTGATATTAAAACTTCATACACAAGTCATGTGAAATGTATTGTTAATATATAACTATTCATCATACTAGAAGTTACAGGCATGAGAGGTAACAAATTTGAAAGGTAACTGTAATAATATTTTGCAATAATATGTTTGCTGTATTTTAATAAAACAAAATCAGCCTTGGTGATAATAAGAGACTAGTCTAAAAAAGTCACCAATCCCAAACTTTTAAATGGAGGTGCACATATTTCTACTCGTAATAGATTTCCTTTTTAATTTTGAAACATGAGCTTCATACCTGCAGGCTGATGATGTCAGCATCACAGTTAGTGATCTCCTCCATGATGCCCTTCTTCCTGTACTCCCAGTTAAGGGCCCATGAGGGACAGTAGCCGTACAACTGTCTTGTTGCATACTTGTCGCACAGTACGTTGTAGCACATTACTGTGAACACAGCTTGAGGACACAGACATTTTATATTAGCTTTGCTCCTTGCTTAATCATTATTTTTAAAAGCCAGTGACAGGATGCTAACAGTAGGTACCTGTGGGAATCATTTGGTCTCGTTCCCTCAAAGTGATCCAAGGTCTTTGGGGGAGCTGTTCTGGGTGGACTAATATAGGGAGGGGAAATTTAAATGAATAACTTATCTGTATCGTATTATTAAGCAGCTATGTACCTGTGTCCATTATTACCTGCAAGATTGTCAAGCATGTAGTTTAATAATTTCCTTGTTCCGTCAGGCTCCTGATACAGGTTGAGTATATCTTGGGACAATGGATTACCTGGGAAAGTAATATTGTTCTCAGGCCTAATAAAATATATTGCATGCTTGTTCTGCATGTACTGCATAATATAAAACATTTGATTTTAAACAAAATGCTTTACCTTTGAGGCCAAGGGTTTGCAACTGGAACAGCCGACCAAGTTCATAAGGCAAAACTCGTAAACAATTGTTGTTCAAAAGCAATTCCCTAAAAAAGAAACAAATATGACAATATAACAAGGTGTTTAGAGTAACTGGATAAAATTGCTCACAGCAAATAAAAAGGCCAAAACTATTGATAAGTCCACATTGTTTTTGATGTATATGTTTTGTCTTTTAAATGTTTGGCCTGTTAATGTTTTGTTGTAAAAGGGAAAAAACAATAATATCACTTGTCCTTAAGATGCTGTAAAGGCCAACAGAACTATTTTACTTATTTGGCTTCATTCTGATGGGAATCTGTAGAAATTGACTGATTTGTTACGTACCTGAGAGTCACCATGTTGCCGAGTTCTGCTGGCAGGCTGCGCAGTTTGTTGGAGGACAGGTTTAGGTAGACGAGATGGGGTAGCTTTGCGATTTCAGGAGGGATCCGGCTCAGGTTGTTGTTGTTGATGTGGAGAGCAGTCAGATGGGTCAGCGTCCATAGTGAGCTACTTAGACTTCTGACCCGTCCTGTACCAACAAATCAGAGTAAACATTTTCTCCAAATTTACAAATTATCTATATGTATATCACTTTTGGATAATCTGCCACTTGTTAAGTAGTTATGTTTAAACAGGCTTTCATGTTCAATGATTTATTCATTAACTTCTCTCACATCACTGTACCCTCAGTAGCATACTGATAAAAAAATGATTTGATTTTATGAACGGAGGAATAATGTTAAGGAATTGAGGAATAATAACTAACCAGAAATCTCCAGCTCGGTCCATTGTGACTTCTTCCCACTGGCCGCTTCCTCAGCTGACATGATGGTATATATTCTGCGTGGGTCTGGAGGATCATATTTTTCCTTTGGCATGCCTGTTAATCTGAAAATACATAAAGAAAACCATGATCTTGGAAATCAGGCTTTCGCCATGAGCCTGATCTTTGAGCCAATTGGCATGTAATTGTAATTACAAATTGGTCAGTTTAGGAATGCTGTGAGAGTGACTCCCTCCAAAGCCTCAGATCAAGCCAGATCACCCTTAAACAAACTGACATTATGTAAACATTATGTACAGTAATGCATTCAGTAATGAGTATGGTTTGCTTAAGTGTAATTTGAAATAAAGCTAAAGAAAATGAATGCATAGGTACTAAGTCAAGCTGTAAAATATCAACATATCATCTATACTGCAGTTCAGATGTTTGGGATTGGTATATTAATTATTTATTATAAATATATTAAGTTTTATTACAATTTGAAATAACTATGTTTTCATTATAATATGCTGCTTTGGTGCTCAAGAAACATTTCTTAATATTATCAGTGCTAAAAATATTTTTGCTGCTTTCTTTGATGAATAAAAAGAATGGAATTTACTTTAAATAAAAAGTTTTATAATAATAAATCCCTTTACTAGCATTTTTGATTATTTAATGCATTCTTTGAGAATAAAAGTATTATTTTCCTCCAAAATAAATAAAATAAAACAACAACAATAAAATAATACAATAAAATAAAATCTTATTGAACAAAAGTGTGTATGTTCTAGAAACCAGGCCAAAATGTGAGATCCTGAGTGCTTACTGAGAGACAGGTAGACAGATGATGTTCGCACTGATATATTGAACTGTTGAACTGAGTAGTTGATATCTTTGATGTCGAGCCAAAACATTACGGCAGTCTAGGGCACAGCCTGAGTTTAACTTAGTTGAACTTTGGAGATGTCACAGACAGTATGTGTGTGTGTCTGTCAAATCAGTCCCTTTCAGCTAAAAAAGATTAAAGCAAAACAGCACTTTCACCTAACACACTATTAATAGGTAAAACCATCAGCGAGAGCTTTTAAACAGACGACTGCCCTTATTTGCCTTGTTTAGAAAGAACATGCGGTGCACTGTAATCATTCAGTTGCAGCTGTTACATACACAAGAGCACACCGCCAAAGAGCTCTTCGGGGTACAACATATCCTGCTTCTCAATTATAGCTTGTAAATGTTTTCTAATATACAGAATTTCAGGCACTTTATTAATTCAAGCAGTCTGTGGACTACATGTCATATTTATATAAGTGTATCAGACTGTCATTCAGCACAGCAACTGTCTCAATTTTAATCATCATTGTACATTTGTTACTCTGGACCACAAAACCAGTCATAAATAGCACTGGTGCATTTGTAGCAATAGCCAAAAATAAACATTGTAAGGGTCAAAACTACTAAATATTTTTCATTTATGCCAATATATATAGATAGTAGATATAGAGAACATATTGCATGAAAATATTTTATGAACTTCCTGCCATATCAAAACTTTATTTTTGATTAGTAATATGCAATGCTAAAAGCTTAATTTGGACATCTTAAAAATATGACTTTCTCAAGAATTATATTTTTTACAATTATTTATTTGTTTGTTTTGTACTCTCAGATTCCTGATTTTCAGATAGTTTCTCTGCAAAATATTAAAATAAATAAATAAATAAATAAATATCACCCTTATGACTGGTTTTGTGGTCCAGGGTCACATTTTTGCTGTCAATAGGTTTTATCTAGATTTATTTATGTATAGGTGTTGTATTCTTCATGTTGTATATGTAATTCTATACATTGTATATTAAGCATACATTATAAAACATTGTGTTCAATGTGTGTTTTGTGAATTCTCCAGTTATTATCTGTCATTAAACCCGTGTATATGGTCATGTGACAGCAAAAAGTTATTTGACTGAACACCACGGCGTATAGCCTAATATGCAAATGAACGCTGGAGCACGATAATGACAGCCCAAGCGTTACGTAACTCGCTCTTTGAAGTTACTAAGTAACTTATACTAATAAAACAAACACAAACTTTCAGAGCTGAACCAACTTGGACAAACTTACTTGTTAAAAACGTCGCGGTGTTTCAGGTTACAGTTAAAAGCGTGTCAGCGACCTAGCGCAGTTGCCAACTACTTGAATAACAAGGTTTGTGTTATGCAAGGCTATTATTATTAGCTATTTTGCTTTGTCAGTCAATGCACAAAGTTGCAATTACATAGATTAAGTTTGGTTGGTGAGCCGACAACCACAACATGAAAAGCAGGAGCAGATCTGGCCGTGCCACCAGGTCAGACGTTCCTCGTCATCACCAAATACGGTCATCTATTAATCAGAAGAAACTATGTGTTGTGTAATGGGCTGAAACACTGTTCTCTCGTGTTTATTAAGTTACAGCACACACCATCTCCTAGCCGATCTTCTGGAGGTAACGTACAGCTGGGGGCGACGGGTGTATTTGACACCCAAAGATATAAACAACGCAAAAGCACCACGCCGGAATGCAGTATGTAGGTTCTTACCTGCATTCGGGAGGTGGGAGAGGAGCTGCTGGTGTGATATGATCAGAGACATACAGACAAACTGCGACCGATCCTCATCCTGAGAGTCGGGCAGAAAGAAGGACAACACTCTGAGCTTCCGCTCCAGTCTACGGTCCCCTTACAGCCAACGACAAGAAGTCCGACTCGTTCCGGCGAATCGGTTCTTTTGAACAAGCAGTTTTTAAAAAACGATTCAAACAAAAGATTTGGCTATTATTTTACGCCATTACGTAATTGCGTCACATGGCTCCTGACGTCACCCAACAAGTCTTATCAAAAACATTCCATAAACTGATTTTTTTAATGTAAATTTTATATTCACAAATGTAAATTTTCAAACTGTAAACCTGTCTTTGTTTTTGTTTTGTTTTTTTAAGACATGTAGAACTACTTGAATCTGATTTCTGAATCTGCTAATAAGAAAGCTGTGAAAACTGGGGGTATTCGCTCCACACTTAAACTTTTTATGTAGGCTATCCTTTAAAAAATATAGCCCTTTATTGCAATTTTTTTCTTCTTCCTTTTCTTTCCTTAAAGATTATTTTGTTTTCTTGTTATTGTTTGTTCAAATGTCAGTTTTGTGGATAATTTGTTCTGTATATTTTTGAGCTTAGTAATAATAATAATAATAAAAAGAAATTCATAAACTCATAACGAGGGCACATTAAAATGTAAATTTTCTTAAAGCAATACTAAATTCACTAAAGGGTTTAGCAAAAAACACAGTAATTTTATGTGCTGACATCATAGGTGCTGTGTGTAAGTTTTTGACTTTTCTAAAGCCAAAAATAACATAATAATATGTGTGTAGATATTTACAAAGAATGTTTTCAGCTGTTTCTTTGAAAAATAATGCTATTTTACTCTAATTTTACTCTAAAACGCGCGTTTCTGGCAGATTTCAGGTCGAAATTGCGGTACCGATTTCATATATTAGGCTACATACTGCACCTTTAACAAAGACTCTTTTCCTTTAATCTGTATTCCAATTGTCGAAAACACAGCATATTGCTATGCTGTCAAAGAATCATGTTATGTTTACATAAGTGTTTCTCTGAAAAATAATTCTACTAACTTATGTATGTCCTGGGGCAAAATGTGTTTGAACCTTTAAGTAGGCCTATAATATTTCTACTAATTTTCAGAATTTTTGTTAAAGTAACTAGATTTTCACAAATTTTTCGTATACCACATATCTGACTGGTTAGGTGGTTATAGAGTCAATAATGCAGTATGTGAATCGACAACCACTACCGATTCATTTCCTTTCGTGAACGAACAGGGAACGGTTTTGCGAACCGGTTCATTCAATTCATTACAAAGATCCGACTCAAAAGAACAGTTCTTGAAATGTTACTTTGAAATACAGTATACTTGAAGTGTAGAACATTGTGCTCTTGTAAAAATATGATTTATAGCCTACAGTTTTGTTTTATTATAATATGCGTTTAAACGTATATGTAATATACATATTCTTTTAGGGAATTAATAAACCTGCAAAGTTTAACTTATAACAGAACACTTTCTCAATATTTAAATTTAACTTTGCAACTTTTATATATTTTAGGAAGGAGTTTCGGATTATTTGATATAAATAGGGCACATAACAAGAGTTTTGTTGCTGTTTCCTTTCCTTTTTCCCTAAAACGAGATGATGGTGGAAAAGGAGTTTAATTAGCGAGCATATTAATTGTAAATAAATATTGAATAAATATTTAAGTGTGCACAGTATTATTGTACAAAAATTAGATGTTCATTTCACACTCATAGGAATATTATGAGTGGTGGGAACGTTTAACGCTGGTTGATGATTTAGTAGGGAAATTTAAGTGTAACACAGAAGTCTGTCAACATGGCTGCCCCCTCGAGGAGTGTTTTAAGAGGTCAGTTTTGAAACGATACACATTATTTCATTTATATTCTCTACATTGCGATATGTTTTCAGAGATTATTAACATGAGAATTGTCATGTGCAGAATACTTGAGTGTTAAATATTGCGTTGTGCATCTAACTTACACAAGCTAACAGCTTTCACCATGATCTCTTAGTTATGCTTATATGAATTTATACAGTGCATCTAAAGAGTAGAGTTTTTATTTATTTATTTATTTATTTAAAAACTATTTATTCTGCTTTACTCCTCTGTGATGTTTGACGCAGTTTTACCCAGATGTCAGAGTCTGTTCTTCACATGCAGAGCTCCTTCTGTCTCCTGCAGCTCTCTGACTGCACACAGACAGCAGCAGCCTGTCAGATCCTATGCCGCTGCCGCTGCCAAGTGAGTTCTCTTTGCTCTATTTAGCCTTTATCATGGTTAAATGGTTGTCTGATAATATTTGTAGCTTCTGTGTTCGAGATGCAACAAACTACTATGCTAAAAAAAAGTAATAAAGTGTTTTGATGAAAATCATGATTCTTTTGTAGACAGAAAGAGAAGAAAAACGAGACTGTTCAAGAAAAGACAGTGAAAGAGAAAAAAAAAGTTGATGACAAAAACCGACATAAACCATATGGACTCACAGCCTGGGCTCCAGTAGATGATGTGTACATGGTGAGGTACTATCCCAGAGCTGTACACGAGACATCCATGGCCATTGAAATGCTGAAGAACTTTCAGAAGCTGGATTTCAGTCCTGAAAACCAACCTGTGTACATCAACTTGCGTCTAGACATGAAGCTGGAGAAAAAGGTACATTTTGGTGGTTACTGCACTTTCTTTACAGTTGTCAAATTGGTGTTGTTCGTGTTTCAAAAGTTCTAGACCATATCTTGATGATTTTTGAAAGCTCAAATATTTATTAGCCTGGACAGTTGCTGAAATGCATAATGAAATTTGGTGTTAAAAACATTTAATGTGACTAATGCAAAAATCTATTGTCCATTGTGATGATACAATTTGAAGTGATGATATAGTTATTTTGAGTTAACTGGATGAAAAATACTCTTGCTGGTTGAGAAAATATTCTCCCTAATGTTGTTGCAGTGCTCAACCCTCTTAAGTCCCTTATTTCCTGTTTACACTTAGGGTCTTGAATGTAATTATGAAAAATAAATGTATAATTTTTAATTATACAAATAATATAATTTTTTTTCCGTTTACTTCTCATCTATACATTAATGCTGTGTTTTCTGCGATATTAAGTACTTTGGGTACTTTCGCTATTTCCAACTAAATTCCTCAACTACGTTTTTAGTTTGGATGTAAAATATAATTTTTTTTCATTGAAAAATCACTTAAATGATGGCCTAAATTTTATTTAAGTTCTTTCTGGATGTTGACCTAGTGTATAATTCTGCCATCTGTTGGTTAGAGATAAACCTATGGGGGTTACAGTTTAGGTAATGAAAGAGAGAGAGAGAGTGTGTGTATACTTGTGTCTGTGTCTAAAAAGTGTTGTCTGTGGCATACATACCTATGTAAGAGTGTGTGTAAATGTGTGTGTATGTAAGTGTGTGTGTGTGTGTGTGTGTGTGTGTGTGTGAACGTGTGGGTGTTGGAGTGTGAGGGCAGGTCCGTGAATTATGTCCCACCTCTTTTATGTCGTAAATTATGTCTTTTCTACATTCCATTTGTACTCTAGTACTAGACCTTCTTTTCTGTGTGGAAATTTTCAGATGTATGCTGGGTTTAGTGATTTATTTATTTATTTATTATTTTTTTGACGAATTTAAAAAAAAAGCTTTTTTTGCATTTCCCATTCATTTTCAAGGACTCTGTTTGTAAAAAAAAAAAAAAAAAAAAATATATATATATATATATATATATATATATATATATATGTACCTTCAGAAAGATCGTATCAAGTCCATCTATAAGTAAATATAGATGGAAAATGATGAAAAGTCACAATTTTATTCCACTGAGATGAAGGGAATCACTTTTTTTTTCGTTAAGGAAAAGGTGGTTTTCAAAGACCTTATGAGGGTTAAGAAAACATTTCTGCACTTAGCATTATAACTGTAACAACAGAACTTTAAATCTTAATGACTTTCCATTGTTTTTGTTTCAGAAAAAAGTGGATCCATTTGTTAGCACAATTAATTTACCACATCCCTTCAAGTCGGACAACAACAAAATAGTGGTTTTCACTGAGGTGGGAGGATCACTCTTTGGTCCATTCTGTTAAACATTACAGGTGTCATTGACAGAACTGATTTGATATAATTCACTTTTCCCTTTAAGAAGGCTGTACAGTTTACACGCATTAATTGTAGAATTACAACTTAACAGAATCCAGATCAAGCCAGGATAGCGATGGAGAATGGAGCAGCAGTCGCAGGTGGAGAAGAACTGGTTGAGAAGGTAAAGCTCATGAGAACCTACCATTACAGGAAGATATACTGTTTAAAGGTTTGCCTGTTTAAAAAAAAAAAAAAAATCAATGTTTATTATTCTTGCATTCACAAAGTACCCACTTACACTCAATTTAGTCTGTTTTGCAACTGCAATTGCTTGTTTACTTTGTGTGCCTTTTAATCGTTGTTGATTACAGATTTTAGCAGATGAGATCAAAGCAGATTTTTACTTGGCTGAGCCAGACATTGTACAAAAGCTGCTCCCTTTGAAGAACAAGCTGAGGAAGAAGTTTCCCAAGAGCAAGAGAGGTCAGTGAGTTTCACATGTATCAGGCCCTTTTTTATTAATGTACAACTAAGGTTAAAATGCTCTTTGTGTTTCTTGCATCAGGATCAGTTGGAATTAATATTCCCAAAATGCTTGCATTATTCAAGAGTGGTCATGAATACATGGTTGAGGACATCTATGTTAACACACAAGTTGCAACAGTAAGTCCCATTAAACTGCTTTGAGTGAGAGCCGTTTCTATTTTGTATTAAAGTAAGAGTATCTGTTTTTCACATCTGCACCCCCTTCCGCCTTGTTAACATAATTAACAGCTGGACATGCCAAAGGAGTATATTCTGGAAAACATTCATGCCATTGTAAAAGATGTGGCAAGCCATAAACCAGCAGAATTTGGTAAGTAATTTATGTATTAAGTTATTTTATTTATTATCCTAACCACCTAACAAGTTCTGATTATAATCATATCCTTTCTCTCTGTTCTCTGTACAAATGTCTAGCCTGAATTCCAGTTAGGTGGAAGTATTAATTTCTATTCTTTGACATGAATAAAATGTGTTTTGTCCTTGACTTTTCTTCCAGGTCCTTTTATTGAGCGGGCAATTGTGTGCAGCAGGTCAAGTGAGGGTTTGCACATTAAAATTGAAGAACTATTACCACAGGAAGAGAAAAAGGCATAACATTTTTGCTTTGTATATATTTGCATTGTACGAAACGTATAGACTGTAATAAAATGGTAAATGTTATATTGTCTAAGTGTGTGATTTTTATTCTGGAGCCAGTTTTTACAGTAGCATGTTTTAGGTATAGAGGCAACACGGTTAATGGCCCATTGTAGTCAATAAGTCCCCTGTTGCGAAAGATTTCGACCCATGTTGAGCATCATAGTGGAGATCAGTTTTTGATGGTATGGAATATCACAAACTATTTGCAGACTTCTATATCTACACTATTTAAATTTACAGTTAGGATGATTTTATCCAAACTAACATATAAGAAGAACAAAAGCAGTTAGTCAAAGAACCAGCGATATTTTTAATATCCGCTGCACTGGGAAGATGCGCTTCCTTCTGTGGGGTAAAAGGGCACTTTTTAGATTCACGTTTTTAAACTGTTTAATCATTCAAACAAATTGGGTCTAGAAAAAAGTATTTTTTTTCCCGCGCTGTCATCCCCTACTTATAACAGCAGGTGGCAGTAAAAACTCACACACTTGTTCTAACTAGTCAATCTCAGATTTTATGGCAATGCAGTGCTTCATTTTTGTCGTTTTTACAATCAAAATATCCTTGTTATGGGACGATGAACAAAGGCAAGTTTTTCTGGCTATGTATGTTAACCATAACTATGTAATTACAAAGCGTTGGTCGATTATGAATAGAGCAATCATGATTTTATGGACGGGCTTACTAAATGTGAGGAGATTTTAAAACATAATTTCAATATATGTATGGTTAGTAATGGTTAAAAAGGCCTGAATGTATGTCTACAAATGTTGAAGGTTTTTCTGTTTTTGTCCTTGAATGAGCACCAAGCAAGGATCAAATTGCGCTGCTGCACGTGACCTAGGAATCTTTGACCGTAAAGCTCACTACTATTTTAAGTGTGTAAGTTAAATATCTTAAAATATTTATTTTAATGCGTGTATAACGTTGTACAAACATAATTTACATGATTCCACCAAGTTTGGAATGCTTTTAAAACAGCTTTCTACACTCGCAAAAACTTTAGTTTAGGTCCATATACAGCATTTACAGAAATCTACCACAGAACCTAATACCCGTCAAAACTTTGATGGCCACAGGTTTTGTTCCCACAGTGGTAAGAGAGGGGGAGGAGGGGGCTTCTCAACTCGTGAACGCAGCTGGTGTCTCCAATAACTCTCTTTAAAGAGCGTTTCGTACGCTCAGCGGTTGTTAGTGCGTGTTCCTCTGTAATTACTGGCCTTCAAGTTGTCTTTGTAATGGCCCCGTACTTTTAAGAGGAAGGATTTTCGTGTGGGAACCGCTCTCTGTGAGGAAGTTTCGCTGGAGAACGCACTGGACCTGTATCTGCTCGGACTGGATGCATCCCAGTAACGATACCGACCGTCTGCAAGACTTCAAGCTCATGCGCTGGTGATTGATTTGAGTCCACAGGAGAACAACGATGATACGCGCTAATTCAAATTCAAGTTAAAGCCGTTGTATTTTTGAGCATTTTGGATTAACACAGTTTCTAAAGTGAATATGGGTCCTGTTTGGATCCTCCTAACCGTTTTAATTGGATACAGCACCAGCTTGCCCGGAGCAAAAGGTAGGTGTCTCTGTTATCGTGATTTTTCTGAATTCATTGGTAAAAAAATGTAACTCGCAGATCAGCGCGTGCTTTTTTTAACTGTTGGTTGCAATGAAACAGATTTACAATTTTGGACAAATCTGTCCTATAGGCACGCGTGGAAATATGCGATAAAAAGCAATGCGCAAAAGAGAGTCCTATAATATTAAATAACCGTATGACTATGACACTTCAGAGTGATGCTGTTTATGAAACTGCGCCCGCATCCTATCTCTCTTGTCTTGATCTTCGCACATCAGATTGATATATTTGCATACATTCGTCAAAATTCATTTGCCAGTGATTATTATTTAGAAGTTCTTTGGCAGTCAACAATATGGCCATTGATTCTCAAGATAAACGTCTGTTTAGGGAAGCATGCTTTCTTCGAGAAGTAAAACTTTGATATTATTTAGACATCATAACTTCATCTTCACAAGAGTTTCTGGACATGATTACTTGCTTGCAATCTAATGTAATTTTTATAGTCTTAAATGCATTTGTTTTCTGGTTAGTTGGTTTATTAAATGATGTAGCTGCATAAAAACTTATTTAAATATTTAAGGGTGATTATTCCCATCTGTGTTTGTGTTAAGATTGTAAATTAATGTCAAACCTATAAAACTGAGCAAGATTATTACATGCTGACCCTTATCTTTACAGCCTTTGAGGGTAAACCGTTAAATTTCATTAATGAACCGTGTGACAGTCTTTTGTGTTCTTTGGAACTGGGTGACAACAAGGCCATTTTTGAGTGCCCAAGACATTGTCAGATTAATGATTGCCATGACTCTGACATTTGTTCACAAGTAATCATGAACTTGTCAATTGACCTGCAAGTGAAGCGGATTCTGATATCCTTTTTCACTCATGTTCACCTCATTTTCTTCATCCACAGGGGCATGTGTCCATCAAGGCTCATTATTTGCGGTACGTATCTATTCCTCTTCTTATTTTCGCTTCTTTTTAATATGATTAATGTACTTGTGTTGAGATCTGTAGCTTTAAGCTATATCCCTGGCGCATTTATGCAAGACATTATGTTGTTAATTATTTAGAGGCCCATTATCACAGCAGCACTGGCATTGAAAGGATTCGCCTGATAAAGTATCAGTCAGAATAGGTCTCACAGTCACTACAGATGTATTTGAGGAGAAGTGCCTCATAAATAATGAACATGTGCTGACTTTGTGAATGGTAACGAGGAGGAGAGGGTCTAGACTATATATCTTAGAAATACCTTAAATTCAGTTGTCTCTTCTACTTCTCAGTGCAAATTGCGCAGCGCATCACAGCAGATTCCTGTGCGTCTTGTGGTTTTGAATGTTGAGATTGCCCTTTTGTTGTTTCTTTTGCAGAGCTAATGGTTTGGATGTTAACGTGTGTTTAATCTTTGTGGAAATGTATTGAGATTGTAAGTGCACAGAAGCAATTTATTGTGTCATAAGAGAAAATATTCAACAGAATATTTCAAACAGCTGTGGTGCACAACAGGTTTTCGTTGTGGTTTAATGGAGAGTAATGACACATCTCTGTCTCTGCTATTGTGTAATGAGAGTAATTAAAAGTAGTGTAAACGAATGCAGCGGAATTCCTTTCTTTATTCCCAGAGACCTGGGAATGGAAGTGAATGGTATGTGTGCATTATTCACTTTAACATGGCTCCTCGTGGGATTTAAGAGGCTTTGTGGGGAGAGGGAGGAGAGATCTGGGAAGACGGTCATGGACAGGTGGAGACATGCTGGAGGGAGTCAGGAAGTGGATCTTTGGAGTTCAAAAGAAAAGTCAGCCAAAACACCTGGACAAGGAGCCAAAGAGTCTTGATATGGAAGAAGAGAAGATTTAAGTAGCAATTATGACTCTAAACTCTTTTCAGAAGTTGTTAGCAAAATCAAAGACAAGAAGTGAATGGTTAAACCCAGTCAAAACTGGGTATGCAATTCTTTTTTTATTTATTTGGTTACTTGCTGTATTGGAAATAATGGAAAGATTTAATCTGTTGGTAATTTTACAGAATTTTGTGGTAACCTTTTAACCCTTTGTTTGATTATACTGAAGGTATACTACTGTTCAAAGGGATGGGCTATGGAAGCATGGAACAAATACATTTGTTCAGCAAGGTTGATTTAAATGGATCAAAAGTTACCGTAAAGACATTTTAATGTTACCGAAATTTTCTGTTACAATCAGTGCTGCTCCTACGTTTTATACATCAAAGAATCCTGGAAAAACTTGTACCGTGGTTTCAACAAGAACAAGTTAAACAGCACAACTTTTTTCAGCTTTGATAATAATAATAAGTATTTCTTGAGAACCAACTCATTACAATGATTTGTGAAGAATCATGTGACACTAAACTCGTTTTTCTAATTTCTTTGTTGTGTGTAACAGTGACATGAAGTAGAACATGAATATGTAATTATTGCTGTGTGACATTAGGTTGAACATGTTTCTGTAATTTGAAGAGCCTGCTGAGAGTTATTTGGCAGATGGTCTGAAGTTTTTCTATCATTATTTATTACGGAGATTGTTAAATGCAACCGAACTAAAACAGTAGATGATATGACAGATTCAGGGTTATCTCAGGATTGTTAATTTAGTTTTAGCAGGCACTGGAAGAAAACAGCATTTTTGTGCATTTCTGCCATGAAGAGTCTTTGCAATGAATACAGTATAAAGATTAATGAGACCCAGTGCAATAGCGCTCACCCTTTCCATTCAGCAGCGCACTCTGAAATAAGGCACAACACCACATCTAAACATATCACTCATGCCCTGGGGCACAAATTCCTTGCATTGCAAGTAGTCCGCCTCTAAGCAATCGAAATATAGGGCAACTTAAGAATAGAACGGACTAAACAGGGAAATTGGGCAGATTTTGCTTGTTTGATTTTTTTTTTTTTTTAAATTAAATATTTAGTAAGTGTATGTAACTATAGTGAGTAAGTGTAGCTACAATTTATCTGGTGAGGAATTAGTGGGAATAAAGCTAATTTTCACACTGAACAATTTGATAATTGACTACTTATAAGTTTTGAAGTAACTAAGGATAAACATGTATGGTTCAAATAGTTTTCATGGTTTGGGATTTTATTTTGTAACCTCAAAATAACCTCCACCTTTAACCTCCTAATAAATAAAAAGTCGCCAGTAATTGATGTTCATTCTGGTGCTTTCATACCACCCATGATGTCTTTCAGCTATGATCTTCAGAGGATAAAGCCCAGGGCTTCATGACCTTAGGTTCTTATTATTGTAAGCCTCATTAGCATGTTATTCAAATGTTCAAGGACCATCTTTAGTTTTACATCTGGACTGGTCATTTAATACTTGGCCTGTTTTATCATTCTTAATGCACCTGAATCTGAATTTTAACCTTAATAACCTGTAGACTTTTACATAAAAACATGCATTAAAGCACCTCTTAGAACTGACATTCTCTGTTGCTAGTAAACATAACCCTTTTTATTTTATTTGTTCATGCTCTGTTAATGAAGGAGGTATTCCATAGTGTGCATTACCTCTCATGGCTATAGTGGGTAATCCTGCAGTCCTTTAGGTACCAAACTGGCTTTGACCCCTTTCTGGCCCCTTGAACACATACAATTTTTTCTAACTGATTGAGCTAAACAGTAAACCAGTTGGGTAAAGAGCATGCAGGGATGCTTAAAAAGTGGCTTAGCACTCTTTAAATTCCTGAATCCCGGATTTTGTGGATGCTCAAACAGAGCACAGATTTGAAATTGTTCCTCAAGCGTGCACATAGATGCTTGCTTAAAAGCAAACACCCTGCTTGACTAATAGACAAGCACTCCAAGCAGGCTGAACTGTCTAAAACCTCCTCAAACATCTAGTTCTGGCTTGAAGGTGCCATTTTTAAGTTGTTTGTCTGAAGGTCATCGCCTTTTGTTCCTCGGTTCATGCCGAGTGATTATCTTTATCTTAGTTGAAGCGTGTTTGCTTCTTGTCTAACGCTGTGGACAGATTGCTAGCTTTAAATGCTGCACATTCTTAAACATAACCTCGCAGGAACAGCCAACTTTTGTCTAATGTTTTTGTTAATTAATGTGGTGATGCACTGTTTCTCTCTTTGAGGTTAAAAGATTAAAAACATAAACATAAAAAAAGTTACAATTAAAAACATGCTGAACATAAAAAAAGATAATTTTTAGGAATGCTGGGAACCAAGTAGTTCTGGTGCTTGTTGACTTTCATTGTAAGGCCAAAATGCTGAAACATTCTCCAAGGTATCTTCTTTTATGTTGCACAGAAGAAAGTAAATCATACTGGTTTGAAATGACTTGAGGTTGAGTAAATGATGACAGAAAGTCCATTTCTGGGGGAAGATGGTTTTGTCAGGTACGAGAGATGAAGATATTTAAATTGAATATCAATTGAGGTAGCAAACAGGATACAATATTACAATTCAGATTTGGGTGTAAAGAGGAAGTGAATTGACATTAACAGTAGAATTCAGTAGAAAAGCAGAGTTTATGAAGACAGACCTTGACTGTAGTTGTGCAGCTGCATGGTTGAAAGTTTTGAAACAAACTTCGGGTATGGATGATTGCATAAATAGATGTTTTGCTGGGTCAAGTAAGGAAATGCTTATGAGGCTTCCATTTGATTTGACTTTTGGTTTTCCTCAGATTAAATTTTTACTGTGTCTGGGGGTTCAGCGTTACATGAGATGTCATGAGAAATGAACTCCCGAAGATAACACCTTCGAGTTCGGCTACCTGTCGCTCTGCCTTAAGTGCAGCTGCTGGCAGAAGTCAAATCACTG
This sequence comes from Enteromius radiatus, assembly GCA_032357445.1. Taxonomy (NCBI): domain Eukaryota; kingdom Metazoa; phylum Chordata; class Actinopteri; order Cypriniformes; family Cyprinidae; genus Enteromius; species Enteromius radiatus. Next base: position 30,789 of record JAUCMS010000122.1, on the reverse strand, counting down.
GCAGTCAGAATAATTCATGTTCAGACACGATTCATTCTGACATTTAGGATTCAACACTTCATGCTCTACAATTTCATCCCCTGCCGATCCTCCACAAGCTGGAACCTTCAGGAATGGAGGACTACTGCTGTGCAGGATGAACTGTCAGACCTCGTTTCAGAGGTCAAACCAAAGTTGAATTGCTCGTAAAGGCTTTAATTTAAAGAGAAGAGTCTTTGTGGAAAGTTTCACTTCAGAGATTCAGCATCTCCTTGTAGTTATCTGCACATCTGTGACTTCGCCCCTGCTATTGTTTCCGTTGTGTTTTTGAACATGGCTCCCTCTGCGAATTCCTTGGAGACAAGCGGAGGTGAAGCAACAGAGGTGCGGAAAGATGGTAGCCTGAGGAAAGACAGCCAGACGGGGCCTGTCTCTGGCTCCAGCCTTCTCCCCCCTCAAGTGCCTAATTTTGTTTCTTGCTCATGTTCTCCTGTTCAGTGGCAAAACAAAGGCTTCGCGGTGTGGCCTGCCGCACAAGACGTCGGGACTGAGTTTGCACTTGTTTTGCTGGTAAAAGGAGATCTTCACACATCAAATCTACAGGTCTTGGCGAAAGTCCCAACTGATAACAAGGGATCTCACATCAAGCCACAGCCATAGAAGCTGTCTTCCAATTCCACGTTCTTTAGCGGTGTTTGATAATGAACTTAATTAGAGGCAAGCCCCTGGCAGGTTCATGCAGCAAAATGAATAGGTTTTATAATCGGCATCAATTCAATCTAGGCTGGCATTTATGAGAGTAATTTAGGCGTGATTTGTGATAAAATTAAGGTACGTGATCTTTATCTTGATTGTGTCTTGGAATTTTATTACAAAGCTCCTTTTCATAGTGTTGAATGAAAACACCTGAGATGTTTTGCCTGTTTAAATGCTGGTGTCTGTTGTGGAAATATTAATCCACCTCATGAATGGCCCCTTATCACCTCTGCCGTTTTAAATGGTGGGGATTTAGACAGCAGACATGTGGCAGACTTTTGCAATGCTTTATAGTCAAATTTGAACTCCTTAATAACAGGAGTGTTCTTTAAGATTAAAGACATCCCAAATCACTGAAAACATATGCACTGCAATCAAAAGATAAAACATCTCAGAGCCAATCATTTATACAGTTTATTGTCAGTCAGGTAGACTTTTTAGCGTGTTGTGGTAAAAACATTGAGGGGATGCATAATTGTGTATATGTATTATGTGCTGTATTGTGTAAATATTGTGTAATAATGTATTTCTTTGCTAGTCTGATTATTTAGTAGCGTTTAAGACGTACAGCTGATATTGTACCACTGAAACTGAGAAATGTGTCAAATTCTTCAGATTGGTGACATTGTCTTAAGCATTATTAGCTGTGTCTTTATGCTGTGTTTGGGTTATGTGTTGTATTTTGTAAGAAACTATTCATAATGCAAATTTCTGAAATTGGATGCAAGAAAAAATGTTTGTCTTGTGTTTCTCAGTGAATAATGTACACCGCCGTTCAAAGGCTCTCTTATGTTCAATCAGGCATTTATTTGAATAGCAATATAAACAGTAATATCTTAAAATATTACAATTTAAATAAATATTATTTATCTTTTTTGTTGAATCTGTGATCGTATTTCTGTATTTTATTTTGGTAAATAGAATGTTCAAAAGAGCAGCATTAATTTAAAAAAGAAATCTTTTGTAACATTATCAATGTTTTTCTTTCTCTTTTTATCAGTTTAATACATCTTTGCTAAATTAAAAGATAAAAGATAGACAGTAGTCTATAAAACAAATTATTATTATTATTTTACATTTATCAGTTTTCCACATTTCACCTGCTAGATCACCTCCTCCAATGAAAAGCATCCCCCCAGCCTGTTTCTTTAAGACTTGGATGTGAATTAAAAAGACGTGGGGGGTTCAGATCAACACAATGGAGTAGGCGGGTTAAGTGAGGGCTCTAAAGGTTAGTGACCTTTACGTAATGGACCTTCTCGTAAGCTCTCTAGTGTGGGGGTCAAACTCTGACAGGAAGTGTGTAAATGATGTCTGTCTATTTACTGTAGCAGAGAACAAGTTTGAACTCATTAGTGAAGTAATCAGTCTCATTCTCTTTGTTGTGGTTCTGTAAACTGCCTTTGGCTCACCAGTTAATTGAATAGAAGTATTTAATAACCATCTTTTCATATGAAGATTCCTCCAGTTTCCTTTTGCCATTAATCTTTTTTTAATGGCAAAGATTAGGAAATTATATGCTCAGCTATACAAGCTGTCTTTTTTAAAAAAATAAAAGGACATCAAAGCTTGTCCTCAGCTGAACTGGTTTTGCCTAGCTTGGGTTGAAGTTAGAGGGTCTTTTTAGCAGCCAGCTGCCCTGTAAGCCCCGAAGCCCCTGCTTCTCAGTGGTGTCTAGATCCTACAAACAAACCGGTGGGTGTATTAATAGAATGCAATTACATCTGCTTGGGGTCATGCTGCCCCATGCCTTCCCACTGGACACAGGCATTCTTTATCTTGTCTGCTGGAAATAGCAGTCGGCCTCTTCCTTCTTTCATATGTGGAACCGAGTCAGCAAACTAAGTGTGCTTACATTTGTGGTAGGCCTTCAAGGTAAACAAGCCCCTCCGATTGTTCAGCACCCTCCACAGAGTTCCAGAGACGTCATTAATCTCATCTGTTCAAAGCTGCCATCACCCGCAAGCTCAGTTCAACAGCCAAACCCACTGGGATAGTTTCTGTCATTTCCCCCCCCCCACACAGTTTTCACACTTCCAGTAGAATAGATAAAAATAGACAGTTTGGGATTGTTTACACCTGGTATTAATGTCTCAGGTGATCCGATCACAAGTGGCCAGCTAAAGGCCAATTCACACCGCGCAGACCAACGCCAACTGACTAGTTGGCTCAAGTTGGCTGTTGTCTTTAGAATCTTATGAAAAGTAAGAGTCATGTTCACACTGACCAACTGTCACTGACTGGGAAAAAATGGATGATCCTATATTCACAATCCAGTTTTTACTCTTATTAATATATTTGTGTGTCATTATTCACATGGAAAGGCTGTGAATTAAACAAAAGGGGCTGTTGGTAAAGCCGTGGTTGTTGTAATTTAGATGAAAGCAAACACTAACCAACATCTAACAGACTAGTCTGTTGGAGTTTGTTTCCCCCTTATTTACCTATAGCACCCATGAACCGGAAGCCTCACACTTAGGCGTACTTCCACATTCCACAAAGTCCTCAAGCTTGCCTCAAGTTTTGTTTCTTGAACATGTCTCCTTTGAAACAAAATTGTGACTTTTTATTTTGTCAAAGTTTTTGGGGCTGATGAACGGTCTAGTAATTCAGGCAACTGGCACTCTTTGTCCGTTGACATTCTCTTTCTGTTTGGCGAGTCGTGCTTTCCTTATGTCTCTGTGTTGAAAGGAATGCTCTTGTTCATTGTGTCTTCTGTCTTTACTCTCCGGTCAAGCATTGGCTAATGGCCAGTCTCTGTGCTTTGGTATGATTTGCAGGTAGACAGTGCTACGAGACTACCAGTGCACAATTTCTTTGCGTTCCTTGTGGTTGTCCCACAGCTGTCTTTGTCTCACCACCTGTCTTTTCCTCTTCTCCTCTCCTGTCATCTATTTAAACATCAAACAAACGCTACAGCTTCTCTCTGTTCAGGTGTCATGACAGTTATTGTTAGCGGTGCAAAACACCTGGATAGAATCTGCTGTGCCTCTTAATCTGGAAAACTGTAATTTGCAGCGAAAAGATTATGGAAAAGAAAGAGAGGTACGGAAGGGGAGGGCAATCCTTCAAGGTATTATCAGAGGCGAGTGCTGATCTGTCATTAGCTTCGACTGTTTTGTTATTTCGCAGGCATATGGGTGAAAATTACCATATGCGCGATCTGTGCGATAAAGAGATCTGAGAATGTTTGTGGAAAAATGTAATTCATCTATAGAAGATATGCTTTTCAGTTCCTTTGCTTGCTTTAGGGCTTCAAATCGTATTTTAGAGGTTATAGATGGAGACCAAAGAAGCAAAACCTTGCTAGGCTGTGATTTTGGCTTTGATATAGGTTACTTGGTTTCTCTATGCTGAAGAGGCGTTTGAAGTAAAATGTTGTTGAAATTATCAATGCAGTGAAAGCATTCAAGCTTTCTCTCTCTGCGATGAGTGCGGAAGAACAAGGCTTTAGTGTGAGGGGCCTCTGACAGAGCTGTGTATGAATACTCTGAACTCTTTTCTCATGGGGAAGAATTTGACAACACATTTACTTTGATAAGCTGGATCCAGGTGTGATGCAGGTGTCATTCCTTTTAAATACTTTCATAAAGCAACTCAGTGAGTCATGTCATGTATGCACAAGTTAGGGTTCAGGAAAATGGTTAAAGGAAATTAATACTTTTATTTAGCAAGGACACATTAAACTGATCAACAGTGACCATGAAAGCAAGACAAGGGAATGTTTACATTACTTACAATAGCTGCACATTTCGTACACAATGTGAAATTCAAAGCGCTTTAAATAAAAAAGGAATGAAAATAATGATAGAAAAAAATCACAACAGTAAAAACAAGGAGTTTTAAAATTGGATTAAAAATGAGTTAAAACAACATTTAAATTTAGAAATAAATTGTTCATTTCATGAGAGAATCCTAAAAAATATTGCAGTCAAACATTTTACAAAATTAAGCAGCCCAACTGTTTTTAACAGCATAATAAGAGCATCTTGAGCATCAGTTTTTATGCAAATTATATTTTATTCAAAATATATTTATTCAAGTTATATATAAACCCCCCCCCCCCGTAAAAATAGAAAGTTATCATAATAATAATAATAGCAATAAGTAATAATAATAATAATAAAGCACAATTGCTGTTTTATTACTGTATTTATGATCAGATGAATGCACGGTGACCAAATGAGACTTCTTTCAAAAACATATTCAATGATCTAAACTTGCTTCCTTTTTATGATTAACATTTTAATGTCATACATTCTTAACTTGGGTAATTAGGATAATATTGTCTGAGGTGCTCTAGATTTAACAGTGCATGAAACACAGATATGCTTAATTTCAGTTTGAACTTGTTAACTGTTAATTCAAAATGTTTTTAGTGTCCCTTTTGGTGCATATATAAGAAATACTCATCCTTCATGGTCAAGCAGTAGTTCAGAACCTAAATTGGGTTTAAGAACCTGACAGACGTTCCACTCCCTGCCCTCAAGTCATACCATAACAAAGCCAAATTAATGAGCACTGGAGGCACTCAAGATAAGCCACCTCTTTCTGTCCCCCCAGAGGTAAGACTTAACTTTTGGTTCGCAGTGTTTCTTTACTGTTCCATGGAAAGGGAGTGATAATGAGTGAGCAGAGCTTTCATCCACCGTTTGTGCATGTGAGGATTACAGAGGCCCTGTTTTTGCCTGGTATTAAGATGTGTTTTTGTGTTTATGATAACATTTGGACAATGCTATATACAGGTTTGGAGTGCGTTTACTTTTGGCCACTTCCACAGGTAGATTGTTTATGAATGTACACGTTCATGTGGTCCAATGCGTAAACAGCCACTGAAGACCACCTCCTTTTCTTAAACATTGCTGCTAGCCAGGCAGGGTTTAAGCTTTTTAAACCACTTCCACAATCCAGAAAGTGGTCGAAAGTAGACAAAAGAGAAGATTATGTTTGAAGAAAGACACTGCTTTTAAGATACAACTCTTTACAAGCTTTATGTTAAGAGCTTATACAGAGAACAGAAAACTGACCTTTGAGAGGGAAGCGTTACTTTTGTTCCACTCAGTCAGGAGGTGGGCAGGTTAAGGCACCTGGTAAGCAGTTGAGGGGCACCTTTTATTGAACAAATTCCCTCTGGAATATGACTGTTTTACTCCACCTGCTGACATTTGTTTAGTAGAGAGAGAGAGTGTAATACTTTAACAGACTGATAACATCCACTGCAATGCCACCTATGTTGACTCAAACTTAATTCGCTCAGAGGAAAGAGGTACTTATTATGCTGACTAATATTGAATAATGCAGATTTCACTAGTTTTGCATTGATAAATCCTGTAGTCACACTGAAAAGTAGTCCTGCACATTAATTATATAAAATATTACAGTGGTTAAGGATCTAAGGTAACTGGAAAAAGTTTATTTTAATTGTCTACAATGACAGCTTAGAAGGATTGCGCATTTAATACATTTATATTACCTGAGATATTGTATATGGTATCTGTTATTATGTGTTATTTTTTTAATAAATAACCATTTTGACATGAGATATACAACTATGGTATGATGGGAGTTATGGTCAATCGGTGGCTTAGTCAAGGTCAACCAGACAGGCGTTCCCCTCCCTGCCCTAGAGTCATGCCATGACAAAGCCATATTAATGAGCACCAGAGGCGTTCAAGCTAAGCCATGTACAAAAGCCTCCTCTTTTCACCTCCTGAAGAAAGACAAGACGTCATGCTTGGTAACCAGTGTTGTTTTCCCAACTGAACAATGAGAAAGGTATGAGCATCAAAACTACCACCATCTCTTTACTTCAGCCTGTGTGATGGTTATGTACAAGGATCACTGAAAAACACCTGCTGAGTGTCCCAGGTGGAGAAACTGTAAAGTGTAGCATATCACTATCCATTACTTTACCAGTCCTTTCTTTTTGTTAAAATGTGTTGTGATGAACATTGGATGGCACTTTAGATGTGTGATATACAAGACTGTTGTCTCCAGGCAGAGGAGGTAAAAGAGGTTGTTAGACTGAAATACAACAGTTTCTTTTTACATCATTTGCTTTTCAGAGGTCATTTCCAGGTCAGCACATTGTCTTGTATGAGTTTTGTTATTCTGATGAGGTGTGTTGTAACTTGAACAAGCACCTCACTGAAAATTGATATTGTTCACGTAAAAAAAAAAAGCCAAGATGTGAACTCCCACATGGATGGAAGAGCAAAACAGTGAACCACCGCATAAAAAAAAGTGTAAATATATAGTTCTGCCTCATATAGCTTTATGTACATGAATGTAATTGTTTTATTAAGGGATTAATGTATTTATATATACTCAGTAACTATATATAAATACAATTAAAGGGTTAGTTTACCCAAAAATGAAAATTAGCCTGTGTTTTCTCACCTTCGATCAATTGAGTTAACATTATATACGGTCTACGACCCTGCTGGCATGGCATATCCAATACCATTATTGCTACAAGTGCCATGTTCTAATCTTTTTAAAGAGCTTTGACAACAAGAGCGCAACCTCCAAATTAGCCGAATGTGGTAGACCAGGGCACTTTTTGTTGCCTCCATTTAAATGATTTAAATAGGTTAGTGTTTGCCAGAAATGAGGGGTCCCAGGGGGCAGAAGGGGGGGAAGGCTTTTGTCACCGTAAACTTACTATGCGCCCCACAAAGGGATGGCAAGGCTGAGTTATGTGCGAAATCCTGCTACTGTGAGTCGACTGGTCACTGTGAATGCGTTCTTTGTTAGAAATCCCTCACTGTGTTCTAAAGCAACTGACCTTGTTCCAAAACCTGCACCTCCATCCTCACGATCCACCTCGCTTGTCTTCCAAGTATTTGTGCTTTCTTCCCTTTCACCAAGGTTCAAAGAGTTAGGGCATTCTCAGAAGTGTTATCCAGGCATGTATGCCAGAGACCCATTACTTGTGTCCTCAAAGTCTACCTATAAAACCCAAGTCAACATCTTGATCTCCAGGAAAAACGTAAATGTTTTGGACTATCATCAGCTCTGTCCCTATTTTTGACTTGGCTGTGATTGCATTTGTTGCACTGGGAAGGCGCCGTGCTTTCTCTGAATAGCTCCCTGATGAATAGTGTTTCCAAACGCTATTTCACTCAATTGCATGATGCTTGTCCTATATAGAGTGAAGTGTTTTTTCTTTCTATGAAGATGGATTTTTAGCAATTGCACATACTGCTTCTGCTCATTCTTTACACCAGTATATTCAAATATATATTTACATTTATATCTATGCTGCCAGTTTTCATGCACAGGAGATGGATATTTAGAATCAAAAGCCTTTTCAGTTGTGCTTTCTTCCTGTTGTGTTCAATCCAGAAGACATATTTCCTTCCTTAACACTTGATTCAGAATTGGGTACAAATGGGATTCAACCTAAAAAAAAAAATTACTTGGTGATCAGCATGCTTATTTGTTGCAATTAAAAAGTAGTTTTTAAAGATGCTTTTCAAATCTGTTTGGCTCTAGGGGAAAAAGTTTTCATTTTTGGGCCCGTTCCATTTCTCAAGTAGGATGCGGTTATAGTCCACTGTATTTGGTCACAGTCCCAAAACTCCCCAAATCTTATACAAAACACTAGCAGTTTTTTTTTCTAACGATAGTGCTTTGCTTTGATGTGTTGCCAGTGGATTGCTGTGCTCTTTTGTGTGCCTGGGCTGGGTAAGATGCCTGGAGTTCTCTGGAGGGCAGCCACTTATCCTGCTATGTGTGTCCAGGGACTTGCCCAACACATGCTAGGTAGCAGCAGTGCTAGTGCTGACACTTGGCACCACGCTTCACTGCCTTGCTCTGGTATTTTTTCACTTGAACTCTACAAAAAGGTTACAGGATGTCTCTGAAAATTCACAATAACAGAATAACTTGAGATTGCCTCATAACAAGGCGCCTTCGAAGTCTGGCATGTGTCAGTGTCGACACAGACTGTAATTTCCATTCTCATATTTTGATTTAAATGTGGCATGAAAAATGCTGGATGGAAGCACCAAGTTGTAAATTAAAATTTCAAAATACAGAAAAAAACATGTCTGCTTGCTTGAGGTGGATACATTATATATTTGTTAAAAAAACACAAAGAGACACAGTTGCTTCCTCAAAGGTTATACCTCTGTTTACTTTTCTGTCCCTGGAAAGGGTGATGAAAACATGTTTTTATTTGCAAATTGTTTTTGTGATTTTTACAAACCAAGGTCATTATATAAACTTGCCTATGGCAAACTTTTGCCAAAATTGTATTTTGTTGCTTCTTGCATGTTTTTACAACACTTTCAAAGTGAAGTTTCTAGTAAGTGGCATTAAAAGTGCCGAAGCCGTTTTATCCAAAACATGATCAACATGAGTCTGGTTATAATAGTTGCGTTGGTTGTTGTATGTATCATGGCAGCTGGGAAATGAAATGGGTGAATGGCGATAAATACCCTCATGTTTGAAAGTAATGTACCACCTACACCTAAACCCAACCCAAAACTACCCGAAAATCCATAATGTTAAAAAAGCAGACACATTTGTAAAAGCAACCACCATACTGTTTTTGCTTCTACAAGTCTTTTATCTGACCTTCTTGGCAAGTGCAGGTACCAGGTGAGCTACCAAGCAAATTTACTACATGAGAAAAACCATAAATACTTGAATATGTGATGCAAACTTCAAAATCTATTAGTTTCCAAATCTGGATATTTAAGAACTGGATTGGAGCTGGTGAGAGCCTACTGAAAGCATTATGAATAGGCCTAGTCTTTGATTTCTGCTAATTGTTTTGGCTTCTGATCTACTGTATTTACCATAGCATCAGTGGTCACTTCCATTAACCTTTCCCTCTTTTTTGAAAGATGACGTCAATAGCTGCTTTATCTTTGTGCTTATTCGCTGCTATAGTGCAACTGTTCAAAGCTATTTGAAGAACATCAGGTCAGGGAGATATGTACTTGCATGTGTTACATTCAGTGTTGTTTCTCTCACAGGAAGCTGATAGACCTGCTTTGTGTGAATGTTTGCTTGTCAGACTGAGTAAGCACAGAGGCAAAGTCATTGCCTGGCGCCTGTCCATTTTTCTTTTCTCTTCCTGTGGTTCTCTTAAACTACTGGGCTTTTCTGTTTCTATTTGTTTGGACCTCATAGTTGTAAAAGAAAATGCATACCTCCAGCTCGGGGGACTCAGTCGGAAAGAAGTGCATGGAAGGTCAGATGTTCTCTAACTTTCAGCATGAATTACTGCAAACACAAAGTAATTAAATTGAACTTTGATAAATCATGCTCGAGGAGGTCAGGTCAGAAGAGCTGTGTTTTGAAAGTAGCCTACATCTGTATATATAGGAAAAACGTCCTGGGAACAAGTGCCTTTGAAAATGGCCTAGACTCCTTGATAGAGCTTTTAGGAACAAGAGCGCCCGTCTTGTGTTTTAATCTCAAACAAAACTTCAAAGCCTCCCCTTGCGGTGCGACTAGATTGCAAAATTTGGCATATTAAACCAAAGCCTCATTGTCTGCTTCTGTCCTTGACCGATGTTTGCTTACCCTGATTCAAACCTTGATTTGACCTGGGTGAACTACTGATAATTTTCTTAAAAAGAGATAATAAGTGTTTGTTCTCACACCTGCAATTGTCCATAAATATGGAATTTAGGGTCTTAAATATGAAGATTTTTACCCTCAGCATTTAAATAAATTAACAGGCTAAATCAGTTCCTAATTTATTGATGCATAATTAACATTATTAGAATATCCAATTTATTGCTAAATCTTCTTTCGTTGTTGTTCATGGTTGTACAGTCTATATCTGGCATCATTACATATACACACTGCTAACATTGTAACAACATTATACCAAGATGAAACAAAGAGCACTTTTGAGGATTAAATGACTGAATTTGCCAAAGATTGAAAGGTTAGAGACGTTTTTTTTTTAAGACTTTTTTTTTTCTCCGTAATTTCTCAGTAAATTAAGTATTTCTCAGATAACAGAACTTTTCCTGTATGAGACAAAAATATGTTTCGGTACATTATTCAAGTAAATATTGTAAAATAAGGTTAGTATAATGTAATGTAACAGAGTATAAACAAATAAATACACAGAACAAGTAAGCATGGAGAAAATCTGTGTAGTCTTTAAATAATCTTAAAATAAGTTACTTTAACTGAGCTGTTTTTGTCTGAAAGTCATACATTCTTCAGAATATCTTCTTCTGTATTCCACAGAATTAAGAATTATGTAATATAGGTTTGTAAAAGGTGTAACGGGATCTGTCTCTTTAAGTTAACTATAGTGAGATAAAATTGTATGTCTCTAAGGATTAGTGAAAACAGAGGTTGGGGTTGTTTATATGGTCTTAAACTAATTCAGAGAAGGCAACCCTAGTTTGTGTGGGCTGTTGTTCCTTCAAGCTATGCACATTTACTTATAGTTAAGCTATAATGTCTTTTGTATGGATTTTCACCTTCACCCACTGAGCTACACTGTGTGAGGGCATGTGGTGACATTTGCAAAAGAAAAATTAGTATAATATTGCTTGAATATATTATTTGCTTTTTAAAATTGAAGCTAGGAGTAGGATAGTGAGTGTTGCTCAGACTAGATGTTAGCGCACTGTAGCCTTTGGCTCAGCTCCACCAACACATTCCCATTATTTACATCTTTAGCATTGCTAATGCTTCTAGCTCCTATTCCCTCAAGTACCTGACTATCTCTGAGGTCTTTGCTCAGGGCAAAAAAAGACAAGAACTCTTCTTTTATTGTTACACCAGGACTACTTCTCCTCCAGCTCTGTTTTTCACCTCGTTTTCTCCCACAGTCAGCTGTTTTCCTCCCTAAAAAAGTGCCGTTAGCATTTTTAAGATAAGTTTCTGTTTTTTTTTCGTCTGTTGTTTTAATGACAAAAAACACATACCTTAGAAGGATTATTTAATTCATAAGACCTAATGTACGTTGATATTTTCGTACTTGCTCTTTTTATAGCTCTTCCATGTACGCAATCTCTTATTTAGAAATTCTGTTTGAAGCAAGGATGCCGTATTACTGTTGCACAGGGCACTGAATACAGCACAAGGCATCTGAGGCATATAAGTGTTGGCTGTTTTCTTTATGGAGTCACAAATAGCTGGTCGGCAGTATCATATTTGCATTTCAAATATAGGCCAATCCATGGCGACCTCACTACAGTCATTAGTCTGCTGGCACCCAGCAATCAATGAGAGGAATGCTATACATGTACCACTGTTAGTCAAAGGGCATGAGTGTGGTAACGGAATGTGATACATATACAGTATGCACTTGTAACAATGAAACAGTCTAGCTATATGAACTCTATTGCTAATGTGTATAGTTTACGAATGGCGATGTAGTGAATGTTCCATATTAAGTCATTATTTTCCCTCAATATTCAGTTTCGACGAAGTTAAAATAGAAACATATTTCCTGCCGTGGCGCCAGGGTCAGCTGCTTTTCTGATACATTCAAAGCCAGTACGCTAAAATAATCTCCGGATAGTAACAAGAGTATCTAAGGGTTTGCTAAATTCGGATGGGGCTGAATTAAATATAACAGAACACCTGCTTTATCAATCCAGAGGGTGCAGGTAAAGCATCGTTTCTGCAAAAATGCATGAGCTCAGCATGTGCTTTAATGTACCAAAAGAAGTCAATATTACACCAGACCAAATGGAAAATGGCAGTGCATTAATATATGACAACTAGTTGTTGTAGTTTTTGTTTTTTGCTATGATTAGGTGGAAGGTGGTATTGATTTTAGCCTGACCTTTTAAAGACTGGGAGGGGAGAGGACTGATTGAAATAGCTGTTTCAAGCTCAGACCATTGAGGCTCAAATCAGTCTTTGAAAACAATTGCTAAACCTACCCCTCAGTCTTGTAAACTTTGAGACCGGATGGCCAGTAAGCTATAAACCATCCCAGAGATACCAGAGTCAGTCCATTCTTTCATTTCCAGACTGACAAATTGATTGAAACTAAACGCTTCGGTATCTATTAGGCTCTATTCCTGCAGGATAATACACTGCAATGGAAAGGAAATGACTGTGCCATTCAGTCCCAGTCAAGTCTTTTCTTGGGCCATGATTATCTGGTATGGCCACTTCTCTCAAAGCAAAAATTTAGAGTGTCGAAAACCTTGCTGTGCTTACCTATGTTCTGTTGTGAAGTTTAATTAAACAAGATATTATTATTAATAACAAGTATAATTATAGTACTATGCTAAGATTTTTACGGAGAAAGCAATATTATTGTTGTTAATTTGCATTTGTTTTTTGATGCTTGAGCTTTATATTTAGGAATCTACTGGTGTTAAACAATTAATTACAATTTATCGCATCGAAAATAAAAGTTTTTGTTTGCATAATATAGCCAGTGCTTATATGTGTGTATATAAATACATTTGTAATATAACTTTTTTTATATATTAATATAGATATGTAAATATGGACCACAAAAAAAGTCGGTGTATTTGTAGCAATAGCCAAAAAATACATTGTATGGGTCAGAATTATTGATTTTTCTTTTATGCCAAAAATCATTAGGAAATTAAGTAAAGATCATGTTCCATGAAGATTTTTTGTAAAATTCATACTGTAAACATATTAAAATGTCATTTTTGGTTAGTAATATGCATTAAGAAAACTTAATTTGGACAACTTTGGACTCAGATTCCAGATTTTCAAATAGATGTATCTCGGCCAAATATTGTCATATCCTAACAAACATATATCATATATACATATATCAATAGAAAGCTTATTTATTGAGCTTTGATATGATGTATACATCTCAGTTTTGTAAAATTTAACCTTATGACTGGTTTTGTGGTCCGGGGTCACACATATATTATATATTTTGTATGCGATTAATTTTTTATATATAGGAGTGCAGAAAGCTATTTTAATATTGGTACATTTAGAGATGTGCTTGCAATAGTACTGAAAACAAAACAAGAAATGTATTTTAATACCCTGTTATGTTTTTTTAATGTTGCATTCCTAATCCATCTGCCTGATTTATGAGGGCTCACTCAGATCTATGGAAATCTTTAATTGCAGTTGCATACCTGAATTCTTTAGGACCTGAGGGTACAGCTGTTGTGTCACATGCACATATACTCCTGTCACTACAAATGCGTTTGCTCCATTATAGCTGCCATGTTTGTACAGTCATGTTGGTCTGTGTTCAGCATCCACGAACACAGCGGTAAGTTAAATGAAAAGGTACAATCATTTTAAACCTTCAGGGAAAAGCGTAGTGAAAGGAAAAAACAGATTACTGTGGAATACTGTAGCAGAAAAATCACCAGCTCCCCGTGACTACCAACTCAGTTATTTATGAAATTTGTTATACACTCACTTTTCAGGGCAAATGGCGGTAATTCCAAGTGTACATGGCCTTTTGTATGAATGTTTTATACTTACAAAGTGCCCTTTGAAAAGTATGTTTGATATTTTGTTTGCACGTATTTTGTAGTAAAAATAGCAAGATTTTCTTAGAAATGTCCACATTTTTACAAACATTTGACCATGTACTTGCACGCTTTTACTGCTCGTTGCATACAGTAATGCAATTATGACATGCTTTTTAAATGTGCAAGTCACGTTTATAAAGCAATCTGAAGCAACTGCAATTAATATCTGGTCAGCATTAGACTTATGGAACAAAAGCACTAAAGAACGAACTAAACATTTATCGATATCGCTTTAATTAAATCTGCATGCAGTTCATATGCAATGTGCAAACAGCTTTGACCAACATGGTTCTGAGGCATGCTGGGCTATGATTCCTACAATTTATCAGATGGTAGTGTTGGTAACTGACTTCAAACTCAAGCTGTGCGTATCATCTTTTATTCATTGAACTCTCAGATTCCAGCTTCTCACATCCAGAGCAAGAGAGAGAAATTGCTTTCCACATATGGTGATAAAACAAGCCAGTGCTATAATGAAACTCAATGACATTGTTAGCACTTGGTACCGTACTGCGCAGTCTTACTAAGGTTTTTTTTTACTGTTTAATTGTTTTTGTTTTTTTTTTATTGAGAATGTGAAGATGCAACAAATCCAAAATGTGAAAATCTAACAAATTGAATTGACAGTGCTTGACATTCATAAAAAGAGAGAGAGAGAGAGAGAGAGAGAGAGGAAAACAAGAAAAAAAAATAACCAACAACCACAATAACAAAAAACTAGAGTTTGGGTTATAAACATTTTCCACAGCCTTCTGATTGATATAGAAAGAATTTAAAGAAAGAGACAAGCAAAAAAATAAAATAATAAGGTCTAAGAGAAAATAAATAAATAAATAAATGGGAAAGAAACATATTTTGTAATACTGTTAATCTATTGTTGTTGTACATACTGTAATAGTGATAATGATATACAAACGTGTCATATTTGAATATAGTATAAATAGTATTTTTCTTGCACCACCATTTGGTTGTGACAATGTTTTCAATATTTTCAATTTAAAATGATAAAAAAAAAACAAAATAAAATTAGGGATTTTTAAAAGAAATGGTAACACTTTACAATAAGGCTCCTTAGTTAACAGCATTAAAATGTGCCATACTTCTACAGCATTTATTATTATTATTATTAGTTAATTTCAGCATTCGCTAATGCATAATTAAAATCACAAGTTTTGCTTATTAACATTAGTTAATGCACCATGAACTAATGAACAACAGCATTTTTATTAACTAATGTTAATAAAGATGAAGACTATATTAAATGTATTGTTCATTGTTTGTTCATGTTAGTTAATACATTAACTGATGTTTACAAATTACACCTTACTGTAAAATGTTACCAAAAACAATAAAAATAATACACCATTTATCCATTTTTACTTAAATTATTAATTAATCTTGCCAGGTTTAGCACGGCTGTTTATTTTATTTTATTTTATTTCAGTTTTGCTGTTTAGTTTTTTGTCCTGCTTTGTTTGGTTTGGTTTTTGAGCAAACTCTGTAAATGTGTTACAGACTCCATTTTACTACACAGATTCTGCTGTAGTATGCAAACTTTTGTGCATGAGACTTAGCTTCCAGGAGCACTGCTGATTAACACTCTATTCTGTAACAAGTTGTATTTCAGCAGTGAAAAAGTGAATTGTACCATTGACCTGGAGTACACTTTTTAATCCCAAACATATGCTTATAATCCTCTTAGTACAGGCCCTTTTTGTAAAATGTCTAACTCCCCTTCCAGTCCTAATGTGGAATCTGGAGGGAGCCGAGATAGGCTCGTTGCAGTCGTCCTCCAAGTTTGACATCCATCTGTCTCGAGCTCTGTAGCCTCAGTGGGGTTTGGCTCAGCCGCAGACCCCTTGAGTGTTGCTCAAAGAGGTTTTGTGATTGACTGCAGATTTTTGCTCACAGTCTGCCTGCTTATGGCCTGCCTGCTCTGATAGGCTCCTGCTGGCCTCTAAAGCTGTCAAAGCTCTTGGCAATTTGTAATCCATACATCCTCATTTCCACCCCATGGCCTAGTCCTGGCCTGGCATGCCCTTAGGTACAAAGTTCCAGTGATAATGCATGCAGGGAGATGGTTGAAATATTAAGTATAGTTTAGCAATTGTGAAAGTCTCAAATTATGTATATATGTGTTTTGCGTATTAGTGCCATTTATATACAAACATCAAACACAAATAACACTTGAGGCTTCAATATTTGCTTGCAGCTTTAAAGCAGAGTGACAACAATCTGTTCTATAAAATATAGATTGCTGAGTGCAAATATGAGGATTTTTTTATTCACAAAAATGCCAGTTTGCCAGAAGAATCAATATCAATATCTAAATCAAGTGTTCCTCAACAGAGCACTGTTTACACAGACCACAAGTCTATGGGTCCATTTTGCAAGTGTTTGTTAAGTGTTATGTTTTCATTTTACAATTTAATTTTAATGCATAAATAAACAACCCATGCTGAATCTACTCAATAAAATTGATGTAACAATTTGCACTTGGTTTGTGTAAGTAGATTATATCCTGTGTATTTGGGTAAAGAATACCTACATTTAACAGCTATGACAAACCAAAAAAAGTAAAAATAGGTAAAGTCTACCTAATGTTTTTTAATACATTCTACAATTACCCAGTAAAACGGAGTAATATTAACTGTATTAGTAGGCAACTGTTAATTTACTGAATTACTATTCATAAAAAATAGCCATAAAAAAACATTTATTCAGGAAAGTAAAATTTACCTAAAAATGGTCAGACACAGAATATTGAATCAGTTACTTTTTATTGACCAAATAGCAAACATTTAATCTTTAAAATGTATGTACAAAAGAACCCTCTCTTACAATCAATTTCAAATGAAATACAATTTCATACACTGTTTTTACATAAAACCTCTTAAAAGTTTCCCAATAAAAAAATAAACCAATCTATTCATGCATGTCAGAATATGCACCCAAAAAACAACATTCTTAAATCCTTTTTTATGTAATTTGTGACTGTGTATCTTCAGAAGACTTGGATTAAACTGCTCAAAAGTTGTTGTTTTTTACATCTTGGTGAATTTCTTGGATGAAAAGACATTTTATTGGACAAAACTTTTTTCATTTAAAAATGTATTTACATTTGTGCATTGAAGACAAACCAAAACCGCATGGGTTTATGAGTAAATTAGATATTTTTAAGATCACATAAAAAAATCTGAAAGTGAGTTAAGACAACATAATTCTATATTTTGCTTTTTGATGGTTTCACCACAGCCCACGCTAACTTTAATCACTATACCTTACATGTATGCTAAAGATTAACTTGGGGGCTGACATGTAGATATAATACCAAATTTAGGCTATACATAATGCACAGAGAGGCAGTATAGTTGGTGTACAATACAGGCTTGTTTGCAAATTATTTTACCACAACAGTTGGAACAGTTTGACATTTTTTGCACATTAAATATTTGTTTGCATCAAGAATGAAACACATTGCACGAATGCAGACTTACAGTAAGATGCGCGCAAATGCTCTTACAAACATTTTCACATAATCACTTCACAAACAATAATCTCCTAATCTGTAAAATAAACGCTTAACCCACTCTTTTTTAGCACATTAAGTTTTTTAGCACAGTCTCGTGCTCACGCTTCCTTGTGAGCAGGGAGAACTCAGAGCCAGAGATCAGATGCAAACTAGACATTTATTCAACAATAAAACGAGGACAAGTGACGAGCTTCGCAGAGCAAGACAAACCACATGCAGTGTTAACAACAGACAAAGACATGGGACACGGGGCATGGTTTATAAGGGCGCGGACAAACGAGACTAAACTCAAGACATCTGGAGAAGACAGCTGGCAGAGGATTACACATTGATTACGAGGGCGGGGTTACAGATGATAAGACATGTGAGGGACAGGCATGAAAACACAACAGAAAAGCACATGGACAAGGTAAACAAACACACATGACGAGACTAGACACAAAGGACCACGCCTACGGCGTTACATAGTGTAGGTAGAATTAACCCATTATTATAAATTATTTTCATGGGTTATTTTTAACACCCCCAGAACAGCACAAGACTTGACAGTCAATGAGACTAATATAAAAATAGCTGCATACTGTCATAGTTTGTGGATCTTTTAAATATAATTTTTAAAGCTTTGTCGGGTATTCTATTAAAAAAAAAATGATACATTGAATTTGCCATTGATATTTCTGTTGCATTTGTACTGTACTTCCCCTTTGCAGAACCTTCAGTTGGCATCATTTTAGGTTGTTTTTAACCAGCATCACCCTGTGCTCTTCACAGTTGAAAGCAGGCAGCAGAATGTTCTCCACAGCATCTCCAGACTCTGTCACGTCTATCACATGTGCTCAGTGTGAACCTGCTTTCACCTGTGAAGAGCATAGGGCGCCAGTGGCTATTTTGCCAATCTTGGTCTTCTCTGGCAAATGCCAAACGTCCTTGCATTGATGTGCCATCCTGGATTAGCTGCACTATCTGAGCCACTTGTGTGGGTTGTACACTCCGTCTCGTGCTACCACTAAAGTGAAAGCACCGCCAACATTCGAAAGTAACCAAAACATCAGCCAGAAAACATTTGAACTGAGAAGTGGTCTGGACTCCTTTATTGGGGGTGTCTTGCTAATTGCCTATAATTTTCACCTTTTCTATTCCATTTGCACAACAGCATGTGAAATTGATTGTCAGTGTTGCTTCCTGAGTAGGCAGTTTGATTTCACAGAAGTGTGATTGACTTGTTTAAGTGTTCCCTTTATTTTTTTGAGCAATGTAGTTTATTCAAATTGGGGGTCTGTATGATTTTTATTAAAAATTTCAAATTAATGAACTTCTGTTCATGATGGAATCCTAAAATGTATTGTGTTTTTCCCATAGCAAATAAAGCAGACATTTCACCACTGATAATAAGAAGAAATGTATTTAGAACACCAAATCATCATATTAAAATGCTTGCTAAAAGAGAATTCTAAAGAAAACAGAAGACGGAAGTAATGACCCCTTTGGTATTTAAAGTAAAAATAACTGACTGAGATAAGAGAGTGAATGGACTCCCCTGCTGGAATAAAATTTGATCAACCATCCAGCACATAAATGTTAACCATTAACAGACGTAATACTGCCTACATTCTTCAGTGTCGGAAACAGCCTACTTAAAGTGGTTCTTTTTTTCATGGCAAACCTCTGACATTGTTTGACAGAACCCGCCCCAAGAACAGGTTTTGCCACAAACCCATTTTGTTTTAATAATTTACTATCGCTCTTTGTTATGTCTAGAGGAATTTCACTACCTTCCAGAGAGCATTTTTGTTTACACAGGTAGAATGGCCAAGTGAACAGATTTACCTGGTTAGATTGCAGTGGTGTTTTTGTCCCCATCATCTTTCAATGTTTTTAGCATCAATAATTCATTGATGTGTTGTAGGGCAAAAGTACCCACTGAAGTGAAGTTAACTTTGGTTTTAGAAAAATGTCATAGTTTGTACATGGCTGAGATGATGCACACTTACAAATAATGGTACGATCATGAATAAATAATCTCTGAAGCATTGCTGACAGAATGAAGTCATATTGATCTTTATTACCATGCTTTAATGTTGTAATGTTTTTAACACAAGTTAAAGCTCTTGCTTTTTCTTCTCTTTTTCTGTCGACTTGTTATTTCTAACAATGGGCATTGAAAAATCCATTTAACCACATCCAGAGGAGTTTATCTCTAAAAACCTTTGATCATGTTTCTTTTCCTCCTTAATTTCATCTTCACTTCATCTTTCCATCTTCTATCATTCAGTGTCTCCACTCATACCCAATACACACCAACTTTATCAATTTCCACTAGTCTTGACTGAAAGCTGGTGTCAGCAATAACACATTATTATTATTATTATTATTTAATTATGAAATCAACTAAAATGTCTGTGATACATCTGACTGATCTGTTTATTTGAATACACTTTAAAAGAGTCCTAATCAAATCAAATCAAATTAAATTCTAAATGGCTTTTGAAACATTTTCTAAGTTACAAGATACTAATCATTTCTATAATTTTTTTTCCTGTACAAAGAATGACAATAATAATTACATATTTTAATTTGAGAAATAGTTGACCTAAAATGGAAAAATTGCTGAAAATGTACTCCCCATCAGGCCCTCCAAGATGTAGATGAGCTTGTTTCTCCATTAGAGACATTTAGCATCACCAAAACATCAAAATAATTCACAAGTAATCCACATGACTCCAGTCCATCAGTTAATATTTTATGATGTCAAAAGCTGCGTTTGTAAGAAACAAATCCGTCATTGGGGTGTTTAACTTTAAACAGTTGCTTCTGGCCATAATCCATAATAATGTTTCTTCTACTGAAAAAGTTGATCTCTTCTTGTCCTCTTACATCAATATCAACCAACATATTTTTTTAGAACGGTTTTGAATGGTTTAAGATTTTAACAAGAGCTTCATCTTTGCATATTCATACTCTGTCTGATTCAGACAAGACAGCTTCAACTCTGGAGAAAGCAATGTTATGGATATAGAACTCATATTGTAGGTAAAAGCAATGGTTGGATGGATTTGTTTCTTACAAACACACAAGTTATCAGTGTTAATATTTGTGTTTCCAAATCATTTTCAAATAGAACTGTCTAAATGGAAATTTAGATGAAGTAAAGCTGCCATTTATTGGTTTCTTTTTACATTGGAACTAATCGATGTCTTGACAGCCTGCATTTTAAAGTCATAATTTCAGTGTTTACAAGGGGGAATAGACCATGATTTTGAATTTTTTTTTGACCATTTCGGAAAATTGTCTTCATATTTAACCTTACCATTTTTCTGTATTAGACACATCTCTGCTCATTCAAAAGGCTTTAATTATCACATTTGGGAGAACAACATATGTTGTATTTCATGCAAGCTATTAAAAATAACAATGGGAGGGAATAAAATCCACCTTGTAGCATTTAAATTGGTTTTACTATAAAAAGAAAGCATAATTACAACATGCTATGTTGCTATATAATTTTTTCTTAACATTTTTGTGATGTTTCTTCCTGCTTTCTCTAAACAAGATGTGACCATTTGAGCATATCTGTGCAGTGACAAATAGATTTAGACGTCCTTTTTCACAACCTTTTAGTATCACCGCTTGCCTTGCAAGAAATTTGCATATAATCATGCTTGGCTGGCATAAGAAGGAAGTTTTGTAGAAGGCAATTGAAGTGCAGAAACTGAATACATTTGAATGTATTGAAGCCCAGATTTATTCAAAGGAACAGCAAACATAGTGCTGTGTCTTCAACACACCATCCTGTCCTGAAACATGATACCAGATGTCCTTCATGCATTTTACATCATGTTGTTAGTAAAGAGAGGGTCACCCAGGTTTTTTTTTTTTTTTTACACATATGCCCACTCTGGATCATGGGGGGGATGATATTTCTTTAAAATTATGATTTATTTCATATAGTCAATGAATGACACTTTTTATATTTAAATTACATTTATAATTACATTCAGTCATTTAGCAGACACTTTTATCCAAAGCAACTTACAAATGATGACAACTTACAAATTGAAGCAATCTAATTCAACAAAAGAGTGAAGATATGCAAGTGCTATAACAAGTCTGGATGTAGTACAAGCAGCAAGGCGTTTTTTATTATTATTATTATTATTATTATTATTATATAATAAATAAAAAGAAAACAAATTGATAGAATGCAAAAATATTAAAAAAGCTTTTTTTTAAGAAAACAAGCAGTAAATGAATAGAGTGCTAAAATTAGAAGTTTTTAAAGAATAGAATTCTTTAGAATAGAAATATAGAGTGCTACTTTTTTTAGCAATATATTTTTATATTTGCTTTAGTTTTTTTTTAGACCTCAAGCTGAAAGTTATATGCTACTAAGCTTATCAGCTTAATCACCACAGGAATAAATTACATTTTAAAATAAATTATTATTGTTATATCCAATTTTAATAATTTTTTATAATATATAACTTCTGATCAGCTAAATGCACCCTTGTTTACCATAAGAAGCTTCTTTCAAAAACAATAAAAAAAAAACCATTCTGACCCGACCAACTTTTGAACGGTAGTGTGCATCTATAATCCATCCATAACACTTTTGCATGAAAACAAAGCAATCAATTCAAAATACTGCAGCACATTTTTACTCCTGCTTTCAAGTCACAAGTCATTTTTGTAAACTCAACAAAACCTCATCTACAGTATGGTAACCAGCTAGATTATCTTGGTGACAGATCAGCAAAATGTGCAGGAGCAATGTAGAATACATAAAAATGGCGAAAAAAATCAGCATTTAGGTTTGTAAGGCATAAAAAAATGCATGTGCAAGATTGGAGTCTTTGAACAATTTTACAATTTTAGTGACTAATATCCTCAATATACTGTAGCTGATTTGAGTATACTTCCTCAAGACTAATCTTAAGATCTTCCATAATGGAGTTTAAGATGCTCTGCTTATATCTGTGGCCGTCGGCCACTGCTTTAGTGGACTCAGTTGGCTGGGGATACGATTTAGCACATTTTCTAATTGAATTAGTCTGCGCAATGGCTCGGTTCTGGCTGATCTCTCACTGCCTAAATCGAGGGCAGCTCAATTTGGACTCAATTACCTTCTGCTTGCTTGGCTACTAGTCTTTAGCTTATAGAGTTGAAATAGGACCATTTACACGTGACCCAGAGGGTTTTGCAGCTTTTAATGTAATGTTTTTACCCGGACAGATTTTTAACTTCATCTAAACAGCCACTGTTGTTTTTGCTTATCGAGTAGAAAGTCACATGATACTTTGAATGACACAGGAACAGAAGATAAATTGTTTCCCTCACTATAGACAGTCTTGAATCATCCAGGGCACACAGCAGACCGTTTGTCTGTGGCTAATGGCGTGTATCTGAACTGCACCTGATTGGCCCACCAAATATGTCACATTACTTGCTCAGCTGATTTATCAAATATGTTCTGTCACACAAACTCTCATGTGCCCTGGAGATTGTGAAGGTAAACCTTACCCACAGTATGCTCCTGTTAAGTTAAACATGTCAACTGGAGCAAATCCAGACCTATCTTTAGCTTCACCAACTACTGTCCTTATTTGTTGATTCTTCTCATACGTTGTTTGAAGCGGGTCCAGGGGCTCATTTATGATTACTTTGTGTTTCAGACAGCTCAATACATCAACCAAATAGCTTTTAGACTCAGATACCTGCTCTCTTTGCTTTTTGGGGAGGATGGGAAGTTGGCAACGTGCCTGCAAAACTGCCTTAAAAAACTAAACAAAACTCAACTTTAATAATAATACAGTTTTTAATTCAAAACAGAAGTATTCATTGTAACTGTGAAACTATACTGGTCATTGCAATAGCTCAAAACAATCAGCATTGACAGAAAAAATTAATTCAGATATTTTTAGGTGTTCAGATATGTTTAAATGCATTTTGGGGTCAATATATAATATAAGGTTTGAATGACTTGTTTTACAGTTTTAAAAGTGAGTTGGAACGAGTTGAAAATAATAAATAACTGCACCATATGTCATTATATTCCAGAAAAGGTGCATTTGTGTGCTTATGAATTTATAGCTGTTATGCAGTAACTATATAGTTTCCAGTTATTATGGTGTTTAAAACATAAAAAACATATATTTTTTTAAAGATTTATTTTTGGTGTTTTTGCCTTTAATTATTACAGGACAGATAAATTTTGACAAGAAGTGAATTGGGAGAGAGAGGGGGAGCCGGTATGCGAACCCGCGATGCCTGAAGTGCAACGGTCAGCACACTGCCCACAAGGCTCCAGGCGTATATGCTAAGATTTTTTTTACTAACACAATATTGCAGTTTTCATTGTCTAGTAACTTTTCATTTATCGGTGAAAATAATGACTGGACATGAAAAAATATTACATGACATAATGCATGCCTGAAGCTCATATTAGAAGTAAAATTAATGCAAGACATAATTTTGTAGGGATAGGGCATTAAATTCCAGTGTTATTTATTTATATAGGCTACTGTTTGATACTTTATAAAGTAGTTTATACTGTTTATTTTATACATTTTTAATTACATTTTGTAGCTTTAGTAATTATAGTACTTCAGCTTTAACTTATTTTAGTTAGTTACCAAGGCATCATTTCTAATTTTCCTTGCTTTCATTTGTTTAAGTTTTTCATTTAGTCTTAGCATTTTATTTAGACTAATGTCAGACAGAGACTCATTTAATTGTTTTTTTTTTATTTTTTTTTTTTTATAATTGTTGTGCTTAGAGCACAAACTTCTGTGGCCTATTTTGTTCAGCTAATAAAAAATCTAATTATCTCAAATGTAGTTCTTGCTCAAAAATGCTCCAAAAATCTGCTGGAGAAATACAACATGCTTTCTGTCATTATTAAAACTGGCGATTAAAAATTCAACACTTCAGGGACCTGCTTACTCTCACTATGCAATAAGAACATAATCTCAGGCTAGCTCAGGCTAATTAAAATTTGTTTTGTTTTGATTGCTTGGATAAGATTATCATTTATGAAATGTCAGGATATACCTGGAGTTTTGTGAGTAATGTCCCATAGAGGGCTTTATCTAATTATGATTAAGCTAAGAAAGCACAGGACACTGCAGCTGTTCTTGTATACTCTTCATTTATTTTACTTCTATGGAAAGGGTGTTCTAAATATTCTTCAAAAAAACAAACTTTTATGTCCCACAAAAGAGCTTTTAACAATACATATTTTGGTGGCACTTTATAATAAGATTACATTTGTAGACCATATTTAATGTATTTACTTCTGAGCAATACGTTGTTACAATACATTTTTGCCAATGTTAGTACTAGTAAATGTTGAATTAACGGTTTATGTTAACTATTAACAAATGGAACCTTACTGTAAAGTGTTACTCATACTTTTAATTTAGGTTTACATTTAAGGTTTATTTTTAAAAACGTTTTCTAGACTTCTTTCCTATTACAGTAGATGCAATGCTCTGCTTTCACAGTTTGAGCTGAATGTGCTGCATGCCATAGATCACACGAGATGTGTTTTTAGAACGCAAACAGACTCAGATTTTATCACCAGTCTGGGCATCTGGAAACCACGGACAGTTTGCTGCGAAATTGACTCTGCTCAGATCTCTCCGAGCTGACCATTCAAAGCCACATTGGGGCCATTCCCCATTAAGACATCTGTGCTAAGTGTCACTTCAGAGGCTAGGTGCTGTGCTGAAATGCGCAACCCATCAACACTTGCTCAAACTGTCACTTTGATAAGATAGCTTCTCAGCACAGCTGTCACTGTGTGTGATTTATAATATAGCTGTGCAGAATTTATCATCAGTAAGAACAAATTAATGTTTTGTTCGCATATATCTGAATTGTCGTACAGTATGAACTTTAAATACATTTCTAACTCTGATATCACTCTGTTTTGTAAGAATATTTGCTAACATTTCAGTTGAGAGAGCAAATCTCCCAATTGACTAGCTTATTAGCATGCATATTACTAGCATGCTAACTGTTTAAAACACATATTGGCTTGGCTAGCATTAATACAGCTAGCATCATCAAATGAATTTAAATCAAAAATTCAGTGGCATTCACCCTCACCTTTCTTAAGACCCTGTTTTAGGACCAGTCCAAACGGTCTGTTTAGGTCAGCTTGGATTAGCTCAGTGAAAAAGCTACATTGACATAAAGGAGGCTCCTCCTCTGTTTTACCTATCTGTTAATCCGATACCCTTTTAAAGCAGTAGGTCCCTGAGGTAAGACTGTTAATACATCTTAAAATACCAAAGCAACCTCTTTGACTGTTATCTGTTAATGCTCTAACATTTATTGTAGGTAATGAGGATGTCTCAGGTTAAATGCCAGATAGCTTTACTGTTTCTAACAAATGCAAGAAAATGATTGTGTTGAGTGAGGAAATCACTCAATTTAGGTTCATTATTTGAGCCTGGACACTGATCCCTATAACTTGTTTTTATGTTGTCATCTCCAGATGTTACACAGTCAAGGTATTGCTTTTTAGTGCAGTGCCATTCCCAACGCATGCTCCATAACCTGAGATGATGGTGTGCGTGGATTTATATCTGTGTACCTTTCTTCCTGTTATAGAACAATACATCATGGAAACCAGACACCTGTCAAGACTGCATCTGCTACAATGATATTGTCATCTGCAAACCCACCCTCTGCCAAAATCCCCAGTGTGACTTTCAGAGGGTAAGAATGCGCTATTAAAACAGGGCAGTAACAAGGCTTAGGTGCTTGATGAATGCATTGTTAGCTTATAGGAATGAAAACGGACAATTAAACATTAATGCTTATGGTCCAATCAAAAGCAACCAGTACTAAAAACCATGTTATAAATGGTTAGAATGATGAAGGTTCTACCAAGAACCATTAAAAGGTTGATTCTCTGTAACTTTGTTCTCAAAGGATTTCTAAGTGAGTTCAGTAGATATTATATAACAGTTAATTCCGGTCTGACTTGAATGTGTGTTCCAAGTGTCTGTAGTGTATGCAGTTTATTTCACTTTCATTGAAAAAGTCATTTAAGAGTCTGTCAGTGAATCGTTCACAATGGATTTCCTCAAAAACACTTGTTCTTTAATAAAGCCACTCCTGGAGATATCTTATTGTTATTAAACCGTGTAAGAATTGTGTGTAGCAGTAACAGCAGTAATATTGTTTTACTTTTACTTTGTAGCTAAAACTATAGAATAGTTGAAATTGAAATAAAGCGGAAATAAAAAATCAAAACTGATTAATGGGTTAGTTCACCCAAAAATGAAAATTCTGTAATTAATTACTCTCCCTCATGTTGTTCCAAAACCATAAGACCTTTGTTCATCTTTGAAAAACAAATTAAGGTATTTTTGATGATATCAGAGCCATCTGATCCTCCACAGACAGCAATATAACTGATATGATCCCAGATCCAGAAATGTAGCAAAAACATTAGTAAAACAGTCCATGTGACATCAGTGGATCAACTTCACTTTTGCAATGCTAGGAGAATAACATAAAAATAAAATAATTTACTCTATCCATTCTTCTTCTGTCACTTTTTTAGAGAGTATCACAAATGCACCATATACGCAAGCTTTAACATATTTGACGTAATCAGCCTTGTTTACATCCGGGTGAAAGCACACACATGTGCATAATCTCTGGTTCTTAACGTCTAGAGGGTACGCATACTCTCTAAAATGGCGGAAGATGCAAGTCGTGGAAGAAGAATGTATAGAGTAATAATGTTATTTTTGTTTTCTTTGCACAAAAAATTTACATTTTTGGGTGAACTAACCCTTTAAAGAAAGTTGTCTTGGAGAGTAATAATTTAGGTTGTAGCTGAAGTACTAAAACTGTCAATATTTATAAAAATGGCAAAGCACACAACAAACTCACTTACTGTAAAACCTAAACCAAATTTAAATAAAAACTGAACATTTAAAAAACTATCAATTAGTTTGAAGTTCTTAAATACTAATAATACTAACATAACAGTGTTATAAATACATAATACTAAAATAACACTGGTTGCAAATGGCAATAGTTTTGGCATGTGCGGGTCGGGATGTATTATGACTCTTGAGTCCTGATCAAACTTTCTCTGTGATGCTAATGCAACTCTTTAAATGTCTCTTGGGATGTTTTCCTAGGGTGAGCGCTTGAGAATCCCACCCAACAAGTGCTGTCCGGAATGTTTTGCACAGTTGCCAGGGATCTGTCAGCATGAAGGAATGGTTTATGGGGTAAGTGACACTGCTTATGACACAACTCCAAAGAAAGATGCTAAAAGCCTCATCCTATTCCTTGGCAAATCTTCCCACTTCTGGTCAAACATCCAACTCAGTGATTGCTTCATTTTGTGCACAAAAGCAGTTTTGTTGCCGTTCCACTCTTCCCTGACAGAGCAAGCTTCTTTTTTTGTCCCAGTCATCCCTGCTAAAGAGCCACTTGGTGCTCTGTTTAAGATTCCAGCAGTGTAGCTTTTAAGTCAAGTAGCATTTACTTAGGAGAGCAGGCTGTGTTGGCATTGAGGCTCAGAACAATCAGTGATATTTGTGATATTCTGATTGCACAAATGTAAAAATAACAGTTTTCTGATATATTTGTAAGGTGTTTATTGTGTTTTGCAGTCAGTATATGTCTTCATCTATGTTCTAATTTACCGTTCTCTCACTCCCACTCACTCAGCATGACAGTCAGTGGAGTAATTCCAAATGTTCGGTGTGCACATGCTCTCATGGGAAGGTGACCTGTGGGCCACATGCTTGTCCTCCTCTTAGTTGTGGGAAAGACCAGAGTCCTTTCATCCCAGATGGAGACTGCTGCCCTGTATGTGCTCATAATGGAGGTACAGTAAGCTGCAACTTTTTTTAACATACAGCTTCTTGTGACAGTAGTTGCCACCATTTCCTGTTTTGCCAGTTCAAAATGTTCAGGACTTTATGGTTCTGTAGTACACAACATTGGTTGTGTAGTTCACATGTCTTTAATATTTATCAGTTCCTAAATAACTATGGGGGGGGGGGATTGCAGCATAATTATATATATATATATATATATATAAAGCTATTTATGAAACACAAAATACTATTTTTTTTTGTTTGTTTTCTTTTAATAATTTCATATTCGTTTATAGCTATATTTATATATTTGCTCATTTTTTTTATATCTGATCATCTGTAATTATAGTGAATCTGTTTATTTGTAATATATTAAAACAATATTAAATGCCACAGTGAAACAAAAATAAGTTACCCATGATGAAAACTTTATTTTGCCTTGATTTGCATGTAAAGTCTTTTTTCAAAATGCATGGGACTGAAATTATTGTGAACAATTCAACCATCTCTGTTTCTTTTTCTTTTTACTTCTTTGACCATGTAATTTTAAACCAAAATACAATAACAACCAACCTCTCTCTGGTGATTTATTCTGAACATTTCCAGTCATTTCATCCACTTAAACCTCACACTTAAAGTTGACAGCAAGATTGCAATCAGATCTGCCCCCATCCATTCAAAAACCCAATGACAGAACCAACTTTCCGCCCTAGTTTTTTTTTTTTTTCCAATATTCTATTTCACTTGGATGTACATCATGATACAGAATAAATGATCTGTTGGTATTTCCTTCACGTGTCATAGATGTGTGTCATTTCTGCTGGCCTCAAATGAAATTGCCAGTTGTATGAGCAGATATAACAGCATCGTCTCAACTGGTGGTTTAAATTTGGGGCATGAATTTGCAAACTGACTACTGAACATTTTTAAAAACAGATATTGTTTTTTCAGTTCTTTTGGTGTCACTAGACAAAGATATTACAACACTTCAGCTTTTGCGTGTTGTGATGTTAGTAGCAGTCATGTTTGCCTCTCTTTTTTGAACGTTTTGCTGATTGCTTTTAAAAGGTATGCTTTTCTTAGCTATATGGGTCCCATGAGGTTTATTATGCTTCATACTGTGAGACCAATGATGTACTTTTTTCTTTTAGAGATTCTAGTACAATTTTGCAATAAAATACTCTTTCTCACTCCATAGCCTCTTGCTCTTGGGAAGGCCGTCAGTACAGAGATGGGGTAGAATGGACAGCCAGCCCCTGTACAAAGTGTCGATGCAAAAATGGTCACACTGAATGCCTGGTTGCAGAGTGTCAGCCTGTTACATGCAAAGCGGTCAGTAACAACCCAGAACCGTGCTTTGTGTTTTGATCTGTTTATAATAGTGAAGGCTAAACACAATTCAGCCTGTCTAGGACCTAGGCTATTATTGCAAATTAAAAGAGTTGTTCTAGCAATTAAAAACAGCATATTGGTATTCATTAATTAAATTGTACTCATTTAATATACAGAATGAGAACCTGGTGGTCCATCCTGGGGAGTGCTGCCCTCAATGTGAGCCGAATCCCTGCATGGAGTCTGGCAATGAGTACAAGGTAAAGAGATTAGAGAAAGGTGCAATATATACAGAGATCCGAGGACAGAGATAAATTGAGAGTGACAGATGGGATAATGCATGTCTGTATTACGGAAGACCTTTTGAGGGAGGGGATGGTAAGTGTGGGTTAAAGTGTGTTCATCATTCATACTGTGGCAGATGGGTTGAAGCCGTGTCTGAGTTTGGTGTGTGTGCGTGATATGCTTGTCACTCCTGCTTCTATCATTCTTCCACATTTCTTTCTTTGCCTCATATCATCTCTTGTTCCTCCCTCCATTGTTCACACATGTATTACTATCATTACCTCAACTGACTCTTTATCTGTTTGCTCACTCTCTCTCTCTCTCTGTTTTGCTTCTTTTAAAACTGCAAAACTGCTTCTTTAAAGGGTTAGTTCACCCAAAAATGGAAATTCTGTCATTAATTGCTCACCTTCATGTCGTTCCAAACCCATAAGACCTTCATTCATATTTGGAACACAAATTAAGATATTGAGGGGTGAGAACCAGAAATTTACAAAAAAATTGCTTTACTTTAAAATCACTTTATGAGCTGATTTGAATCATTTATAACAAAAATTGTACACTAATT